>CM068368.1:616351557-616845177 GCA_034769895.1 Magicicada septendecula
TTGAAGGTGATTGAAAAGAGCTTCAAAAAGACGGGAATCTCGAATGCGTTAGACGGGACTGAAGATGACTTCTTATGGAGAGATGTGAGCAGTGATAGCAGCACCAATTCTTCCTGCAGTTCCAGTGGCGACGACCAACTCGGTAGCCTATAAAAGGTAAGATTATTTTTCTTCCTTTTTAGCAGGTATGTCATTATTACTTACGTCGTTAGTACTTTCGTTAATTCATATTTACGGTATTTTGCTTCAGGTCGTACTAACAGCTCGTGACGGGAAGAATATTTTCCGGTGTCCGTACTTGAAACTGTGTGTCCAACTTGCCTAATGTACTCTATTTGATTGTTCAGAAGAAAACTCAACCGTAATTTTACGCCAAATGACGATAACTTCAATAAGTTGAACTGATTTTGTGTATAATATATTTAATGTATCTTTTAAATGTCAATACATTTCAAATGTAATTTAGGTATATCTGAAATCCTTGAATAATTTATGCACCCGAAATTTTCGCCGATATTTTTCGTCAAAAAAGTGCGTTAATTATGCGAGAAAATACGGTAATAAATAAATACACAAAAATTAGTATACATTTGTATATTAACAAATGTCGCCCAGAACTAGGGACTTAAAAATTAGTATACATTTGTATATTAACAAATGGCGCCCAGAACTAGGGACTTGATTTGGTATAAATTTGTATATTAACAGGTTAGTATACAAATTTTTTAATATGGCACATGAGTATGAACAAATTAAGGAACTTGCGGAAATTAGTAGCGAGAGTGAGGGCAACACTGAGTCACACCCAGATTTGTGACGATTTGGGTAGTTTTTTGTGTATTTTCATTGTGACGGCAGTGAGGCACACATCTGCTCTCCAGTACCAGCGCCACGAACACCTGGTAGTGGGTGACACCAGACAAATACGGAGCGAGTCAATCAGGGATCCTGGTCAGAGCATAAAAAGAGTGCCTCTAGAATTTTTTGGCGCACTCCATCACCATGCCATCAGACACATTTCATTTCCTCTCCTCTATCGGACGACATCAACGTGGAGCCAGCCGGAAGGAACAGCAGAAAAGTAGAATGGACGTTCTTCGCATTCTTCGCCCTGTAATGCACCAGCGATGGACTTCGCTGCGCCTGCAGAGGACTCTACATACCGATGCCGAAAGAAGAGGACTGCAGTACGCCACGAACAGCGGGCACAGCCGCCAACCATCTCAGAGTGGCTCGGGCGGAACAAACATCACAGCGTTTTCGCCACATGGCCCTTTTTAGGGTCACCAAAATAATGAAGAGTTGTACGATTGGTGCCATTTGTCATGTGACAAGCCTTTTGTCTGGTGACATCATATACAATAGATGTAGTGTATAATAAGTAATCTTTGGATACCATGTGTGTTTTCTGTAATGGTAATTTCAAGCTCTTCAATCTGTTCATTCCATTTTTCTAACCTCTCTAGCCAAGTGGTTGTCACTCATTTTATCTGTTCACAAGTATCAGTTTACTGTGTATATTTACATACCACTGCAATGTGGGTAAACTATTTTATCCTTTATTTTTTTTTTATTCTAATCGATTTAGTTGAGAGTTGGTAGACCCACACTACATTGGGAAGACAGAGTGAACTATGATGCGCACCATATCCTTGGGACCCGGAACTGGAGAGCAGCTGCACTTGACCGGGACAACTGGTGGAAGCTGTTAAAGGAGGCCTTGACTCAGTAATGGGTTGTTGCGCCGCTGAAGAAGAAGAAGAAGAAGAAGAAGAAGAAGAAGAAGAAGAAGAAGAAGAAGAAGAAGAAGAAGAAGAAGAAGAAGAAGGAGGAGGAGGAGGAGGAGGAGGAGGAGGAGGAGGAGGAGGAGGAGGAGGAGGAGGAGGAGGAGGAGGAGGAGGAGGGAAAGGAGGAGCAGAATCGATTTAGTTGTGCTGCATACCCACCTTTCTTTTTCTTTTAGGTGATGGGTAAATAGGTAAAATAAAAATAAATGTAATTCTACTTTTTAAAAACTGTTTCTAAACTAACAAATTCATAAACACAATTTATAAAAATGCAACATACATCATTTTACAGATAAAATAATGACAAATAAGGAGATATGATAAACACTTTAATACATGTAAGGATGTACATAACACAGTAAACTAAATGTATCCAAATTTCATAAAAAATGTTCCACCACAGGGGAAAGAGAAAAGAATTAGCTGCTTGCACCAAAAGGGTTAATTTAGTAGTACAGAATTTACTTTACTTTTTTATCCTCTCCCTAAAAAGAAACACACACAAAAAGTGCTTCTGAATTTGAGAAACTTCCCCAAGTTAACTAGTTTACAAATATACAACCGTTTACTTTCAATTTTTGTAATCACATGGACTGCACAGAAAATGACTTATATTTCCCATTAAAAATTACCAATACATTAAATATATTTAATGCTACATTTTATTTAAATAGAACTTAAAAACTACAACTTTAACTTATTTTTCAACATATGTAAATTGAACCTAGAATACAAGTCAAAACAGTCAAATCAAAACTTTAAATTCCATTGTCATAAAATTCTGCAGCCTTGAAAACTAGATTGCAATTCATTGTTGTCCCTACAGTATTATGATACAAGCATTTTTTTCATGTTTACCAAGAGAGAATTGTGTCAAAATTGTGTTAAGGTGGATGCCAAATAAAAAAAACCAATTGCATAGAAGCTTTGGTTTTTTTTTGTAGTGGTCTGAAAAAAAATGTTTTTTTGAAAAGGACTGTCTCTAGTAAGGAAATGTGTTTGACACATAAAATTACAAAGTAAACACAACAGTGGCATACCAGTTCCAGGAAGGCTAAAAAAATTCAAGAAAAGTCTTTCTGCAAGAACAATCATGTGGAATGTTTTCTGGGAGTCAAGAGAATTTTGTTGAATTAATGCCATATGGCACACAATCACCGCAGAAGCATACTGTTAAACTCTAAGAAAGTAACAGTATGCGATACAAATCAAAAATCACAAAAATCATGGCCTATTGAGTTCCAGCATTATGTAGTGCATAACACCGCATGAGCATACACAGCACACGTCAACATAAAAACTGCTAAACTCATTACATTCAGACATCTCCTTCCGTACAGGCCAGACTTAAAGCTAAGTGATTTTAACTGCTCTTCAAGACATTTCTTGGTGGGAAGAAGTTCAGTAGTGATGATGAGACAAAGGAGAGTGCCCAGAAAGTGTTCATGTCACAGGTGTGGAATTCTATAAGCAAGGTATCTTCAAATTTGTGTCAAGATATGACAAGTGCCTCAATTTAGTTGGCGACTATGTTAAAAAGTACACTAAATTATGAATAATTTAATAGTAATAAAATAACTGGTTTTCTAACTGTCCATTTTCTAAACAGCCAAATGGTAATTATTTTCTGTATGAACCTAACACGATTAGGTTTTTAATGATTAGGCAAAAGGATGAACTTGAATGCTGAAAGAAAACAATAAGATGTGGTGGGCCAGCCAGGCAACAGGTGGAAAATGTACCGAGAAAAGTAACTAAACCTTTTGTTTTGCGAATGAATATAAAATGATTAGCAACAATGGCAACCAAATTTGTGATCTAGGAATTCAGGAAATAAGCAGGTGGAATTCTGGAAGGGTTTTTCTTATATAAGGAACATTTTCTTGTAAATAGTAAGAGTTGAAGATCTCATGCTTTGTATTTAAATTTAATTTAAATGGAATAACTCCTATTGTAGTCCCAAGCCACGTGTTTGTTAACCAAATATACTGTAACTCACCGTCTATGGCCTTTCTGTGATGTTGTTATTTCGTTTACATGTTTCGAGGCACTTGCCTCATCATCAGAACTTTATAAAACTAATGCATGTCATCAATGATGACATGTGTCAAAATATTAAAACACAATACGGCACTAAACTATATACAAAACTTGTTTTAAAAATGAGCACGTCAATGTTAGATGTGCGTTGAAAGACAACACGTGCCGTACTGATGAAATCTAGGTTTTATCTCGACCATATCGCATAGCGGTATCGTACAGTATATTTGATTTATATTGTAATTGGTCGTTCAACACGTGTGGCTTGGTACTGGCGTCGTTATGTGCTTTATAACTCTCATATTCTTCAAGGGCGTTTAAATAACGCCCTTTATTGCAGAAATGAAGGGGTATTAGATTCGAGCTAAAATCCGTGTAACTGTGATTATTGTCTATAAGGTGCCTGGCGAAATTTGACTTGATGTTGTCAAAGTTGTAAACTCGTGTAGGGGGTCTATGCTCAGAAAATCTTTTCAAAAAACCCCGACCCATCTGGCTCACATAAAAAGCCTCACAGTCGTTGCAGACTAGCTTATAAACTCCTGTTTTATTTTCAAGACTGGTATGTTCACGGCTGCGGAGATTATTTAAGATGTTATTACTGGTCTTATAGGAAATAACTATGTTGTTGACTTTATTAATGGTTGACTTAAAAATTCCTGGCATGAAATGAATATAAGGTGCCGTAATGTACTTGCGTGCCTTTGTTTCGAGGTTCTCATTTCTATTATTTATATCTTTATTTTTAATAGCGTTACTCTTCTTTTTCTTTTGTTTTTTTAAAATATTATCTATTATTTTTTCGTTGTACCCGTTGTTAAATGCAATGACTTTAATGGTGTTTAATTCTTCGATGTATTCCTCGATGCCAAGGGGTATAGACAACAGGCGATGTATCATGCTATGGAATGCAGCTAATTTCTGTGAAAGGGGTGGAACGATGAGGCATGTATGATAACGTCAGTCATCGTGGGCTTCCTAAATATATTAAAACGTAGTTTTTTAGTAACAATGTCCTTAGTTACTGTCAAATCCAGAAAATGTAATTGACCTCTATCTTCATTCTCCAAAGTAAACTGTATTTTGTTATTAATGCCATTCAAGTAATTGTGGAGATTGTCAATTTGATGATTTGTGCCTTTATACACCATAAAAGTGTCGTCGACATATCTACCATAGAACACCACATTGTAATTATGTGTAGGGTTTGCAAACAAGAAAGAATTTTCAAAGTAATTTAAGTACACGTCCGCGAGAATACTAGAGAGTGGGGATCCCATTGCGAACTCCTCCAGCTGTATGAAAAACTGTTTGTTATGTGTGAAGTAATTCTGGTCCAAAATCACTCCCAACAATTCTAATATTTCATTTATGCAATTAGCATCCAGTTTATTGGTGTTGACAAGGTTAGTTCTTAATAGACGTATGGTTTCACTCACCGGTACATTTGTGTACAAGTTCACAATGTCAAAAGAAATAAGTTTATAGTGGGGTTCAGTCATCAGGTCTTTCACTTTTTCAACGAAATCACAACTATTAATCAAACTTCGATTATTATTCAAATGTAAATTGTGTTTTAATATACTTACTAATTTCCTTGCTGCTTTGTAACCGGGTGCAGTGGTAAAATTTACTAGTGGTCTAATAGGAGTCCCCTCCTTGTGGAGCTTTGGCAGACCTGATAAAACAGGCGCTTTAGAATTAATTGGTTTTAAAGAACGTCTAGTACGCTCATCAAAGAGATGTGTACACATATTTAAGCTATGATTAAGACGTTTTACATATAAACCCGTGGGGTCAGAGGTTAGCAGGGTGATATTATTATTTGCAATGAAATCGCGTATTTTATCGTCATAATCATTCTTATTTATAATAACCAGGGTGTTACCCTTATCTGCCTTAGTGACAAGGGCTTGATCATCAGATAGTTTTTTCTTTAATGTTTTCAAATCCTACGTTCGGCATTATAATTGATCATAGAAGGAATAGGAGAAAGTACGTTATTAAGTTGGTTACGTATAATTTTGTTAAATTTGTTATTTATTATGAACCGTGCTTCATCCTGTTCTTTTTGTTCATTAATTGCTTTAATCACAGTTTCGGCACTAGCAACTTCAGTTAGAATGTGCCCTATGTCGAAGTTAGGCTTATGTAATGGGAGATTGTATTTTAATCCTTTATTTAAAAGATTTTCTTCATTAGTATTTAATTCAATCGAAGTCAAATTACATAGTCGTGTATGGAATACGTGTTTACAACTAGCATTATTGGTTTTAGGTATTTGACCGTCTATTAACCTTTGTAACTTGTTAAGCTGCGTCGTACACATATTGTAAACAACTATTTCTATCATACTGTTTATAAATTCCAGATAATGATCTAGTGCACCCGGATGTACGTTATTAAGTAGTTGTAAGTGTGCTCCATACAATTTAGAATTAAGAAGTGATTTTTTAATATGTAACGACCTCAATTCCTCTTTAATTCTAAAAATCTCTGCGTGTTTTTTAGCTTTCATATCTGCAATAGACGAGCCTTTAAACTTTATAATAGCATAATTTGGAATAACCTTATTTTTCAAACATGCCTTACTAAATCTAATATGCAGAATGGTCTTATGCAATTGTGTTTTAATATTCTGAAATCTGCATACTACGTTATCATGACTATTATTATTCATTTTAACTTAAATGGAATAACTCCTATTGTAGTCCCAAGCCACGTGTTTGTTAACCAAATATACTGTAACTCACCGTCTATGGCCTTTCTGTGATGTTGTTATTTCGTTTACATGTTTCGAGGCACTTGCCTCATCATCAGAACTTTATAAAACTAATGCATGTCATCAATGATGACATGTGTCAAAATATTAAAACACAATACGGCACTAAACTATATACAAAACTTGTTTTAAAAATGAGCACGTCAATGTTAGATGTGCGTTGCAAGACAACACGCGGCGTACTGACGAAATCTAGGTTTTATCTCGACCATATCGTATAGCGGTATCGTACAGTATATTTGATTTATATTGTAATTGGTCGTTCAACACGTGTGGCTTGGTACTGGCGTCGTTATGTGCTTTATAAATCTCATATTCTTCAAGGGCGTTTAAGTAACGCCCTTTATTGCGGAAACGAAGGGGTATTAGATTCGAGCTAAAATCCGTGTAACTGTGATTATTGTCTATAAGGTGCCTGGCGAAATTTGACTTGATGTTGTGAAAGTTGTAAACTCGTGTAGGGGGTCTATGCTCAGAAAATCTTTTCAAAAAACCCCGACCCGTCTGGCCCACATAAAAAGCCTCACAGTCGTTGCAGACTAGCTTATAAACTCCTGTTTTATTTTCAAGACTGGTATGTTCACGGCTGTGGAGATTATTTAAGATATTATTACTGGTCTTATAGGAAATAACTATGTTGTTGACTTTATTAATGGTTGACTTAAAAATTCCTGGCATGAAATGCGTATAAGGTGCCGTAATGTACTTGCGTGTCTTTGTTTCGAGGTTCTCATTTCTATTATTTATATCTTTATTTTTAATAGCGTTACTCTTCTTTTTCTTTTGTTTTTTTAAAATATTATCTATTATTTTTTCGTTGTACCCGTTGTTAAATGCAATGACTTTAATGGTGTTTAATTCTTCGATGTATTCCTCGATGCCAAGGGGTATAGACAACAGGCGATGTATCATGCTATGGAATGCAGCTAATTTCTGTGAAATGGGGTGGAACGATGAGGCATGTATGATAGATCTGGTATGATGAGGCATGGTATGATAGTATTTAATGCCAAATGACACTTTTCTTACAGAACAACTGAGTAATTAAATTTTTCACTACACTACAATACAAAATATGTAAAAAGAATTTTTAAGTTACAAAAACTTATCTTTGTGAAAAATTAAATATGTTGAAAAAAGTTAATTACAATAGTTAGAAATGTTAAAAACATGTAACTGAACAAGTGACGTGAGTTGTCAGTGTTGTCTTGACTACTGGCATTTTATATATCCACCTTTTTGGGGTATGCCTCACAATAACTTTTGAACACATCAACTGATTCTCATGTAACTGTGAATAAATATCCGTACTTTTACTCTACAGAACCCTATTGTTTTTGAGATTGATTCTCCAAAAATTTGAGGAGGTCACAATTATAAAGAAATCACAAAAGCCCATGTGAGTATATCAAATTAAAGGGCATTTAAACCACAGTCTGAATACAGTGTTCACTTTTGAAAATTTCAAAATTTTTGGTCATCGAGGTCCAAAAAGTGGGTAAAAATTTTGATAAAATTGCAAAAAAATCGTGAGGTATCAAATTAAAGAGAATTTAAACTAAGATCTGAATGCAGTGTTAACTTTTGGAAATTTGAACATTTTGGGACACCAGGACCCGAAACGAGATAAAAAATTAGAAAAAAATTAAGAAGACGCAGTAGGCAGTCAGACTAAAAGGAACTGAAACCCAAATCCAAATATTTTGACTTTAACCCAAATTCAAATGTCTTGAATTATTAGTGTCTGTTATATGATTATGTGCTCTACAATTGTTGTATTTCTACAGAAAGAGCAGAGAAATCGAGATTTAAACAATGTTTCCATAATTTAAAAATTATCTGATATCAAAATTTATGTTATAATAAATGTGCTTTGTTCAAAATTGTGAGAGAGTTCTATAGCTCACGGACCATATTAGTAAGGTATAGGTAAAATTCTGGTTTCTAAAACTAACACATTAAAGGAAAATGTATCTAACATTTAACACTGCAGGGATAAGACACTTTGGGTTCCCTTAAAGTATTTCAGTTTCACCTAAATAAAGAACATTTATCAAACAATGCAATACAATGTCATTAACATAATGATTAATACACCTATATCTATAACATACTTAAAAAGCAAATATCTTACTTCAAGCAGGTCAGCTACTGGATCAGGAAGATTAAATTCTCTAACAACCCTGAGACGTATTTGTCGATTGATTTCTTGCCGTGATGACAAAGGTAATGCCACAGCACGCTGGCAGCTTGGTGACTGACGCAGTTTTTGTTCCCTTTTTAACATTGCTGCCATTGTACCGGGGTCAGGCACTAGAAATTACACAATTTTTAGTCAATGATATTTCACCAATTATATTGATTACATGAAAGAATACAATAACCATTTCCACTAATAATACTCCTGAACTATAAAATAAATTCAGCTCTTTTATATGTACATTTATTCATTATTTAGCCTGTTTACGCTTGCAGTAGTAAGGTTTACATGTGTTTAAATTAACACATATGCCATAGATATCACACAATACAATGATATGCACACATAATGTGAAATTCTATTAAACTAAGAATTTAATTCCTATATGCAAGAAAAAAATATAAAAACACATATACAGAAAAACGAAACTTACATAAATCACAAAAACACTATGCTACATAGAAAATTATCCACCATAATACTCAACAAACAAACAAAATTGTCATCTTCTGTTTGCAAAATTCACTTGAATATTTCACTGAAATTTGTGGAGTTGCAAAATGTCTGCGTACGATATATTTCCCTGATGCTGAAAATGAAATGTGTTATCATGATTTTCATGCAGTCCTACACCTAACGTGTTCTTCTGGCTGTATTATACCTATTATACCCTTTGTTCTTACACACACCTTTCCAGCTCACCTTATCTCTTACCATATATCTTCCTCTCACCCGTTTAAAGGCTTTTTCCCTACTCCTTTTATGTTAACTTCCCATGTTTTCCTTGTCTTCCTCTTTTGTTCAATTCCCACAGGTTTGTCTCAATACTTTCCTCATTAGTTTATCCTCATGTAGACGTAATATATGTCCCAGCCATAAGTGCTATCAAAATAGTACACATTATCTGTTTTCATCATTTTTTAAATTATAGTTATCTTGTTGTTGCATCCTATTCGTTCACGTTATTAGACCAGTTCACTTTAATATATTATTAAATTATAGTTGTTAAAATTTATTTTTATTGTATTTTTAATCATCTTTTAATAACTGAAACGTAGTAAACATAATTTATTACAAGAGGCATAATTATGTAACTACTGAAAGTAATGAACAAAATATAATAAACATAATCAAAAATGTTAATTTTATTACTAATAGGTCTATATTCTTTTAATAATGATAATAAGGTTAACAATACACAAAACATCTAGTTTGAATATGAAAATAATTTCAATCCTTACAAAATGTCGAATAAACTTACAGGTCACATTCATCTGAATCTACGCCTTTTTTTTATTTGTGGCATAAGGGTTATATTTTCATACAATGAGTTATAAATTACTCTTTATAATTCCACTTTGGCAGAGAGGTATTAAATCTCATTTCTTGTCATCAGTTGTTTCTGTTGTATAGGTAATTGCACAATTCAATTTTGGTAATGAAGGCTTGTTTCTTGTATTTTTTGTGTGTATATTTTCTTATAATCTTCACCAAATCGTGTTTTGTAGAAAAACTGAAGATGCTTTTCTTTCTCTGCTCTGATTTCTCTTATGTCAAGCCAAGAAACTTTCTCATTATTTTTGCTTACTGTAAAGGTTTTACCAAAAAATTTGGAAGATTTTTGAAATCCATGAAGTCTGGTGTATCCATTTCTGTCACTTTAAAAGGACTGCCTTTCTTTTCAGCCTTTTGGATTATGGTTGCCCCATTGTCCAGGTAGGTACATAAATAGGTCCACTTTTTACGACTAGCTTTCTTTGTTTAATTAATGCAAACGGTCTCTTTCATTCTGGATGTGACCGGTTACTAAAAGTTTATATGTAATGCTTGAAATATTACAAGCAAAAACTGCATATATGTATAAAGCAATAATGTGTTTATTCTTTGTTGTCCTCTACAGTTATCGGAGTTAAAGGCAACCATCTCCTCTTTGCATTCATTTTGTAAAAACTGAAAAACACGTGAACCGATTTCATTTGAACTCCTTTTGTCAGCACCCTCATGTCAAACATAGCAATGTCCTGTACTTCTCCCAATACCGTAAACTGTAAAATTCAGAACTGACAGCCGCCATTTATAATATATAACATAAACTTTATCGCAAGGATTTGGGAGGAGTGCCTGTAAATCATAGCATGCTGTGATACACTTCTTTTCCTTTGCAAGCGCTGCATGTTTGGCCTTTTCTCCTCTGCTTAATTTAACTTCTTTATGATAATTTTTATACTCAAATTGTAGAAATTCTTTTACATATGAACTTTTACATTTATCATAAAATAAACACTGCTCTTTTCTAGTGACAAAAAGCTAATATTAAATTCTGTCAAGAAAATGTTGCTGCAGGCTGAGTAATTTCCATATCTTTTTTGTTTGTTCCTGGCACTCCTTTACATAATTTCTGTGTAGATCTCCTAATGTTTTTCCACCACTAACATATCTTTACTTGTTTGTTTGTGCAGGTAATGAGACTCGATTCGTGGTATAGAATTAATATGTTTTCAAACATATATATTAAGTATAGTGTAGTTTGGTTGTTGTTTGCCAATTTCATCTTCGACAATTTCATCTGTCTTCTTGATAATATTCCGTATCATTTTGTCTCCCACTATTAATGAATCTATGACAAATTTTTTACAAACAAGGTATATTTCTCTATCTGCTTTAAAGTGGTATTCATCAGTTAATATTTCTTGTAGTGCCTTCTATAACAATCCAATATTGAGGTCTCGATCTGTTCATATGTTTCATATATTACCATTGTTTGTTAATCTCTGCAAGCTTCCAAAACATCTTAAAAATCTGAGCACGTTGGTCACCTTGAATTTGCTTACATTTATAATGGCAATTCCCCTAGCAATCTTTTCTCATTACCATTTGTTGTACATGGTTACTCTTTGAGTATGTATGTCTTATTCCTTTTCACTTTGGCTACATTTCTCTTCCATTCACTTTCCCCTACTTTTCGTTTTTGTCTTCTTGTCTTCTGTTCATCTTGTACTTCGTTATGTAACACTTGAACCAAGGCTGTTTCATAAATATTAAATACAGCTTACATCATTTCTTTCATTTCCCTTCACCTGAATCAGCAATGTTCTGTTTGAAACCATTCTGTGAAACTCAACACAATCCAAGAAAATAATCTTCTTGAAAATATTCATTATGTCATACTAATGAAATGTGAAAGCTATAGAAAAAGGCAGGAAAGGGAACAAGTGATGCCAGCTTAAGAAACTAAAACTATGCGACTCTCATGTGCGGCCACAATTGCAATTATGGGCGTCTTCATTTAAAACCTTCCTAAATATAGTTTATTCTTTTAATGCAATACAGATTTTCCAGAATAATACAGAAATGCAATGCAAAATGCAATACAGAAATCCCCCAAAATAAGGCAACTTTGTTAACAAAAAAATATACACTAAAATGTGTGTTCCAGATTTTCAACAGCATAAGGGCACATTTTTATAGCAACTGTATCTTTGATATCACTTATGGGTCTATTGTATTTAATACAGCTCTCTTTAATCTGTGAATATTGTGCCATAACTCAATTTTCAAATTTTTTGCACTTATGGCCCTCTTGCATTCAGTGTGCGCTTTTTGCAACCAGCTTGTGTGATTGTGCAACCATCACATTTTATTTTTTTAGTTGTGTGACACAAAACATCAAAAATTAACATGCCATAAATTCTTCCCTTTTAGACCCATTCACCCCTTTTCCTGTGCTCTAAAAATAATCCCAGCTGGTAACTGTTCCTTTGGAAGCATTTTTCTCTCCAAAATGACATATGGTGAAAGTTTTCTAACATCAGCAGTTACTCCTAGTATCACAGTAATGTGTGATTTTTCAGTGCCTGTATATCTAACTATAAGTGATTTTGTGTAGTTCTTGTTCACAGTAACACTTCATGGCATGACAAAAACACTGGTGTCTGGTCAGCATTTGCCATTTTGGTAAGCAGGTAAATGAAATCCATATTGTAGTTTCTTCTCGCTCCCATGTTTATACAACACAGAGGTCTCCTCTGTTCAACACTATCCCTCACTTGTGGATCGGCTATTACTGTTTTAAAGTCAGTAACCGCACACCTCAGTATGGTACTTGAATACTGTAATTAAAGAAAAACACGTACAAACACATCTCACATGTAACGAGCAGAAAATTTAAAAAAAAAATTTAAATTTTCCACCTCGGCAGAGTACGTTCACACGAGGCTTGTGTCAACGGACTTATGGGTGGAGCAATAAATAAGGAGTAATGAGAAGGTGTCAGTGAAGCGGTCGCTGACTTGACAATAGAAACACATTAAGTTCAATCCAACTATAGAATTTGGTGGCGTAAGATGACAGGGAAAGTTTCGTCCAGAATTATTGCTCTCCGCAGCCTGTAACAAAGTAAGTAAGGGACATTCACACCCGTACCGAGAATTGTAGCAGATGTTGACCATGTTACGTCAGTAGACGATAAGCGACAAAAACGAGTGAAACTCCATACTACAATGAAACGGATGCACTGCACCTTAAGAAACAATACTGGAAGATTAGGCTGACAAAGACTACAGTCATGTTACGCAGCTGGAGGTATCGTCTAATTGACAGACAAGAATTTACGAAGGGAAAGTTGAGGTGACTTCAACGACCAGCAGATGTTCGAAATTAGTAATAGCCAGAAAAAAGGGTTAGAGCATAGAACAATACGCCAGGGAGACTGTAAGTACAGATAATGGGAATCTATAGGTAACGAGCTTGGCGGGTCAGTGGTGGTGAGGAGGTATGGTCAACTTTACACAAAATGAATACATAGGAAAAAAACAATTACATCTTATAACTAGCGTCCATTTAAAAAATTGCTTTCAGAGTAAAGTCTTATTCAGATTTTGGTAACAGGCACAGTTTTGTGATAGGTCTCTTCTTTGTCCCATTTGCCATTCTTAAAGAGACCACACGAGTGATGCTGTCTTGTCCTGGATGAATATCGATAACACGAGCCAATTTCCATTGAAGAGGGAGAATGTTGTCTTCCTTCATGATTACCAAGTCTCCAGGGCCGAGATTCGGTGACGAGGTTGTCCACTTCGTCTCTGTTGCAGGGTGTTGAGGTAGCCTCTCGACCATCGAGACCAAAAATGTTGCTGGATTTGTTGAATTTGCTGCCACTGATTCAGTCTGTTTGCAGGAAGGTCTGTGATGGAGGGTTCAGGATAATTTGGGAGAACGTCGCTGATAAGGAAATGTGAAGGAGTTAATGCAGCAAGATCACTTGGTTCATCGGGTAAGGGAACAAGAGGACGTGAGTTTATGCAAGCCTCTACTTGGGCCAACAAAGTAATGAACTGAACATAAGTGAGAAGAGTTTTCCCTACTACCCGTTTTAAATGTGTTTTCACAAGTTTGACTAAAGACTCCCATAAACCCCCAAAGTGTGGAGCTCTAGGAGGTTGAAAATGCCAAGTAATCTCATCCAAGGATAATGCTGTAGTTATATCTCTTTGAAATTCTTCAGTTTTCCAAGTGCGACAAGTTCTTGAAGGTCATGGTAAGCACCCACAAAATTTGTACCATTGTCAGAGTAAATA
Organism: Magicicada septendecula; assembly: GCA_034769895.1. NCBI lineage: Eukaryota > Metazoa > Arthropoda > Insecta > Hemiptera > Cicadidae > Magicicada > Magicicada septendecula. Next base: position 616,365,943 of record CM068368.1, read on the forward strand.
TCCTTAGGCTTACCACGTCTTGAAGTGAATCTTCGTAATGCGGTAATGAATGATTCTGTTGTAAAATCTTCGACTAATTCTAGATGAATTGCCTTTGTACTGAAACAGACGAAAAGTGCGATGTAGCATTTTGCTGGCCTGACTCCCCTTCTTTTTGACATTTTGACAAAAACAGGTCCACAGTAATCAACACCAGTCATATAAAATGGACGAATTGAAGGTAGTACTCTTGATTTCGGGTAACGGACCCATTATCTGTGTTTGCATTTTTGGGTTTGCTTTAAAACAAGCGATGCACTGGTGAAACATTCTTTTAACTAAATTTCGACCACCTATTGGCCAATATTTTTGGCGAATGACATTCAATAATAACTGGGGTCCTGCATGTAATGTTTTGATATGAAGGTGTGTAGCGATCAAATCTGTTAACCTGTGACCCTTTGGTAATATGATTAGATGCATTTGGTCTGGATGTAAAATTGATTGGTGTAATCGTCCACCAACTCGTAACACATTATATTCATCAATAAATGGATTTAACGAAACAAGTTTGCTTTTCTTATCTATGGATTTGCCAGATTCTAAAGCACTGAATTCAATTGGAAAGAATTTTATCTGTACCATTGTGATTAAAGTACGTTCTGCTGCTTGAAGTTCGCTTACTAGTAGAGGACCACTTACGCGATGCTTTTTCATTTGACAATTATGAAGGAATCTTAAACAATATGCGATCGCTCGTTGAGCTCGTGTGAAGGTAGAAAAATTGTTTAAGTTAATACCTTCTGTGGTAGCAACGGTTGAATGAACACACTGTCGACGTTCTGGTATATTGTCGAAGTCTGGAAGTATGATAGGTTCTTCTAAATTTATCTTGGGCAACTATAGAAATGATGGTCCTTTCCAATACCTATCAGCTTGTAGCAGTTCTAATGGGAGTAATCCTCTTGACAGGTAATCTGCAGGATTATCGTCACTCTTCACATGGTTCCATGAGTTGACATCTGTGTTATCTTGTATCTTAGAAACTCGGTTTGCCACAAACGTAGTCCAATGTGTTATGGGGGCCTGAATCCATGCTAAAGTAATAGTTGAATCCGTATAATAAGTAACAGAGTTAATCTGGAGGTGTAGAGCATCTAGCGTTGATGTACACAGTTCTGACAACAATAAGGCTCCACATAACTCAAGTCTGGGAAGAGATATTCTCTTCAGAGGCGCGACACGTGATTTCGACGTAATTAAATTTACCGTAATGTGTCCCTCAGTGTCGATGGATTTTAGACAGAGGCAGGCACCCTATGCCGACTCTGATGCGTCAGAAAACCCATGAATTTCTATCTTTGGAGCGTTTCGTCTGTTGGTCAAAATGGCTCTAGGGACACGAATGTCTGCTAGTAGATGTAAAGATTCCTGAAACTGATTCCACTTACCACTTATTTCATCAGGGACTGCGTCATCCCACCCAATTTGACATGACTACAGCCGTTGCATGATCAATTTAGCTAGTAAAATTACAGGACCTATAAGTCCAAGAGGATCAAAAATCGTTCCTATAGCAGATAATATTGTGCGTTTAGTTGGTTGCCGATCAGTCATTTTACCTTTATTGATGGAAAATTGAAAAGTGTCTTGTTTAGGGTTCCACATAAGGCCAAGTGTTTTCACTGTTGTTTCTTCATCGATTTCAATGCAATCGTGCAGGATGTCATCTCGTGGTACATTTGATAATATGTCTGGATTATTTGCGCCCCATTTTCTTAAGCGAAATCCACCTCGGCGCGTTATCTCAGTTACGTCCTGTTTTAATTGGATGCCTTCAATTGTTTCGACCCCTGTGAGGACGTCATCTACATAACAATCTTCCATGATGACTCTTGATGCTGCCGGTAAATGGCGTTTTTCATCGAGAGCAAGCTGCTTCAATGTTCTGGTTGCCAAATATGGAGCACTTGCGGTCCCATATGTTACTGTTGACAACTTGTATGTTTTAACTGGATTATCAGGGGTGTCTCTCCACCATATTAATTGAAGATTTTGTTGTGTTGGGTGTATGTTAATCTGACGATACATTTTTTCAATATCAGTTATCATTACAAATGTATGTGTTCTGAATCTGATAAGAATGCTGATTAAATCTGATCGCACCTTTGGTCCCACAACTGATATGTCGTTTAGAGAAACACCCGAATCTGTTTTTGATGAGGCGTCAAACACTACTCTCAATTTGGTTGTTGTTGAGTTTTTGCTTAATACCGCATGATGAGGAATATAGTATGCCTTTGATTGTTCAGCCTCAGTTGATGTTATTTCCCTCATGTGACCTAACTCTTCGTATTCTCTCATGAAATTTACATACTGTCGCTGTAAGTCTGGATTACTTAACAACCGTTTCTCCACCAATAAAAATCTTCGTAATGATATGTCCTTAGATTCACCCAATTCACTGACTTCTCCCTTCAATGGTAGTTGAACACAGTATCTTCCATGTTCAACTCTGGTCGTTGTTTGCATGAATAAATCTTCGCAAAATTTATCATTTCCAGTATATTGTTTCTCCCCATTGTGATCTTCAAGATCCCAGAATCGTTGCATGATTTTGTTGATATCATGATGTGTTGACAAATGACATACAGAAGTTGAATTCGTCTTCTGATTCACCTTTATCTTGCCAGAAATAATCCAGACAAATACTGTGTTTTGTAAGGTGGATGTAGAATCACAAATTTTAAATCTGCCTTTACATAGTAAATCAAAGAATAATTCTGCTCCTATTAATAGGCCGATGTCACCAGGTTGACTGAACTGAGGATCAGCCAACTGAAGGTTTGGAGAAATGTCTAGGCTAGATCTGTCAATGGATATTGTAGGTAATTGTTGATTGATAGAATTTAAGACTAGGCAATCAATGGCAGTCGAGAATGAATTAAATCTGGATTTGATTATACACTGAACAATTCTTGTCGGGTTTGTTATAGACTGCCCTATTCCACTCAGTTCACTAGAAATGGTCCTTGTGGGTAGGCCTAATTTCTTTACTGTCTTATTTGTAATGAAATTCGACTGAGAGTTTGAATCTAACAACATTCTACACAACTGTGGACCTCCTCAATTGTTCTGAATAGTTACTACGGCTGTAGACAACAAAATGGATGAAACAGCTCTTTTGTAGGAGGTATGTGCAGTGGACGTGACAGATGTTTTCTGACGATCATCTTCATCCTTATAACCTGACGGGTTGGATTCAACACGAGTCAAAACACGATTGTCACTCAGCTTCTGAGGATAATGCAGAAAAGTATTGTGACGTTTACCACAGAGTTTGCATGAACCTCCACCACAGTTAGAAGTTTCATGATCACTGGATGAAAGGCAATTAAAACACAATTCTAACTTTCGTACTTCACCTTCCCTGTCAGCAATAGAAAGAGACTTGAATTTGTCACAAAGGTAAATAAGATGAAATTTGTTGCACAATGAACAGCTCTTAGCTGACACAACCTGATTGGATGAAAATGTATTACTCTTGATTGTCAATTTTTTTCTTGACTGAAATTTCTCTGTGCGAAGAGGGGGTGTCTAGGCCATTGCGATGGTTTTGTCCCTACTGCCTCTAAGACTTGACATCTTTTTTGTAGAAATTTAATTAAGTCTGATAACGCTGGCACCTCATCAGATTTTAATTCCGATTCCCATTCATGATGCGTGTTGGTATCCAAGCTATTAGTAATTAAGTGGATTATTAAGGTGTCCCATTCATCTGTTGGTTGACCCAGGGCATGAAGAGTACGTAAGTGTTTTTGAAGGTCATCTAATAGTTGTCTCAAGTAGGAAGCTGATTCCTTGACTGACTTGTTCAACTTGAAAATAGCTGAAACATGTTTGATAATTAAGTATCTCTTATTTTGAAATCACTCCACTAATAATTCCAACCGATTTTGTAATTTTCTCCTGAACCTTCAAGCGACTGTAGATTGCTAGCTGCTTTGTCTTTCAACGACAATTTGAGATGACAATTTTGGCACTCTGTCAGATTCGGATTATTATAAGGGATAGGAATGTGTCATGAAATAATGACCATGCATCATATTCACCAGAAAATGTAGGTAGCTTAATAGCCGGCAGTGTAATTGGCGTCCAGCTTGGATTGATTTCTGCTAAATTTGGTTTGTTGTCTACTTCACTATTGGTAACACTTTGAATTATCGCTTGAGCCTCTGACAATAATTTGAAATAATTATTCTCAAAGGTTGACCATTCTTCACTCTGTTCGTCTGACTGATTTATGACATCAATTTCAGTTTGTATTTTTTGAAATTCAGGCAATAATTGTTCGAATTTCACTAACCTAAGTTTTAACTGATTAATGTTTGATGAGTCTTTGAGATAGTTACTGAACCTGGTCAACTGTCCCTCAAGTACACTTCTTTTTACAGTTAATGCCTTTAATTCAAGCGCTTCCATATTATCAATAGTCATTTTAGTCTTAAATTGTTAAATGATTAGATTGAATTGAATAGAGGCATGCAAATATACATAGGTTGTTGTTCTTTGTGTAATACAAATGAAACTGTTGACAGCTGGATGAATATGTATGTAATTCATACATAGGATAGTAATTAACACTGCAAGGAACACAACAGATAAGAGACTGAATGAATGCTGTTACACTTATCTGCGTGTTGAATTCTTTTTGCACGTTTGCCGACTGGTAGCAAGGTCACAGCGTTGTGTTGACAGTTGAAGTCGTAATTGCGTATTGCGTCACTACGTACAAACATTGGTCCTATGGGCCGGATCACGAATCGTTCATTTTATTGTGCAACTGTGGTGAGCATGCTTAACTGTTCTTTAAATAATTCAAGAAATTAAAACAGTGCAGTGTGTGAAGTTTCATTGTGAAGTGCGAAACGGATTGTTGTGAACAGTGCATTACAGCTCAACTTTGTATGTGGTGGCCTTGAGCTCAACGTTTTGTATAACGTGGAGAGATGTCATGCAATCAGACGGTAAACCTGCGCCCAAATGGTTCATCAATTTCCTCTAAAAGATGAGTGGGGAAATGGTTTTAAGTCATGCAGAAAATCTGAACAAATCTGGTCAAACGGATTCATCAAATTCCCTGGTCGAAGGAGTGGAAAGATGTTTTGCGGAAACTCTACAAAGTTGGAAAAACGAATTTTTTCAACTCCTAGGTGATTAAGGGATAGTTGGTATAATGTTTTGCGGACAATCTTTCATGAAATGTGGCAAAATGGATTCAGCTGTGTCCCCTATCACTATGTCTTCACCTTGAGCTACACACGTGGCAAGCCTGTGCAGGCAGGCTATTGTTCAAAATACAACAGACTTTTGTAGGTACAAATATGAAATTTTTATATGTACGATTGCGCTTATAAGGCAGGTACAGTTTTCAGAAGGCCATTTTAAGGAAACAATTGTCGTCTTACATTCGGGTCAATAAAGTACATCTTTTTTCATTTTGAATATACTTGTTACTGGCACATAATACATCCAACTGTAAATGCTAAATTACAAATGTTACTACTAATCAATAGTAATTATTAGTGTAGGCCAGTTCCGATATACTTTAGTTTTAACATTCCAAGTCTATATTCTTGTTACAATGATTAATTTTGTCACAGGAATACAACTGTACATAAAATACAGATATAATTTCAAAACAAGAACATTTCAGTATATTATTTAAGTTGTTTATATAGACAGTAAAGCACCGATTATCCATATGTAACTTCTTAATAGTGCATCGATTTAACCATGCATTTAAAATATTTATGACTACAAAATGTATTTTCCGTATGGTTTTGGAAACAGGAATTGCCTGCTTTCCTTGTGGTCAATTACCACAAATGTTTGTTTACTAAACTACAGTACAGCGGTCGAATGACCTTGCAGTGTTGTATCCTTGCGGTATTTGGTTTTCTGCTGTTGCGTGAAGAGCCTTTTTTTGTTTGTTTTTTTATTGAAGCTTTTTATTTCTATTCTTTGTCATTTTTCTAGTGTTGTTTTTGTTTCTTTTTATTTTTAATATAGTGTGAAAACTTTTAAAAATGAGTGCAAAATGGAAATGTGTGGTGCTATCAACAGAGCAAAAAGTTTTGGAAAAGGTGAAAGTGCGTCAAACGTGACTAGTGAATTAACATGGGGATAAAAACTGCAGCCAATAACGACTCAACTCTGTCTACAAGAAAAACAATGAAATGGGCTAGTTTAGATGACCTTCATAAAGTACTGTTTTTATGGTTCAGCCAAAAACAAGCACAAGGCATTTTTCTGTATCTGGACCTAAGCTTGTTCAAAAGGCAAAATTGTTTAATGATGCACTTGGTTTCAACATCGATTTTAATATCAACTCAGGCTGGCTGCACCATTTTAAACCATATCACGGTATACACGAGATATCAGTGATAGGTGAGACATTGCGTGGTGCTTCAGCTGTCAAATGTACAATTCTGATGAATCTAGTCTCAGTCATCGTCATCTACCATCAAAATCTCTAGCTGCCAAAAAAGTGTTTCTCGACACACAATCAGCAAAGGGAGAATGACAATTTTGTGTGCTGCTAACGCTGCCAGTATGCATAAATTAAAACTGGCAGTTGTAGGGAAAGCAAAAAAGCCATGACGTTTTCACGGGATTGACACATAAGTTTTTCGCTGGGTCATTATTATCATCAAAAAGGTACTTGATGGACAGAGACATTTTAAAAACGTGGTTCTTAAAAAAGTTTATACTGGCTGAAGAAGCATGAAGAACACTTATCAAACGGTTTACCGAATAAGGCAGTTTCACCAAACACACTCCCTTCCGACTCATTAGAATCAGATCTTATATTGGATGCTGGTGAAATAAAAGCTATGTTTTAAATCCTAATGTCATTAGTCTTTGTCATCACATAGACCAGGATGTAATTGTTGCTTTGAAAAATTATTAGGCTACTGTTTCATTTAATGGAAAAGCTCCTTGAAGAAGATGCTAATCTTGTTACATTTAGGAAGGTTATCACCATAAAAGATGCTATTTGTTTAGTATGAAAAGCTTGGGATGACGTGAAGCAGACGTAGCTAATTTGTGCTGAGTTGGCATGGCATAAGTTGCTGAGTGATGATGCTGGTGACAACGATTTTGAAAATATAAAAACTGTTGTTGCTGAGATACGATTAATTCTACTACATTGTGCTACAGCGGACTTCGGAAATGTCAATGATGATAATATTAAGGAGTGGAGTGAAAATGACGAAAACGATCCTGGATATTGAATTTTCACTGATGAAGAAATTTTACAGGAGATTAACAGGGAGACAGAAGTTAAATATGAAGAAGATGGTGATGAATCAGTGCCAGAAGAACAAGTTAGCTGTAGGACTGCACTGGACTGCATGAAAATCGTGATAACACATTTTATTTTGAGCATCAGGAGAATACATCATACACAGCATTTTGCAACTCCACAAATTGTATTGAAATATTCAGGTGAATTTTGAAAGCAGAAGATGACAATTTTTTTTTAGTTGAGTATTATGGTGGATAATTTTCTACGTAGTGTAGTGGTTTTGTTATTTATGTAAGTTTCGTTTTTCTATATGGGTTTTTTATAATATTTTTTCTTGCATACGGGAATTAAATTCTTAGTTTAAGAGAATTCCACATTATGTTAATCGAAATAAATTATATTTTATCTGTTTACACCTATTTTAATTATTTACAATGCATTGTTGTTCTCAGCCACAAAAATATTTTTGTTCAATATCAGTACCTGTTTGTTCATTACATGTAAATTACGCACACAAATATGTGGAGATTTGTCTGTACATGATGATCAGTTCCATCAAATCGTGGAAGCAACTATACTGATCATTACCATTTCCGGAGCCACAAAGGCTCACAGAAGGATCAGTCGATTAACCATATCTTTCCACAACTGAGCATTCCCAATTAACATGGATAATCAAGGTTTTACTGTATTAATAAAATTAAAAGAACAAATTTTGCATTAGAAAAGTACTCTAAGATTAATCTATCTTAAATAGCACTTAAAAAATTAAAAAAAATTTAATAACTGAGTATCATATGGCTGAAAGACTTTTAATCACATATCACTAGTTTATACTTGTAAAATGTAAAATAGATGATTAATAATATAATGGCTCCCATGTGTACCACCAAAGTAGCTTAGGTGGCTGCCTAATGTGAGCCGTACAGCACACAAGGAAGGCAGTGTGGCTAGCACTACGCTTCAGCCGCCCATTATTATCCCCAGGATGTTATCCCAGGTACTCATTTCAACAGGCTGAGTCAACCTGGGGGCCAAAAAATGCACCTTGATTTTATGATGCGGGCCTGGGAATCGAACCTGGGACCTCTATATTAGTAGCCAGGTGCCATACCCACTGGTCTACTGAGCCGCCTAAATAGATGATTAAGATATGTAAAAATGTAAGATTGGAATAAGGTGTTGTAATCTGGAAACCAATTTACTTTTTTTACTTCCAAGTCCTTTGGGTTTAACCACACTAAAAATGCCTGACAGTATTCAATAATAGTCTGCTAGAACTAATTGTGGGCATTTTCAATTTTTGCTGCTGGTTGTATATTTTGCTATAATCATAACTATCAGTAAAACATTGTTATTTATCAATGTTTCTTCAAAATCACTTTGAAAGTATCATGAATGGAATAATATTCTCTTTTATTTGCAATATATTTTTTTACTGGATAGATATATGTTTTACTGTCAACTGTGTTTATAATATTCATCTCCCAAAATAAGGTGACTTTATGTTACAAAAAAAATACACAATAAAAATTTTTATTTTCAAATGCTGAACCACAAACAGCAATTGAAATTCACCAGTAATAACAGGCAACAGTCGCAAGACAATAGTTTTCTATTTTGTGAATACGTTGCAAAAACAAGTTTGTACGAAAAATTAAACTACACTTACAAAGTGTTATTGTTATTATCATGCAAGAGCAGTATATGCTGTGAAGCACACAGTGACAAATAAGTAATATTATGTACCTGAAGACCTTACCACTTAATGACTGAACAATTGCCAGAAAACATCAAATTCTTATAGTTCAGCTTCTTAAAACAGAAATTTTAATTGTGATATTTACAGTCAGTAGTCACATATATTGCAATGACAACAAAGACATGTTGCAACAAAGATTTATTTCATGCATTAAACAATATTTAAAACATAAAAAAATAGTTCATGCTTGTACAATTTTTGTGACACTCTAACTGTGTTACTGAAGCTTTAAACAAAGGAATATTTTTGAAAAATCTAGCTACATATTGTAGCCATCCTGTACTCAAGACATTACGGTATTTTTGTTGCAAGCATAACAATTATATATTTTTCTTTAGGATGATGATGAAACTTCTTACAACAGGGGTTTTTTTTTAAATGTTAACATTACTATTACTATTTAAATTAAGTCAGTAAACTAACCAGTCTGCCATAACACATACATTGGTTTATCATTACATTAGCAACTAACACAACTGATGCAACAGAAACTTTGATTCTCCTTTGGAACTGACAAGACAGGGCATTTTTGTATCAGTTCCAAATTTGCTGCTATGAACAGCCAGAACAAAGACTCAGAATGTTTTCATCTCTTAAATCAATACTGACTTATATTACCAAATATATAATATTGCGACCACTCACACTTATTTATCGCTACTGAATTTATTATTATAAACATAAAAACAACACATATAGTATGCTTACATATATGTACCGTATATTAAACTTATATACAGTAGACTCTCGACTATCCTGCTTGCGACTATCTGGCCTATTTTTGAACCTACATGTGGTGTGCAAAACACAAGTTGTGACATGAAAAGCATGGATTTCTCCCCGTCCTGGTACCTGCTCTTTGTTTCGTCAGTTGTGTATCGGATGTCAACAAGTGAGGAATACGTTTGCCACTGTTCCTGGTTACGTTCGTAAATTGTTTTTTGGTGTGCTTCGTTTTTTTTTTTTTTTTTTAATTGAAGATTACAAAATGGGTGATACATGAAAAAAAGGTTGTAGTGACTATAGAGGATGTAAAACGCTATAAAACGACTGGACTCTGGGGTAACGGCAAAAACTATTGCTTCGGAGTTAGGAGTTGGGAAAAGTACAGTTGGTGACTGGAAGAAAAATCGAGCAGAAATTGAAAAGCGGTGTCCTGCCCAAGCTAGTAATGTGGAATGAAAGTAACAAAACCATGCTGAAAGGTAAGCATAAAGAAGTTGAGGAAGCTTTATTTTTGTAGCATGAACACTGAAGAGGAAATGGCTTGCCTGTTACTGGGCCGATATTGCAGGAGAAAGCATTGTAATTTAAGCGACAAATAGTAGAAGATTCAGAATTTACTGCCAGTGACGGACGGTTAGATCGGTGAAAAAACGATTCGGTATTCGCCAGATTACCATAAGTGGGGAGGGTTTATATGCTGCTAAAGAGGCTGTACCTTTGTTCAAAGACTATCTTTTGAAGCTTATTGAAAAGGAGGGAATTTCTGGTGAGCAGTTGTACAACTGCGATGAGACCGGTTTAAATTATAAGATGCTCCCCAGGAAAATGCTTGCATCCAAAAAATCAAGCCGCTGCACCAGGATATAATAAAAGCAAGGAACGAGTCACCATCTTGGCTTGCAGTAATGCAACCGTCAACCACAAGCTGTAACGGTACAGGTAAGACCCTCCCGATCAATAAAGAAAATGTAAAATTTTATTCATAAATGTTATGGGATAATAAATAATATACACTAGGTGGACTCAAGGTCAGCGGTTTAACAGCTAGAGGCAGTTATTTTTAGCCGACCGACCTATGAACTTTGTATGTTGAACAAAGCAACATAATACGTCATGAGCCAAACCCAGCAGATGTTACATTGGAATGCAGGAGTGTCCCGCTAGCTCGCCAGATCGGCGTCAACAATCTGCATCTGGCGTAGAATTTTCAGACGTCAAACAACATCTAGCAACGGTGGACGCGGGCCATGTGCTCGCCCGTTTCATATAAACTGAGTTGAAATCACAATAATCCGCGGACAAATTTACGGGCCCGTACAAAGAAAATGTAAATTTAAAAAAAGAAGCAGTTGTTAATTAATATTAAAATGAAGTGACATTTTCGTGGAATAAACTGAAAGTGAAAGAAGAAAGGTGCGGAGTGACAAAAAATTACGTGAGGAGGCTGGACTGTGGATGGACAATGAACAGCTAAGTAACAAACAGGGAGAGTAAAGTAAACCATTCAAAATTAAAATTATTCAAAAATTAAAAAGAAATATGAGCTCAAAGGGGAAATATAAAATATGTACCATGTGAGAGTGTGTGTGAATGTGTCATAATTATATAATAAAGGTAAGAAGCGCTGGTTTGCGTAATATAAATTTAACTATTTCTATGTTTTAATTTTTTCTATTTTGAACTTAGGTACTATCAATGTATATAATCATGTAATCACTGTTATTATTTTATCGTTAAAAAATCGCATCAGAATTAAGAGAGGGAGAAGGGATATTTTTTGGTTCACGATGGGAGTCAAATGACTTTAAATTGTCTTTTTGTAATTAAAATGAATTTAAATTTAAATCCAGAATAAAAGAGATCAAAAAGTGTATGCAAGTAATCAATCTGTTTTTCTTTAAATAACCTAATTGTTCTCCAGTTCGTCTAACCGAACCCGGTACGTGAAAAATTACGAGATTGGCAACAATTCAAGATGGCGTCTCAAAGTAGTCGAGAAGCACACTAAACAAATGTAAAGTAAAAAGTGTAAAAGTAAATAACATTACAATTGGTGCTGTCCAAACAGGGACATTTACATAAAACTTATTTATGTAAATGTAGGCCTACTTTGGAGGACAGAAGGGGTTATTTAAGGTAACTAAATGATTATGATTAAGGTATGTATGAAGGTTATGTTGTAATATAAAGTGCTGGGGAGGTTATTAGTTGTTCATGTTTATATTATAAGTAATAATGAAGTACTGATTGATTAATAAAAATAATCAAAATGGCAAATAACGAAAGCAGTTTTACTGAATTGATAATAATGAGTAATGAAGAAGCAGAGTCCACTCCAACGATAACTAGAGTAAGAGAGTTGTCGATGGATGATATGTTTAACCTAATGAGAAAAATGTCTGAAAATATAAATAGTAATCTCAATGAAAAGTTGAAAGAACAAAATGATGAAATAAAGAGTAATTTTAGTGAAAAGTTGAAAGAACAGAATAACGAAATAAAGAGCAAGTTTAATGAGATTAGAGACGAAATAAAACAACTAAATGTCAATATTAATAGTAAACTTAATGAATTAGAACAAAGCATTGAGAGGATGGGAGTGTGGAGAATAGATACGGGTAAGTGAAGTGCAAATGAAAATAACAAAGTAACAGACGACATTGGTGTCAATACAGGTGAGAATAATGGTGATATGATGACGAATAATAATGAAGAAATAATTAACGAGGTAAGTGATAATTATAATAATGAGTTAACAAGTAATAGTGGTAAGATAGTTGAAAACGGGGTATCTAAGGGTGATACCGTGAAAATTAATAGCGATGATGAGAATATAGAGATAGTAGGGGCTAGTGAAGGAGTAGAAATAAGTGTTTACGAGTTAGAAAAGGAGTACGAAGAGAGTTTAAGTAGAAATATGGGGCAGAGGGTAAATTTTCCCTGGGTATATTGTGAAACAAGGTGTTCACAGGCGTTTTACGAGGACAGAGTTTCCTCCAGAGATTGTGTGGAAGATGAGGTGTCTTCAAGTAGTCCCTTAATTTTTTGTAGTTGTCCTGGAAGAGCCAGGAGGTGTTTTTATGATGATGTAGTGCCCTCTGCATGGAATGAGAGAGAGAGAGAGAGAGAGAGAGAGAGAGAGAGAGAGAGAGGAGGGGGAGAGAGAGAGAGAGAGAGAAAGAGAGAGAGAGAGTGTTGTTTGATGTTAGTACAAGTTATGAAGAATTATTAGAAAGAATAAGGGTTGAAAGAGTGAATAAAATAAAAAACTTACCTTGTTGTGAGAATAGTGCAGCAGTAGATGATGACAGCGTTGATAATTATATTGAATACTTACCTGTACATAGCATTGGGATGTTAATCGTAGCTGACTCTGATAATAAGGAGATGATAAAATGCTTAATTGTGACAGATAACAATACTGACGGTGAGAGGACCAGAATTACTGATGTAGACAGACTATATGATAGAATAATAATGTGGGATAATCCAGTAAATTATTATGTGGGTATGATGAAACAATTAAAAATAGTAGTTGTTATAATAATAATAACAAAATAAAAATAATTAAAAATGAACTGTGTTGTAATAAAACAAGATTAATTTACGATGATGGTGGTTAGATATATAGTGAATGAACATTTAATTATTTTAGTTTATGGTAATTACTTGGCTAACTTATGTAATGACGTGTGGTAAACAATAAAATATGACGAAAATTGTAGATAAATTGGTATTGATGTTAAATATATTGTAGTAAGGTTATGTTGTTGTAATGATTAGTTTGATAAAGTAGCTGAATTAATTTGAAAGGAGCTAATAAATGAAATGTGTATAAAATGAATGTTGGTAATAAAGTTAAATTTTTTGGAGAATTAATTGTATAATAAATGATAAATAATTAAAGGTTGATTATTAAATGGTTCAATAGAAAGTCAAAGTTGAAGTGATAATGCAAGATAAACAGTTAAAATGTTTAATCAGGGAAAACTGAAATTAAAGTTGTAATGTTTGTAATTTTGAGGCAAATTTAAAGGTGAGAGGTCTATTTTAATGTACGAGGCGTGTCCGGAAAGTAAAGATACAAAGGTCGTAATTGCTCAAAAATATTTATTTACAAATCATTAACTGACAATTACGTAAATACATATATCTTTATTTCTCTACATGACCTCTTCTTTTACCTCGTCATCCTCATCAAACTTTTTTCCGGCCAGATATTGTTTCAAGTGAAGGAACAAGTGAAAATCACATGGGCGCGAGGTCCGGGCTATGCGGTGGGTGATCCAAAACATCCCATTTCCAACTGCACGCATGACCTCTGCGCTGCTCGGCAGTTGAAAATTGGATGTTTTGGATCACCCGCCACATAGCCCGGACCTCGCACCCAGTGATTTTCACTTGTTCCTTCACCTGAAACAATATCTGGCCGGAAAAAAGTTCGATGACGATGACGAGGTAAAAGAAGAGGTCATGACATGGTTCAAAGGGTTGGGGGCAGACTTCTATGACACGGGGATACAAAAGCTGGTTTCTCAGACTTAATAGTTGCTTGGATAATGGCGGTAATTATGTAGAGAAATAAAGATATATGTATTTACGTAATTGTCAGTTAATGATTTGTAAATAAATATTTTTAGACCAATTACGACATTTGTATCTTTACTTTCCGGACACGCCTCGTAATACGAGGGGGGACTCAAAAGTAACGAGCATTTTTCTCTGGCAGTTGGTAGAATGCTAGTTCCGACTTCTCCTGCTAGGTGCCTTCACTAGACACCATTTTGTATCAGTTGCTCTAGCGGCATTGTTGTGGAAACATTAGCACGGTCAGTGTGACTATTTTTTGTAAGTGCTGTTTCACGTTTTTGGCGATTTTGTTAATGGCAGACATTAAATACCAACGTGCTAACGTCAGGTTCTGTTTCCTGTTAGGGAAATCAGCAGCAGAAACTGTCTCAATGCTTCGGACGGTTTATGGGGAGGAAGCATTGAGCCAGGCAAGGATTTATGAGTGGTTTTCTCGTTTTAAAAGTGGTCAAATGTCAATTGAAGACGAACCAGGACCGGGACATCCCTCGACTTCCAAAACGGACGAAAACATTGAAAAAATCCATGTTGCGATCATGTTTGATCGTCATAGAACAATCGATGAATTGGAGGAAATGACTAGAATATCCTGGAGTTCATGGCAACGAATTTTGACTGAAGATGAAATGTGTTGCAGCAAAATTCGTTCCGCGTGTGCTTTCTTGTCGGCTCAAAATCCTTGCCTGGCTCAAAGCTTCCTCCCCATAAGCCGTCCGAAGCCTTGCGACAGTTTCTGCTGCTGATTTCCCTAACAGGAAACAGAACCTGATGTTAGCACGTTGGTATTTAATGTCTGCCATTAAATTAATTTAAAAATCGCCGAAAACGTGAAACAGCGCTTACAAAAAATAGTCACACTGACCGCGCTAATGTTTCTACAACAATGCCGCTAGGGCAACTGATACAAAATGGTGTCTAGTGAAGGCACCTAGCGGGAGAAGTCGGAACTAGCGTTCTACCAACTGCCAGAGAAAAATTCTCGTTACTTTTGGGTCCCCCTACGTAATGTTAATGTTCAATTTGAGTGTTTATTATGTTGTATTATGTCGATTATGAGAAGCATAAAGTGTCTAATTGAGTAATATGTAATTGTGTACGGATATAAAACATGTATTGTATGTTTTAAATGCGATTCCCTCTTTTGGGCGGTCCCGGCCTTACCAGCTCAGACCGTGGTTTTGGATGACAACCAGTTGTGGGCAGACTTATTGTACACTGACCATGGTTGGTTGCCTTTGAAACTGGTGTAATTTAGAAATTAACAGGGGGGTGAATCAGGGGAATCAACATAACTTTGGAACAGCAGCTACCATCAAATGGGGTGATAGACCATATTAAGGGCATATGAATCATTGTAGTAGGATTACTGGTGTCCTCGGATACCAGTAATGCCGAATTTTTATATAACGCCAAAGCAAGAACGGTGTAAGCAGCGTTAACATCCTAATAAACTTCAGTTCTTGTGGACGCAAATGGGCGCTACAGTCCAACATCACAAATCAATAGTGTGTGTGGAAAGGAGCTGGCCGTTACAAGCCGGGGACATAAATAATAGAATATTTATATAACGAGGTAAATGCCTCACCCGATTTACCCGGGAGGTGATTTACCCAATTGTACCTGGGTTATGGGGGGATATTAGAAAATGATGTGAAGGAGGAAGTTGATGATTATTATAAACGGGATAAGATAACCCGATTAAATGGAATTAGGTTGGTAATATAGAATGTGTAGTTGAACTTATGATGTAACTAAATGATTTTGTGTTGATTTAAGAAGTATTATGGAGATGATTAACGATTTTGAGAAAAAAAAATATAAGTAGATAATTTGTGATTATGTAATTGATTTAAATGTGTTTAAGAGGAATTTTAGCAATTAAGTTAAATATTTTGAGATGTAAAGTGGATAATGAAAGATATTTGTAATGTTGTAATGGGAAGTGGTTATTAAAATTCTGATTGGAATCAGAGAAATATTTTTGAATTTGGAATAAGAATTAACTAGAGAGACACATAATACAGAATGTTGATAGTAAAATTTAAAATGTAACATGTTATGTTAAATATTGTAATGTTACATAACCCCTGCCCAAATATGATAACATAATCACCAGAGTAAAAACCAGTAATCACCCATTTTTAAAAGTCAGAAATGGGGATTAGGTATCAAGCTATGAGAACCTTTGTACTCTAAAAACACTGTAAACAATAATCATAAAAGTGCAGTGTACAAAGTGGAACATAGTGTAATCGGTGAAAGTGTCAAACATTTAAAAAGAGCATCTCACAAATTTGTGCTGGAGATGAAAAAAAATCAATATTGTAGCAATAGACTATGATACTATTGACAAGTTTTGTATTTGTTGTAATTTTATATTGTGTAGGCCACAAAGGTCTTATAACTAGGAGTAATATTTTTGTTTACTATAATTATTTTTTGTTTAGATGTAAAATAATCCAGGGTTATATATAAAATAATAATAATAGCCAAATAATACTATGTTAGCAAGATGGCATGTAAAAAATAGTGTAGAGTAAGGATACCTTAAATGAATTATAAATCATAAACAAACCAAAATAAAAGGAATTAAAATATAAAATACCAGTAGACAAGTTTAAGTAAAGATATAAAGAAAAACCGTAAATAAATTAAATTTGATTATAGGTAAAATTTGTAAAGGATTATTTTTTTCTAAAAAGAAGAAATGAAATAATAATAATTATTATTAGCCTATATACTAAAAGGTATCTAGATTAGCCAATAAAAAACCATAAAAATTCTTGGTTACTAGGAGTAACTAACTAACAAAAAAATTTTAATTGTTCAGATATATTGGAAGTGAGCAGTTGAAACTAATATAATGTTCGGTAAAAAATTAAACGTGGTTTTGTTACTAACATTCCGGCCGCCATGATGTTTAGTGTTCATTTTCGTCAGTGAAGAAAAGTAATCTGCGCTCTAGCGGTCAAAAAATCAACTGCATAATATAGATTATACTAAATTTTAAAATAATTCATGTAAAGTTTGATACTGACCCATATACTTTTCTGACTTCCTCAAAGTTCAAAGAACCTTAAATAACCCTGGGAAATTAATTACATATTTCTTTCTCGTTATTAAAACTGAAAAAATAAAAATATTTGTTATGTGATATATGTTTGTAAAAGTAAAATCGAAATAACTCTGTGATTTATGAAATAATCGATTATCCATTCATGTTTTGGGAGACCATAAAATTTAAATAAATTCAAGGAATGCCTGGTGGTTTAAATAATAAAATGTGTATTATTTTCAGTAGATGGTAGTTGGTTACAGGTAAAAAGAAGATTGAGAAGAGAAAGGATATCAGTCCGGACATCAAGAAATTATTACGTACTATTTGAAGTCATTTAACCTCAAATAGGTTCGTAAAAGTAGAAATCAGGATGCCACGAGCGAAAAAATTTGAAATACTCAATCGTATACTAAGAGAGTAATTCTCTTTGACTTTCTTTACTCTCTCTCCTAACTACTGTCAAACAACAGTATTGATTTAATATAAACAAAATTTAAGAAAATCATTCAATATCTTTGCATAATCACACACACTCGATTTTGAAGGCATATAACACAAAGATAACAAATTCTGTAACTCTTAATTAAGCTAGATTTTTGAAAAGTAATAAATAGATGTACTTAATCGGAAAGCAATTAGACGAGAGACGTTACAAGATGGCGCTCAACTTAAAGGGCTTGAATTAGGAAGGAATTTCGGGATATACGCAAGTTAATATAACGAAAAATCTAATTTTTGTCGGCAACTATGAGAAGACAAGAAATGCATAATACCAGAGGCAGGTCGAAGAAGAGGGCAGAAGACACGGAGAAAGAAGAAGGTGGACAGGAACAAGAAATAGAAGTAGTCACGGACAGTGAAATGGAACAACCGACGGGCGATAAAGAAGAAACCGAAGTAGTTATAAACTCGGAAAAAGAGCAACAGGCGGGGGACAAAGCGGAAGCCAGCGGAGAACCAAATTGGCAAGAAATAATGAAATTTATGGCAGAACAATTTAGTAAACAGGAGGAAAAATTTAATAAAATCGACGAAAATTTTAGTAAACAGGAGGAAACTTCAAAAAAACAAAACGAAACTTTGAAGGAACAAAACAAACAAACCAATGAGAAAATAGATAGTATTCAGGAAAGTTTAGTAAAAAACTCAATGAAAAAATTGAGACCATTCATGGAGATATCAGACAAACCATGAATGAACAATACCACGAATTGAAAGAAACTATTGATGGACAAAGGGAAGATATGAACGCAAAATTTGAAGAGAATAATGAAAATTTAAAACAAATTGAGGGTAAAATGGAGAATTTCAATAAGGAGTTAAGGGAAAATCTCGAGAGTAAAATTGAAAATGTTAACAAAACACTTAGCCAAAGAGTAGATGAATACAAGGAGATGGCAGAAAAGAAAATAATAGAAACCAATCAAAGATTAGATAAAACAGAAGAAACGATGGAACAAATCAGAACAGGAATAGATGCCCGAATGGATCGAGAAGAACAAAGTAATCAAGTTCGTATAATGGCCATACGCCAGGAGAATAATGATCAGTTGGATGGTATAAAAAGCAACATAACTAGTAAATTCACCGATTTTAATGAGACGATAGAAAATGTCAAGAACCAGTTCCATAACCAGGGAGAAAAATTAGAAAATTTACAACATCTACAAACAAACCTACAAGGGGAGGTAGATAGAATGGGTTCAAGATCTACATGCAACGCTCAACATACTATCCAAGATAGTAGAGAAAGTGTAAACTTTAGAGATTATCGAAGAAACCCACTCGAATTTTTAGGAAGAGTGGATGAAATTTTAAACCGGTCAAAAGAGAACCGATGGAACATGATCAAAAGCACACTAGATGAGTGTTTCAAAAACATCAATGACAATTGGTGGACTGTAATTCGAAACGAGGTGTGTGATTATGGAAATTTTAAGATGTTATTCAAGCTGAAGTACTGGTCCGAATCGGTGCAAAATATTATTCGAGACGATATCTGTCATGGGAGGTATGACCGCAGTACAGGACAGACACCTACTGCTTATTTTTTGGGGAAGGTATGTGTGGCGAAGTATTTAGACCCGAAGATCCCTGAGGAGTGTTTGGTAACTAAGATAGCATATCATTTTGAGGAAAAGATTATCAGTGCTCGATTAAGTGGTCAAATAAAGACAATTGGAGGTATGGAAACACTCTTAGAGAACTATGAGCAAGAATCATATTACAGGAGTAGATGGAGATCAGGAAATACAGAGGAGCGGAAAAACGAACAACCCAGAGACACTCGACCAAGGGTAAATTATGTCAGGGCCCACAATAATTACTATAATAACTGTTATCGAGGAAGATGGCAAAATTATAATAACCGAAATTATCAAAACAATTCATATCAGAGAGAAGAAGGTCCGCAAAGAAGTAGGAGCGAAGAACAACCTAGATTTAGAACCAGTGAGGAAGAAAGAAGGCAATCAAACGAACCTCAACATAGTGAGAATGTTGAACAACCTAATAATAATGACGGAAGTCGGGGAAACGGGTACCAGCAGTGAGAAGAAGTGACTGCCCGTCACTGCTAGAGACAACCGGGCACAGAATTTACCACAGTCCTAATAATAATAAATTAAAGAAACCAATAACAATTATCAGAAACCATTATTTAAAGAATATACAGGTGGAATTAATGGAAGAAAGAGCAATTAAAGGGTCATCACAAAACAATGATATAGTTTATATACGAATCAACTTAAATGGGGTATTAGCAGAAGCCATGATTGATACAGGAGCAAATGTTTCAATTATTGACCAATTAGAACTTGACCGGATTACTGAATTAACTACTGAGAGAATACCTACTTTACCAATTAATAACTTAACAATTATTGGCGCCACCGGGAAACAAAATAAAACAATTAGAAAACAAGTGTCTTTGAATGTTACTAACAGTGGGAGAGGAATACCTATGGGATTTTTAGTAGCCAAAGGGCTACCATTTAGGGTATTAATAGGGTGTGATATGCTACGGCGACACACTGCAGTTATAAATCTGGCCAGTGGTATAGTAACACTGAGTGCAGAAGAAGGTGAGTTATCGGCTGAGATAATTGGTAGCCAAAGTGCCCCTCAGTGTCTGAGCTCATTCTATATTAGGGAGAATAATAGGTTAACCATAGGTAAAAATACTAAAGTAACAGAGTCAAAGATGTGGCAAGGGAAGATAGAAGAAATCATAGAGTTTCAAGATAGGCAGGCCCAGGAAACAATCAGTGTAGAAGAAAAACATCAACTTATAAAAAGTTATAATAAATATAGAACAGTATTCTCGGATTCACCCGGAAAAGCTAAAAACTTCCTGTGTGAGTTAAAGTTCAAAGACAATGTCAATTTTAATAAACGGTCATATCCCATCGCTCAAGCCTTGAAGGAATCAGCAAGAAAAGAAATTCAAAGGATGATAATGGAAGATATAATTGAAAGAAGCAATTCTCCGTATACCAGCCCATTGGTAGCTATACCAAAGAAAGATGGTCAAGTAAGATTATGCCTCGATGCTCGGGAGCTGAATAAAATGCTCATTAACGACCGCACGTCTCCAGGTGAGATTGACGAAATAATGAAAAAATTTTATGGATGTAATTACATGAGTACTTGGGATGCAGTCTGTGGATTTTGGCAAATAGAGTTGCACCCTAACAGTAGACAATACGTCGCTTTCATATTTGAAGGACGAAATTATCATTTCAAACGTTTACCTTTTGGATTGGTAAATTCTGTGGCCGTGTTCATCCAATGTATGGATCAAATTCTGGGTAAAGAAGTTTTAGACTTCACTACGGTATATGTCGATGACATACTAATTACTTCTTGTACATGGAAGGAGCATTGTAATAGAGTGGAAACAGTGTTAAATAAGCTGTTATAGCATAATATAACATTGAAACTAGATAAATCAAAATTTATCACACATGAATTACCATTTTTAGGATTCATTCTGTCATTGTGGAATAAAACCATCTCCTGAGAAAGTAAAGGCTATCCAAGATTTTCCGAAACCAAAAAATTTAAAACAATTACAATCTTTTTTGGGGATATGCAACTATTATAGGAAATTTCAACAGGGTTATTCAGAAGTAACAGCCAATTTCCAATATTTACTTTCGAAGAAAAACAAGTGGAAGTGGGAAGAAAATGAAGACAATAATTTTAAGATAATAAAAAATAAATTCTTGGATAGCATAATGCTACACCACCCAAATTTCGATAAACGTTTTTTCATAAATTGTGATGCCAGCAATATTAGTCTTGGAAGTGAATTATATCAGGAAGATGAGGAAGGAAATCATTGGGTCATCAGTTTTGCAAGCAGGTACTGAGTAGTTGTGAGCGAAATTATACAGTAACTGAAAAGGAACTGCTGAGTGTTGTGTTCTCGTGTGTAAAATTCCGTACATTTATATTGGGATACCCAGTAACTCTAAGGACCGACCATAGGTCAATCTCTTTTTTAAAAAACTGTAAGCTTAACCACGGTAGGCTCACCAAATGGGTGTTGATACTTCAAGAATACAATTTAGATTGGGAATATATCCCGGGGAAAAAGAATATAATAGCAGACCGATTGTCACGGATTAACCTAGAAAAGGAACATTTGAAGTAGAACAGAGAGTATTGGGAAAATATATTACATTATCAAATTGAAGAAAGAATTGCAAGATATAATTAGTAAACTAAAAATAGATCAAGAAACGGACACCAAATTAATAAAAATTAGAGACAGGATACTACAAAGGGATCCTATAAAACAAAATTTTTCTGTGTTTATGAAGAAATCATTTTCATCCGTCCAACCATTGAGGATCATGTGTGGAAAATGTATGTACCCGAAGCAACTGAAGTAGCCATAATAAAGGACTACCATGAAAGATATGATCACATGGGACCACTCAAAGTTATTAAAGCTTTGTCAGAACATTGTTATATAAAAGCAATAAATAAGCGAGTAAGATTAGTATTGAAAAACTGCAACATATGCCAATTAGTAAAAATAAATAATGACAAAAGAACTGGAGCTATGATTACAATAACATCCAACGGTAAACTTGAGAAGACCTTCTTAGATATATGTGGACCTTTTCCCAGAAGTGGAGGGAGACATAAATTTAAATATATAATAATTATTTTCGATCATTATACCAAATATACAAAACTCTATCCAATCAGTAGAGCTACTACGAAGAAAATTTTAGAAGTAATTATTCACAATTACTTACCAGAAGTGGGAAAACCTGAAACCATAGTAACAGATCATGGGACACAGTTTAGAGGAAAGAAGTGGAAAGAAGAATTGTTGAAATTGCAAATAAGAACATATAAAACGTCAGTATACCACCCCAGTAGTAATCCTGCTGAACGTGTCTTGAGGGAAGTTGGTAGAATTTTGCGGACCTACTGTCACCAAGAACATGGTAAATGGAGCCAGTACCTTGAACCAGCAGAAACCTTCCTTAACTGGGCATACCATGACACTATCGGAACCAGCCCTTATCAAGTATTGTTTGAAAGACCACCACCCAGAGAAATCACATCATTAATAAATTTTCCTCCAGGAGAGAGAGTAGAATTCAATAAAATCGAAATGCACAACAGGTTGCTGCATAAAGCTGAACTTCAATATAAAAAGGAAATGGGGAAGAAGAAAAGAATAAACCCATACAAAGTAGGGGAAAAGGTGCTAATAAAAAATAGACAATTACCCAGTTCTATAGAGGGTATTGCAAGAAAATTACTTTTACTTTATACCGGGCCATACCTAGTAACCCAGGTGAAAGGAAATAATACATATGAGATTAAATCAGTTAACAACAACAAAATAAAAGGGGTGTATAACCAAGCAGAAATAAAGAAATATTATGAAGATTAATAAAGGAAGGAGAAGATTGAAGAGTTCAACGATTATTTTTAAAAAGTAAATAAAAATAAATCTGTTCTAGTGGGGGAGCTTTATGTAACGTTACATAACCCCTGCCCAAATATGATAACATAATCACCAGAGTAAAAACCAGTAATCACCCATTTTTAAAAGTCAGAAATGGGGATTAGGTATCAAGCTATGAGAACCTTTGTACTCTAAAAACACTGTAAACAATAATCATAAAAGTGCAGTGTACAAAGTGGAACATAGTGTAATCGGTGAAAGTGTCAAACATTTAAAAAGAGCATCTCACAAATTTGTGCTGGAGATGAAAAAAAATCAATATTCTAGCAATAGACTATGATACTATTGACAAGTTTTGTATTTTTTGTAATTTTATATTGTGTAGGCCACAAAGGTCTTATAACTAGGAGTAATATTTTTGTTTACTATAATTATTTTGTTTAGATGTAAAATAATCCAGGGTTAACCCCCTGGATCTTTCTGTTAGCAAGATGCATGTAAAAAATAGTGTAGAGTAAGGATACCTTAAATGAATTATAAATCATAAACAAACCATAATAAAAGGAATTAAAATATAAAATACCAGTAGACAAGTTTAAGTAAAGATATACAGAAAAACTGTAAATAAATTAAATTTGATTATAGGTAAAATTTGTAAAGGATTATTTTTTCTAAAAAGAAGTAATGAAATAATAATAATTACTAAATACTAAAAGGTATCTAGATTAGCCAATAAAAAAACATAAAAATTCTTGGTTACTAGGAGTAACTAACTAACAAAAAAATTTTAATTGTTCAGATATATTGGAAGTGAGCAGTTGAAACTAATGTAATGTTCGGTAAAAAATTAAGAAAATAATAACTACGATTCGGAACTAATCATCACAAAATGAATAAATTTTATGAGTGATATCCATTACATCCTAGACATCATTTGAACAGAATAATTCACGACAGCAAATTGATGGAAATTGTAAAATCAGCCATCCACTTTCAAGCCTAGTCTCCAGAAATTCAACATCATTGGGTGAGATCGTTTCCTATTCAAATTTAACTAAATTATACCTCAACTATAAACTTAGAACACTAGAAACAGCACCATCTCTTTAAATTCATCTGGGAACAAGGTGAACATACACTTTATTTTAATTAACCAAAAAACAGCAAAACGCGGTTTTGTTACTAACATTCCGGCCGCCATGATGTTTAGTGTTCGTTTTTGTCAGTGAAGAAAAGTAATCTACGCTCTAGCGGTCAAAAAATCAACTGCATAATATAGATTATACTAAATTCTAAAATAATTCATGTAAAGTTTGATACTGACCCATATACTTTTCTGACTTCCTCAAAGTTCAAAGAACCTTAAATAACCCTGGGAAATTAATTACATATTTCTTTCTCATTATTAAAACTGAAAAAATAAAAATATTTGTTATGTCATATATGTTTGTAAAAGTAAAATCGAAATAACTCTGTGATTTATGAAATAATCGATTATCCATTCATGTTTTGGGGGACCATAAAATGTTAAATGAATTCAAGGAATGCCTGGTGGTTTAAATAATAAAATGTGTATTATTTCCAGTAGATGGTAGTTGGTTACAGGTAATAAGAAGATCGAGAAGAGAAAGTATATCAGTCCGGACATCAAGAAATTATTACGTACTATTTGAAGTCATTTAACCTCAAATAGGTTCGTAAAAGTAGAAATCAGCTGATGCCACGAGTAGAAAAATTTGAAATACTCAATTGTATACTAAGAGAGTAATTCTCTTTGATTTTCTTTACTCTCTCTCCTAACTACTGTCAAACAACGGTATTGATTTAATATAAACAAAATTTAAGAAAATCATTCAATATCTTTGCATAATCACACACACTCGATTTTGAAGGCATATAACACAAAGATAACAAATTCTGTAACTCTTAATTAAGCTAGATTTTTGAGAAGTAATAAATAGACGTACTTAATCGGAAAGCAATTAGACGAGACACGTTACAATATATATGTATGTTAGAAGTTAAGAAAACCAGTGCTCCTTAATGCAAACCAGCACAACTAAGGGGGACCAGATCAGTTGGGGATACGGTATAAAGTACGTCCACTATTTGATGTTTTTGATTTAATGTTTCAGTGTCTGGTGATGCTGTGGTGGCGGTCCTGTGCTGGCCTGCGCATCACAGCAGGGGTGTCAAGTGCCTGTCTGGCCTTGCGGTGTTGAGATCTCGAGAGGGAAGTCCAGTTAGGTCATTCAGGTGCGGCCACAGTCACTGGACCAGGGGGGTAAGTTACCCATGAGTTAATAAAATGTAAAGGGGGTTGTGGTGACATATCCAGGCTGATCCCTTTAGAAAGTGTGTGAGTGTCAATGAGAGTTTTTATGCTTCGGCATAAAACCTCTCATTGAGGGGGTATTGTAACGGTACAGGTAAGACCCTCCCGATCAATAAAGAAAATGTACAATTTTATTCATAAATGTTATGGGATAATAAATAATGTACACGAGGTGGACTCAAGGTAAGCGGTTTAACAGCTAGAGGCAGTTATTTTTAGCCGACCAACCTATGAACTTTGTATGTTGAACACAGCAACATAATACATCAGGAGCCAAACCCAGCAGACGTCACATTGGAATGCAGGAGTGTCCCGCTAGCTTGCCAGATCGGCGTCAACAATCTGCATCTGGCGTAGAATTTTCAGTCGTCAAACAACATCTAGCGACGGTGGATACGGCCCGTGTGCTCGCCCGTTTCATATAAACTGAGTTGAAATCACAATAATCCGCGGACAAATTTGCGGGCCCGTACAAAGAAAATGTAAATTTAAAAAAAGAAGCATTGTTAATTAATATTAAAATGAAGTGACAGTGAATAAACTGAAAGTGAAAGAAGAAAGGTGCGGAGTGACAAAAAATTACGTGAGGAGGCTGGACTGTGGATGGACAATGAAGAGCTAAGTAACAAACAGGGAGAGTAAAGTAAACCATACAGAATTAAAAATAAAACCATTCAAAACTATTCAAGTGTGTGAATGTGTCATAATTATATAATAAAGGTAAGAAGCGCTGGTTTGCGTAAAATAAATTTAACTATTTCTATGTTTTAATTATTTCTATTTTGAACTTAGGTACTATCAATGTATATAATCATGTAATCACTGTTATTGTTTTATCGTTAAAAAATCGCATCAGAATTAAGAGAGGGAGAAGGGATATTTTTTGGTTCATGATGGGAGTCAAATGACTTTAAATTGTCTTTTTGTAATTAAAATGAATTTAAATTTAAATGCAGAATAAAAGAGATCAAAAGGTGTATGCAAGTAATCAATCTGTTTTTCTTTAAATAACCTAATTCTGTTCTCCAGTTCGTCTAACCGAACCCGGTAAGTGCAAAATTACGAGATTGTCAACAATTCAAGATGGCGTCTCAAAGTAGTTGAGAAGCATACTAAACAAATGTAAAGTAAAAAGTGTAAAAATAAATAACATTACAAAGCTTAGGTTGACTTTAATAGCAAAATCAAAGAAACCTAGAGCTTTAAAAAAACTGGAACATCAGGAATAACTACCCCTATATTATACACATCAAAAGAAAGCATGGATGAATTGAAAAATCTTTAAAACCTGGTTCTAAAATGAATTCGTACCGACTATAGAAAAACATTTGAAAGACAACAATTTGCTGAGAAAAGTTCTGCTAATTCTTAACAGCGCACCTTCGTATCTGGCCACTGACGAACTCACAGATGGAGACATCAAAGCTTTATTTTTACCAGGCAATGTGACGGCTGTTGTCAGCCGATGGACCAGGGCGTCCTTGAAATGCTAAAAAAAAAAAGTATCGCCGGCATCTTCTCAGTTCGTTGATATCAGTGATTGATAATAATGATGACTACTTAACCACTCTGAAAAAGATTGACATGGTAGATGTCATAAGGTGGTTGGCTGAAGCATGGGAAGAGATTCCAAACATATTACTTGTAATGTCTTGGAAAATTCTTTTGGAACATGTAGGTGGACATTTCAACCTAGAACCCGTGTGTCAAACCGAAGTGGACAATGAAAACGATAAACTTGTTTCGTTGCTGGAAAAAGTACCGGGCTGTGACAATGTCAGTGCAGAGGACATTAGAGATTGGATGCCAAACGACGATAAAAATCTCATTCCACATTCAGAAGGGTTCAAGATGATTGAGGCAGCGCTGCAGTACATTAGTCAGCAGGAGGAAGTGACGCCAGCTGATATCATCTGATTGCATAAGTGGAGGGACATTGCGTCGCGGAAGGGGGCTAAAAGGGAGAAGCAGTCATCTATCAAGGACTTTTTCAAAAACTAAAAACTGTAAGTTTTGATTCTTTTAACTTAGGCCCACCTTTTCACATTTGTGTAACCATTTATTAATGAACAGTAAAGTAAGTTTAAATCATTTTTTTAAAGAATTAAGCCTACGTTTTACGTTTTGTTTATTTTAAAATTGTATGAAACCATAAGGTAAAATGTACATGATTTTATGTTTCCTGCAATTAAGTTAGACATTATAAAATTTATCTTAAAATGTGTATACAATATTTTTTTTCTTGGACTTCCTTTTTCTGTACTACATTTTTAAAACGTACAGTACAGTACATAGCAAACATTTAAAAAAGTACTGGCCTGTACTAAGAGGTCAGAAAATATGAATAAGAGCGGGTTTTGGTATAAAAATTGTGTTTTAATGGTATGGGTGAGGCAGGAAGTGAGTAATTGTAGAACTCCGGCTTATCTGGCTTCTTTGTTATCTGGCCTGCCCTTCCGTCACATTACGCCGGATAGTCGGAAGTCCACTGTACTACAAATAGCATCGCTAATAGCCATTTATACAAGCACCACAAATTACAGAAACAAAAAACCTATCCTGTCATGTAACTAGAGGGTGGGGCAGAATAACGGGTGATTTTGAAATGACTGTAAACAAAAAAGTATTCAGTATGTACTAAATTTGTTGTCACCACATTAAAGTATATAAAAAAGCATTTAATAAAAGTAAGTTTATAATTTACTTTTTAAAAAATACATCTGAAAGGTGACGTCCATTTAAATTCAAACATTGTTGAAGCCGGGTCTTGAAGTTCGTCATCACATTACGCCGCATTTCCGGTCGGATTTGAGCCACTTCATCTCGAATCCGTTCTTTTAGGGCCTCGATTGTTCTCGGTGGGTCTTCCTGTTAAACTCAACTCTTCAAATAACCCCAGAGACCACAAACTGTGAGATCTGGTGAACCGGGGGGGGGGGGGGGGACGCAATATTCCCGTTTCGAGAGATGACATGATTTGGAAACAAGCCGTTGACAACAGTCATGCTTACTCTCGCTGTGTGGCTGGTAGCTCCGTCGTGTTGAAAAAAATGTCTCCTCGTTTATATTGTACTGAGCAAGTTGTGGAGCAAAAAAGTTTTCCAACATGTATGCATATCTCTCCGACGTCACGGTCACAGCATTTCCAAGAGCATCCTCAAAAAAGTAGGGCCCTATGATCCCCGAAGAAGACATAGCGCACCACACAATAACTTTCGCGGAATAGAGAGGTTGCTGATGGAGTTGTCGAGGATTTACATCACTCCAAAATCTGAAGTTTTGTTTATTTATGTAACTGGACAGATGAAAATGGATGTCGTTACTCATCCATAAGTTGTGTACGATGTTCTCATCTTGGTCAACCAAATTCAAAAACTCTTCACAGAAACGTCTTTGGGTGGCATAATCTGCTTCATTGAGAGCTTGAACGATTTGAATTTTGTATGGGTGATAGTGAAGATTGTAACGTCACAAAACGTTCCATAATAATAAAACACACCAGAAGGGTGAATGATACCAAAATAAATATAAATGAGTAACAAGGAAGAATGTAACAGTTAAAATAATAAACCATTAAAGAATGAAAGGAGAGAAGAACTTCAAGTGAACAGTGGTAAATCCACTATCTGGATAATAAGACACTACAACATAAACAGACAAATTGACAAAGACGAATTGACAAGACAAGTTTCCCAAATAGACTGTTAAGTGAGCTTAATAAAACCTTTAATGAACAAAGTCAAATGAAATAAATAAGATAAGAGGTGACATGAATGATATTTGTATCATGTATTATTAATAGAAACAGCACATTAGCTGATTAATGTCAAAGTACTGATTTAAAAGGACAAATATAAAGAAAGATCTTATGGTTAATCATGAACTATAAAAGATAATAAGAAAACCAATTATATAAGTTATAATAATGAAATGAGCTAAAGATAACAATCAATGTAACCACTGAATGTATCTAGGTAAAGTTATAAGAAGTTAAAATATGTAAAGAAATGTAATATTAGTCAAGGAACAAAACCTTGTAATGAAATAATAACAAACCAAGAATGACACAAATAAGTCATGAAAGTAAGAGTCATGTAGAGACCCTATTAAGCATAGGGAAGTAGAATAATAATAATGACAAAAAGGGTGTAAAGCACCACTCCATGAGTAATGTTATAAGAATAAGAAATAAGAAAAAAATGTTGAAACGAGAATAGTCAAATAAGGAAGTTTATGATCGAAAATCAACAAATGTATAGCCTACTAATAATTAATATTGTTCAGCTGGATACAGCATTTATATATAATAATGTGTTATTTTCAATCAAATAATTATGTTCAAATTAGAAATTAAGGATAGTTAAACAAATAATAAGAAAAAAGTTAAAAGTCGGATCTGCAACGTTTAGCAGACGACGCCTGTAAGCAATGCATTATTTAGATTAGAATCGAAATTGTTAATGAAAACTATGACTAAACTGGCATCAAGTCATGTCAAAATAAAGAGAAAGAAACAAGCTATACAATGCTAATTGTATATTGTATAATCGTAGAACGTAATATGTACTTGTAATAACTGAGATATAAACGTTAGCATAATAAATTTGGCGAATTTCAAATAAATACAATGAAATAATAATAAAAACGACACTGATGCTCCCAATACAATTATGTAATGGCTATAAATAGAATTACATCATCATGACATCATTTTCTACCAATCGCGACCGACCTTAGAAACCAGTGAACACCGCCTAGCGGCCATCTAAGAAAAGTATACATACGAACGCATTTGTAAACAACACACATTTTATCACCTTCCACTCAACCAGCAACAACGAATCCAGACCGAATTATCATCAAAATTTTATAATCAACAAGGAGGAAGTTTAAATAAAGTACAGTGCATCGATATCAGTAGTGATACCTTTACTAGAAGTGCGATTTAAGAGAACGAGGTTAAGTACCATACCTAACCAATTAAATTGTAATTCAGGAAGAAAATAATATCGTTTATACACGTAACAAGTGAAGTGAAACCATGATCAGTGTACCAGATCATGAAGAGTGTTAATAAATAATCATTGAGATTATTGGTCAGGGAGCACTGTGCATATATTTACATTGGTTATGAGTAAGCTATTAGCAGTATAACATAATACACCTGTATACTGACACAAAAAACAATAATACAATAAGTACTAAGCACTGTCTTAACTTTATTTAGAGGAATTATAAAATTCCGAACATAAGATTTCATGTATTAACGTTACCATAACTAACCTAAAATTTGTTAAGGTTAAACGAACTTTTCGTCAATTAATTTCAATAATTAAAGGTGTCTAGCCTAGTAATTTAGTGTTTAGTAATAGCATTGTTTTGTAAAGCATTGGCGTTTTATTCTGTAACTTAAAAGAAGTCACCCTTGAGGTATCTAATATTTATAAACAAACAATCGATTATGGTTAGAGTTGTCATTGCAAACCAACTGAGTTAAGAAATTTGAAAGCCGGAAGATTTGTAATCTGTTAGTAGTAGTAAATTGAATGTATTTATTTGAACCAAGTATAGAGTGAGCAATAAACAAATGAATTGTGAACTAACAAATATTGTCAGCAATTATTTAAATAAGTGATTAATTCTTTTTTACTAGTTAATGAGTTGCGAATTTAAACCAAGCAACCAGTTAAGTTGGCTACTATTCAGACAAGCGAACCGCCAACAGTTAGAATCAATTAAACAGATAAAAAGGAAATTAACTCCTGATATTAATTTAATCACTCAATAAAATATTAATTTAAATTCAATCAAAATTAATTATTCGATTATTCAAAGAAATTCTTTTTTATGGAATATTTCTCAGGAAATTCCATATGGCGCCCAGGTAAAATTCATATGTGCTCACTTAAACACTAACAGTACTATTATACTGTTTTATGAAAACTTAACAGTTTACTAATCAACTGAGACCGACTGAACTTCTAGTACGACATTTAAAGGTACGTGAAGATTTGAATTATATAAATAACTTTGTCTAAACTACACACTAACATACACAGACGATATAATTCAACGGAAGTGCGAATGAACTTCAAGAGGTCTAGAAAACTGTTTACATTCAAATAACGGGGATTACAACCATTTAATTACTAAAAAATAAACAACAATTATTCAAACAAGATATTGTAGTTAAACAGAACTAATTAAATAACAATTAACAAAATCATTTAACGAACCAGTGTTAAATTAAACTCGGAGTCGAGCAACGTGTGAGAAGTGATCATTATTTACAAAAAAGTACGTAGAGTAATTTTAGTTACGAAGTGACGCCAACTACGTGTGGCTTTGAAAGAGGAGAACATAAACGTAAGTTATAAGATCATCGTGTAAAATCCGTCTTACCGTTCTGGTGGAAATTTGAAGTGTGGTGCTATGGCGGCGAGCCGAACGACGCGGGCTTCTTCCGATCACAACTCTTGCACGCTCGATGTTTTCAGGAGTTCGCACTGATTTTGGTCTTCCAGGCTTCTTCTTTATTGTTGACGAAGTCTCTTAAGTTCTCAACCTCGTTTTAATCGCATGGGCTGATTCCGATGAATGTTAAAATGGGCACGGAAAGCACGACGCGCACATTCGTAAGAGCTACCATTTTGATAAAACGCTTTGACAGCGTACGCTTGTTGTACACCGGACCACCGCTCCATCGTAACTAAATGCTATGGTGTGTAGAACACGGCGGACAGCTTTCTAATCCCCTCCCTTCAGTGCAGCAGGATTGCCAACCTTTTCAAAATCGCCCGTTATTCTGCCCCACCCTGTATTTAGATCAGGTATTAGGTCTCTTTAAGACTTGCCTTGCTTGAGAATATATGTCTGTACTCTGGAATGAATACTCTGTACTCTGTATAGCATAAAATGAATACTCTGGAATTATGCACACATACCTGGAATGGATGCAGCTAAAACATCTACGCCCATGGGTCGAGGTTTGTCCTCTACCATGTACAATGTATCTGGAATGTCTGGAATATACCGAACTCTTCTTAGCCTCAATAACTCAACTTCCTGTACTAATTGATCCTCTAACAATGCCTGAAATACATGTATTACATATTAATTATAAAGAAATAAACTGTAACTTCAAGAGCTAAATGTCTGCTCTTATGTTCAATAATGCTTAACAAATTTTTCAATTTTCAAGGGTTCACACTCATATAGTTTTATTTATAATATACTCTGGGAAACATTTTTCACACAAATTAAAATTAACTTAAAATGTAACCATTTAATTTTGAAACAGATACTCATTAAAACAATCACAGTAGATGTTTCAAACACATAACTAGTAATAATCCTATTAACAAATTCTGTTCTAATCACTTCCTGCCCTTGATAATTGCTAATAACTGAGTACATTTATTGTTTTTCTAACAAATACATAATACTTGTGGCACTGTATGTGCTGTAACTTTAACTTTAATTGTTTAATTACTTAGTTACATTTATGTTGTGTGTACTATTAATAATCACTTTCACTTTCAAAATCGGGCGCCATGTTGTCACACTGCACAACAAAATACAAACTTACCTTTAGGGCCAGAATTCGGGTAACACAAACCAGGGTTGTGGAATATATTACTTGAAATAATCGTACTCAAGATAAAACGTACCATTGACCTTTTATTTTTAAGATGACATATTGAAAAATGACTCTAGCTGTACCAAACACGTACATATTACGCCATGGGGCGTTTAGCAAACATCAAACCCTTAGAACATTTTAACCCTCCAAAACAAACATGTGTTATAATATTAACCTAATAAACATGATATATATATTTATTATTAAAATACTGGCACAACCCAGCACTTATTAATATTGAATCATTTTGTATTAAGTATCCACTCACTCACTTTCATTCTTTGGTACAATTTCGACTGGTTAAAATGAGCTCATTTGAATAAATTGAATTTAGTATTTTATATAAAAACCATTTGATTGGTTTTGGCAGCAGTTTTTTGTTTAGATATTACTTAGCTGCATTATATGTGAAGATGTCCCATCTTTGCAGATCGCGCACTCTCGCCTGATGTTTTCGGAGAACTGTTTTAATAATACTGCACTTTTACATTTTATTTTCCTGTTGCTACTATTTCAATTTTGGTTTACATTTTTTGATGTAGTTGTAAGATTTAGATAATGTATAGTTTAAGGTATGCCGGCCGGCGTGGAACCCTGTTGAGACGAAACTGGCAGCGGTTAATAGCTTTGCAATGCGGAGGTGGGGCAAACTACGTCACTAGTCCTTTGTTCGAAAAGGCCAAACCCGTTGTTTACAGATGTATTTATTGCGTATCGCATTCCTGTAGCTGATGCCATCATGGGTTAGGCTTGTTTACACTTTAATATGACGAACTGTTTTTTGCTATTACTGTGATTTTACCCTGACCTCGACACAAATCCTGTCCGCTCAATATTACGTCGTTGAAAAATTTTGGAAAACTTTACTCTGTTTCCTTTATAAGGCTTTAAAAACAATTATAGTTTATAACAATTATTTCCCAAAATATTATAGGACCAGAATTGTACCGTTACAGTGCAACACAAGTGTTTCATGTTTTCCTCATATTTAACCAACATAAAAGTTAAACTATTATATTTACACTTATCTAAAAATGAACTTTTTCTTGCGAAACTTACTGTTTTTCGTTGAACGCGTTTCGGCGTAGTATTTGCCTTCTTCAGCTTTGAGCCAGACTGCCATCATTTAGTAACGGTTGTTGTGTGGAAGGTGTAGTGGGGGTGGTGTGTGGAGGAAGGGGATTGGCGCGGGGATTCAACTTAATGTTTGTTTTTTGTATAATTGTGTCAAAAAGTGTATGTGATTTATATTGTAATTGATCATTAAGTATGTTGTTTGGTTGTGTTGTGTGGTGTTTATATATTTCGTATTGTTCAGTTGTGTTGAGTTTTCGACCTTTGGGTAAGTAATGTAAAATTTCAAGATTAGTGTCTATGTTGGTGTAACTGTGGTTTTCTGTGTGTATGTGTGTGGCAAATGCGGAGTGTATATTGTTGTTGGTTAAAGCTTTTAAGTGTTCAGAATAACGGGATGAAAAAGATCTTCCCGTCTGGCCTATGTAGAAACTATTGCAGTCATTATAATTTAATTTGTAAACACCTGTTTTGTTATATTTGTCTATGTCTGTGTTTGTATTATTGATGTGTTTTTTTATGGTATTGGTTGTTCTGTATGCTATTTTGTATTTGTGTTTTCTGAATGTGTTGGCGATTTTGTGTGTGTAGGAGTTGTGGTATGTGAGTGTGATGTATTTATTGTGTTGGTGTGTTGATGGTATTTTGTGTTTTGTTGTTTTTGTTTTTGATGCGTTTGTGTAGTGTGTTTATTAAATTAGGGTTGTAACCGTTTTTGATTGCTATGTATTTTATTGTGTTGAGTTCGTCGGTGTACTAAGGGTATTTTAGTTAGTCTATGGAGCATATGGTTGAAGGCCGCATGTTTATGTTGTGTTGGGTGGTTTGATGTGTTGTGTATAACCATGTCAGTTGTGGTTGGTTTCCTGTATATTTTGTACATGTGTGTATTGTTAGTTTTGTTAATTGTTAGGTCTAGAAAATTTATACTATTGTTTTGTTCAATTTCCAGTGTAAATTTTAATTTGTGGTGTATAGTGTTTATGTATTTGTGGAAGTTTTCAACTTGTCTTGTGTTGCCTTTGAATAAAAGTAATATATCATCTACATACCTGTGCCAGAATATAATTTTGTTAGTGTATTTGTTGTTGTTTATTATGTGGTTCTGTTCTATGTTGTGTATATATATTTCTGCTAGTATTCCTGATATGGGGGATCCCATCGGGAGACCTTCTGTTTGTGTGTATATCTTGTTATTGTATGTACAGTAATTTTGTTCAGTTATTATTTTGGTAAGTGTGATGATTTCTTGTATGTGTGTTTCAGGTGTGTTGTTTTGTCTGAGTAGTTGTTCTAGTGTTTGGATGGTCATTGGAACACAACATAAACATGCGGCCTTCAACCATATGCTCCATAGACTAACTAAAATACCCTTAAATAAACAATATTACACCGACGAACTCAACACAATAAAATACATAGCAATCAAAAACGGTTACAACCCTAATTTAATAAACACACTACACAAACGCATCAAAAACAAAAACAACAAAACACAAAATACCATCAACACACAACACAATAAATACATCACACTCACATACCACAACTCCTAGACACACAAAATCGCCAACACATTCAGAAAACACAAATACAAAATAGCATACAGAACAACCAATACCATAAAAAAACACATCAATAATACAAACACAGACATAGACAAATATAACAAAACAGGTGTTTACAAATTAAATTGTAATGACTGCAATAGTTTCTACATAGGCCAGACGGGAAGATCTTTTTCATCCCGTTATTCTGAACACTTAAAAGCTTTAACCAACAACAATATACACTCCGCATTTGCCACACACATACACACAGAAAACCACAGTTACACCAACATAGACACTAATCTTGAAATTTTACATTACTTACCCAAAGGTCGAAAACTCAACACAACTGAACAATACGAAATATATAAACACCACACAACACAACCAAACAACATACTTAACGATCAATTACAATATAAATCACATACACTTTTTGACACAATTATACAAAAAACAAACATTAAGTTGAATCCCCGCGCCAATCCCCTTCCTCCACACACCGCCCCCACTACACCTTCCACACAACAACCATTACTAAATGATGGCAGTCTGGCTCAAAGCTGAAGAAGGCGAATACGTACGCCGAAACGCGTTCAACGAAAAACAGCAAGTTTCACAAGAAAAAGTTCATTTTTAGATAAGTGTTAGTGCTGTGAAAGAAGAGATGAATAATCAAGACAACTATTATATTTGCTCTGATAAATTACTATTTTGACACGTCATTCGAATTCACAAAGTTGCTTCAAGTGCAATGTTGGACCCAGAAGTGGTGCCAGAGTGTGCGTCCCCTCAGAAAAAATTGTCTACAGTACTGAAAATATTATACCCAATAAAAATTTGTTAATTTTTAACAAAAATAAAATAGTACTGTTGTCAAAGCAAAACAATATAACAAAGTACAACTTTTAAAAACTAAACCTTTTAATGTCCAGACGGTAGTTTTGTGCCAGGACTTTGAATTTTCCTGGCGCGTGTAGAGTTGTTCACGGCTACCAACTCGGTTGGCAGCTCTGCCGGCCAGGGCCATTGTCAAGGCTGCGGCGACATGATTAAGTGACCAGTCTGGGGTGTCAGCTCTGCTTTTGTTCGCAGTTAGGTTAGCCGAACGCTTATTTTTTGACACACTGGGACAGGTTTGTTTTACGCAGGCAGGTACGACCAACATGTCCAGGCTTCAGCCTCATTTCTCAGCAAGCCTTCAACCAGGACATTCCCGTTGGTCTGGCGGCCTAGGTTAACATGTGTGTCTGATTTATTTCATGCGTGAGTAGACTCCTAAAGACGTTCAGGGTCCCTGGCTCAGCCAGGAAAAAGGGGGAAGATCGGTGGTCACGCGAACATCTGCGACTACCAGTAGAGCAGTTCTACATTAAGGCGCTCCCCGAAGCCATCAGACCAAGAAATGCGGATGAAACCAAATACACCGAAGGACCCAGAAATCCCAGGAACGACTTCCAGTAAACATTCACCATGGTCCAGGGACAAATTTTGGAACCTCTTGTAAAATTATTTATTGCTGTCACTTTTTACTTTTACTTTTTACACCCACCTTGGCATATATCCGAAAACAGCTGTTCTTAAGTCCGCTTACCGGACGACATTTTCTTCCCAACCCAATTTGCCAACATCATGTACTTACCAATCACGGTCCTTTGAAGGCGTATTCGGAAAGCAGAACTGGGTTATTTTGAGGTAAATAAATAAATTATTTGTTTTCACATAATGCTCTCTTTTATTCTCAATTACTTCAATCCTACATTAAACTTTCCCTTAATGCATGTAACGGGGCAGATAAAGCTGGGGGTTTATTTTTATACCAATTGTAATAATCTGGGGCCAATTTTGGCTGGGCAACATTTATTGTCACAAGGGCCTGATTTGTTTAACACCCTGTGTTTAACTCGGTGTCAGGCAGAGCGAAGTACGAGAGCAATTAAGCATCGTGGAATGTGAATGACTGCGCACATGCTTGCTCAACCATAGTTTTTGTCACGAACTTTTTGCGAGCCTCAAAACGCAGAATAATTATACACAGACTCGTTCCACAAGTGATACCACGTGACAACTCATTACCGTGTCACGTGAGTCCATTTGGCGAATCACAGTGCAAGTTGATGAACATGTAGAAGAAGTGGCCATGTTAGACGCCGGGGTGGACGTCATCTGTCGACTACCAAAAATCCATCCGGCCGGATGAACACAATAGGCTCGCGAGCCGAAAATCTTTTTAAGACCTTCAAAATGTGGTAAAAAATATCATTTAAAGTGATTTAACGTGCGGACAAACGGACAACACAAAAGTCAACGAGTAAATTTAACTAATACAGAAAATGTAGTGAACAGTTTAAACGTTTTAACACATACAGTAAAGTTCACTAGACATGAATCAACCGTTTTCGTCCTAACAGCGCAGGTTATGTAATGCGCATGCGTCAACAGAGAAACAGCTCAGTTTTCTCTTGAGACGCTGTGGAGGTTATTGTGTGAGTACTTTTCAAAAAACATCAGTATTCATAAAAAGAAGCGTTTAGTTTCATTTTATTTTAATAAGAACAGCGTAATAGTAGTAGATAAAGCCTCCTACCACAATGTACAAATAAATCCACCTCCAACATCATTAACAAAAAAAGGCAGACATGATTAACTGGTTAAAAATCATTACATTCCTTGTAGTCCATCTATGTTAAAACCTGAGCTGTATGCACTAATTAAACAAAACAAACCAACTTACAAAACTTTTAAAATAGTAAATATCACTATTACATTAACGACTCTGTATACTAGGTTTTTTATAAGTAAAAGCATAAAGTTTTACCTTACAGCCTGAACCGGTAACACACAGCAAGTACATGTACACACAAAAGGCCGAAAACTAGACACTCTAGAACAATTGGAAATATACAAACACACAAAAACAAATAAAAACGACATCATAAACGAACAGACACAATTCAAATGGCACGCATTATTCGAACATATCTCACCCCACACACACAGCATCGATCTTTCGAAACTCGATTCCGTCGCCCACAACAAGACAGACAGCGCTACCAGCGGCAGCCTCTGAAGAAGCCTTTTAAAGGAGAAAACCGGTTCAGGCTGTAAGGTAAAACTTTATGCTTTTACTTATAAAAAACCTAGTGTTCCGAGTCGTTAATGTAATAGTGATATTTAGTTAAGTAACGGACACGTCATGGACAACGAAATCCAAGAATTTAACTCAGCAAGACGGGCTACAGTCCAAACATACAAATTCACAATATTAAAGGTTAGAAAAATTGTTGCTCATATAACATTCAACAAAACATGCCTAAACAAATCAATAACACCAAAATACGCTCAAATCAAAATTAAACACAACAACCAGGCCGCTCAAATAACACAAAACATCGCACAAAGGACATACATAAAAGAATCCATAAAACAGCTATATAAGAAAAAAGACGCTCTCAACCGCAAAGCACTAACGCTACACCTACAGATTGCCAACATATACGGACACAATTACATGACTGAACTAATACATCACACAAATGGATGGACAAAAAAACAAATACATAACATACAGACAAAACACGACAGAAAAATTAAAAACCTGACACCAATCAACACAAATATAATTCCCTCACACAAATTCTACCCACGTACAGTAAACCTCACAAACGTCACACTCACTAAAAACGAACAAACACTCCTTGATGAAGGCCTAAAATATAACATACATTACAAACATAACAACCAAACACTAACAAAACTCATAGTTGACACTGAAACAAATATACAAAACACAGCACCAGAACATCAAGACACACTAAGACATAATATAAACAATATAATAGGAGCACATAAGACACCAGACAACAATAACCACAACTCAGAAATACACACAGCCATCAAACTGAGGGAAAAGGCACACAAACACAACATCAGATTTGTGAAAGCAGACAAAGGTAACATGACTGTAATTATCCCCACAGACAACCTACACAAAAAAGTACAAAACTTCATGGAACAGAACAACATCACAGAACTAAAACATGACCCCACCGACAGATACCAAAACACAGTAAAACAACTAAGTAGTCAACAAAGCCAAACACATAATGACACACAAACAAAAGCCCTACATGAAACAAATCCGACCATCAGCCCCTACCCGCCAAGCGCTTCCCAAAAT
The DNA here is from genome assembly GCA_034769895.1 of Magicicada septendecula. NCBI lineage: Eukaryota > Metazoa > Arthropoda > Insecta > Hemiptera > Cicadidae > Magicicada > Magicicada septendecula. Next base: position 616,406,086 of record CM068368.1, read on the forward strand.
CCATAAAGAAGATATTCCGATCCGCCCCATTATCAACTACCGTAATGCCCCTGCACACAAACTCGCAAAATATCTAGACAAAATTATCAGACAACACACTCAACTAGACAACAACATTGCAGTAAAAAACAACACAGACCTAGTAACAAAAATAAAAGACATACACATTCCCCATAATGCCACATTAGCCTCCTCTGACATTAAAAACCTGTACACAAACATCCCCATCTCTGAAACAATCACCATCCTACAAAACAAACTCAAACAGAACAACACACCAGACGAACTTATCAATGAAATAACAGAAACTCTGAACATTATCACAAAACAAAACTACTTTACTTATAACAATAAATACTACACACAGAACGATGGCTTACCCATCGGCTCCCCCATATCCAGCATTCTAACAGAAGTCTTCCTCCAACACTTAGAGAAAAACAAAAATACTCACAAACAATGACAGACACTCACATAAAATACTATATTGGCACAGATACGTTGATGACATTCTAATACTATACAGGGGAAACAAAAGACAATGTGAACAGTTACTAACGCACATAAACAAAGTACATAAAAACATAACCTTTACTGCCAAATACGAACACAACAATACCATAAACTTCTTAGACCTCTCCATCACAAAACTAGAACACAGGCACAAATTCAGTATATACAGAAAACCAACTACAACTGACACACTAATACACAACTCCTTCAATCACCCATTACAACACAAACTAGCTGCCTTCAGAACCATGATACATAGACTTAACAACATTCCCTTAGATGAAAAAGACTACAAAGACGAACTAAACACGATAAAATATCTAGCAGTATCTAACGGATATGACAAAAGAATAGTCAGTAAACTCCTACACAAAACACAAAACAAACAACAGACAAAGACAGAAAACAACAAATTCATAACACTAACATACATCAACAATCAAACTGAAAAAATAGCCCACAAAGTCAAAAAAGCAGGATACAGAATCACTTACAAAACTACTAACAAAACGTAACATACACTATCAAAACACACACACAAAGCACAAAACAAATTTGATCTACCCGGTGTCTACAAGCTAAATTGCTCAAATTGCAATAAATTCTATATAGGCCAGACAGGACGAAGCTTCAAACAGAGGTACATTGAACACACATTGAACAGAGATACATTGAACACATTGAAAATTTTAAAGTAAAGAGCTCGATATTTTGGGGGAATAATTTAAAAACTGTGTGAATGAGCAATTACTGGGTTGTCTTTTATAAATTAATTAGTTAATTTGATTATTTAGTCACGTTAGAGTTTTAAGCTATATATGAAAATATTTGTCATGTAACAGTAGCCTAAATGTTTTGGTAATTTTTGAAGAAAAGTAATTGAGATAAACCGTAGTAGTTTTGAGAAGAAAATGAATATCAAATAAATTTAAAAGAAAAGTAAAATAAATGCTGAAATTGAATAATAAACTGAGATGATTAATATAGACAATGAGCGAAGTTATTGAAATACGTAACCCTCAATCACGTTTATAGTTCACAGTTCGTGTGCCGAATCCTGGGCTAATCAAGGTAAGTTTGTTTTATGTAATAATCAATAAATGTGATAAAGGTGAGTAGCATCTCATGCGTTTAATTACACAACCATGAAACAAGATGTAAAACAAGATATAAGAACCCATCAATAGTAATTAACAAATGTTGATATTTTATATATATCAAAAACACAAGTAGAACTGACTATGAAAACATTAATTTAATTCATTAAAAAAATCACAAACCAGGACTTCTTAAGTTTATTACTTAATTTATTAACCTTCGCACAAACGCACGCACGCACGCACACACACACACACACACACACACACACACACACACACACACACACACACACACACACACACACACACACCATGCCCTTATGAGATCTCAATTTTGGTGATTTGAACATTTCTTTCCAAAATAAAAAAATTGATGTTTGATTTTATTTAACCCCTATTAAATATTGTTTTACCCCGACTGTTACTTATCTGCGAACTTGTCCTAAAGGGTCCATCTTCACCACGCAATTTCGATCACTCCGCACGTTTCCTTACTTTCACTGTAGATATTTTGTACACATATTCAACTTTTAAACCGAAACAGTTAATTAATGTTTTATTAATTTAAACTGATTTCTTTCACATTTTCGTTTGTTTGGGCGCGCCCAAAATTTTGTCCGCGGACCTTTTTTGACTGTACAGCACAAGAGTATGAATTCAACTGGGGTGAGCAAAGTTGGTGAAAAATCTTAGCTGGAGGGGCGGTCACGTGATCTCATCCTATTGTTTCGCCTCTGCCACGCATGCAAAATTTAAGGCATGGCTGAACCCGACACACATTCCAGAGTTAGATCATCGAAGGTGCAACCCATGACGTCGTGTGGCCTGATTCCAAATGCACAAAGTTCGAAAGTCAGATCGCTAAAATTAGATGTCTTCCACCGCTCGATTGCCGATTCTGTAGCTAATTTACATAGTAACTTTTTCCCAATAATATTCACAATAAAATTATTAATATTCCCAATATGTCCTTGAACTGTATTACCTGTACCGTTACAATACCCCCTCAATGAGAGATTTTATGCTGAAGCATAAAAACTCTCATTGACATTCACATACTTCTTAAGAGGATCAGCCCAGATATGGTGCCGTAACCCTCTTTACATTTTACTAGAACTATGGAGTGGCGAATTACCCACTAGGCAGAATAGGCAGCTGCCTAAGGCCGGCATGCACGGAGGCCCGTAATTTCAGGTCGCGCATATTATTTTCGGGACCTCTTTCTTTATTTCTCATTTTATTGCTTGAAGATAAGAATTTAACTTGCACACAGATACCTATTTTTAATGCATACCTATTTTTTATCAAGTCTCTGCTAAAAATGACTATTTATTTTAGAAAAGTGTGTTGAAATTTAATATTAGGGTATAATGTAGCCGAAATCAGGTTAGTTTTTTGGAATTGAGATAAGGCGAGTGTAACGGGCCGAATTTGCGGGTTATTTTATTTTATTAAATTTTTTGGGATTTATATAAAAAATATTTGTAAAGTTTATTCTCAACGGTGACCAGGCCACGTGTTGTAGTGTATGGAACAGTTTCTAACAAAGGTGAACTACGCTTCGACAGTTGTGCAATCAGTACAGAGGAATGCACCCAGCCTCAGTTCCTAAGAACTTTGTGAATGTGTGACAGTGCGCCCAACCGCACACGACCAGCAGGGGCGCGGAGCGATGCCGTTTTGTGCACTCCAAAATGGCTAAGAGTAACAAATTCAGAGCACATGTTTCCAAAGTGCCGGATGTAAAGTTTAAGCCCGGCCTCTTCTAGTGACGTCGAGCAGTAAGCGTCTAAATATCGTCAACGTACAGCACTAAAAAACTGCTATGTGTCATGTGCATAGCCACTAAACTGTGACAACTCAGGCTATGAGCGACGACGAAATTTGTTCGCCGGCATGGCATTAATGTCCGGCTGCATGGAATAAAGCAGTCCACGAGAAACCGAGTTCGCTGACAGACGCTGACAGTGTTGTGCGGGCCCGGTCGGTCGAGTCTTATAAAAATGTGAATAATTCAAAATAATATCGTTAATACCGACCGGGACCCGAGGAATTAACGAACTTACCAATAGTACAATTTGTGCGGTGGCGTTGTGAACCAACTCAATAAATAACGGACATTCGAATCGGGTGACAAAACACGTGTTTTTTACGGAATCGTGGCAGTGAACAGTGCAGACAAACAAAAAAGGATTGGTAAAATAAAATTAAGGGGAATATATTAAACTGTGTGAGTGCGTGTATGAGCAGAATGGGCTGTTTTACAATTAAGAGTATTTAAAAATGATACCTAAATATATATATATATTTCAACATTTGTTCGGTAGGGTTCTTGTCATAATAATAAAAATGTTTTTCAATTAATTAAAATTATTTAGTTTACTGACAAAAATGTGTTAGTCTAAGTTATTTCGTCATTACCATTTTCTCATTTCTGTGCTGCAAGATTCGTCTAAACGTTCCCGGATATCTTCTGAATTATTATTGGGGGGTAGTCAGATTGCGAAATTGTCCCGTTTTTATTTAAGGTAAAGTGTGAAGGTTTTCGATATTTTACCCAAAAAATATTGTGGCGACTCTGGGCTTCTGATAAAAAATTTATACAGCAGGTAAGTTGAAAGACCGCAGGTAAGTCCTGGCAGTATTTTATTTATTTATTTAGGTATTTCGATCAATTTTTTTTAATGTTACATTGGCTCGCGCTGCCAGGATCCTGGTTTAATTTTATTTATACGAGGTAGACCTATTTTAAAGCACAGAAAATAGGATGTGGTAATGACGAATTTGTAAAAATATTTATCGTACATAATTACGTACGTGTGAGTAGGTTATGTTCGTGTTATTGTGATTTACAGTTGGGTTAGGTGTTTTGATTGTAGAAAAATAGTGGTTTTTATATATAAAAAGTATTATATAAATGAACTTTAAACATGGCCAAAATACAAGGTAATGATATGGGTTTCGCGTGGGATGAGTGGGAGAGTGAATTTCGAGGGGTAGTAGGTGAGATGACAGACGAGGAGTGGGGTAATTTAGATAATAATTTAACCCGAATGGAAGAACAAGAAGAGGGAATATTTGCCGAAATTAAAAGGCATAGTGATGATATTAGTATTGGTAGTAAGACGACGAATGATAAAGGTAAGATAGTTGAAGTAACAGGGGTAGAAAATAAGACAGGAAATAGGCCTAAGGAAAATGACGATAGTGTAGTGGTGGTCGAAAAAGAGTATTCACGGGATGAGGTGATGAATTTTTTAATAACAATGGACAAAAAGTGGGATAAACTTATTGATAATATGAATAAACGGTTTGACGAGTGGGACAAAAAATTGGATAAGGGTTCTGACATGATAAATAAACATTTTGACGAGATGCACACAGAATTAAACAAAACAAAGGAAATAATGGATAAGGGTTCTGACATGATGGATAAACATTTTGAGGAGTTCAAAGCAGATTTAGACAAAACCAAGGAAATAATGGATGAGGGTGTTAATAAAGTAATAAATGCTCTTAATAAACAAGACGAAAAGTGGGGAGGAGATAGATATCAATTAAAAGAGAGTACAGAAGTTGAATTAAAACAGGTAAGTGGTAATAATGTTGTTAATGATAGTGAAGAAATAATTAACCAGGTGAGTGCTAACGATAATTCTAATAATGAAGTCATAAATAACAGTGACAAAATAGTGGGAGAGGTAGTGTTGACTAGTGAAGATAATGAGGGCGATTACAATTCTGAGGTAAGTGGTGATGTTAGTATAATTAATTCTAATGATGAATTAATGGTGAATAATAATAATGATATAGTTGAGCGTAAAGTATTGGATAGTGGTGAGACAGAGATCGTGAGTGAGAGAGAGAAAGTAATAGATTGTAAAGGCGTAGTAATTAATATTGGTGAATTAGATAATGAGTGGGAAGAGAGTTATATTGTGGGTATGAAACAGAGGGTAAATTTTTTACGAGGTGTTATGGGGGGTGAAGTAAGATCTTCACGTATATATTGGGTAGACAAGTGTTCTACGAATAATTGTTTTTTGAAGTTTTTTGTTGTTCCTGGAGAAGTCAGGAAATGTTTAATTGAGTTAGTACCCTCTGCATGGAATGAGAGAGAAAGTTTGATATGGCATTATGATGAGAGAAGTTTAAATAGAGAATGGTGTAGTGAAAGAGAGATGAAAGAGAATGAGATGAAATACTTACCGATTAATATAGAGAATGATGATACATGTTTAAATAATAATGATGTAATTTATGATGATAAAATAATTGACTTGGTATTGAGAAAATTTACTAATGGTGACTGGACAAAATTAATGGATAATGACAAGTTTTGTGATATAATCAATGGTATAATGAAGGACTTAGAAGTAATGGTTTATTATAATAGTAATAATAATAACAAATCGAGTATAAGTAAGAAAGAGAAATGCTATAAAAAAGTACGACTATTACATGACGATGGAGGCTAGATTAAGAAATCGGGGAAGTAACAGTTTAAGTACGTTAATATATGGTGATGACCCAGCTGATTTTGACATTGAAATATGATATAACTGAATAAATAAGGATGAAGATTTGTAAATAAATGTTTAGTAAATTTATTTGTGTGTATTGTAGAATGTCAGGTAAACAATGTGTATGTAGATGGTTGTGATAATAATAATATTAATATTTGCAATCGAAATAAATGGCAAGATTAATTTTGAAGACAGTAATTAGCGAAGTGTAATTGTTTTGATGGCAATGGAACTTGTATTTTCAATAATTAATTTAATTAAAATGATCTGAGATGTGTTAAATATTTTGTCTGATTCAAAGGTTATATAATTGAATTTTTTCTAATGAATTTCAATTATTTTACGAGATGTGAATTTGGTAATTAATTGTTAAATTGTTTGATTTGAAATAACCATTTTGTTAAATGTTCCAGAGGTGAGGTGGAAGTATTGGTGTATATATTTTGTGTATGTCAGTAAGTGAATAATGGACGGTAAGTATAAAAATTTTTGTTGTTGTTAATAACACAAGTCAGAGATAATAAAATGTGTACAGATGTTTAACTCAATTGAAAGAATTTTAAATGCAATAATGAAAACAACCTGAGATAATAATTTAAAAGGTATTAATAATGTATTTCATGTAATTTGAATAATTTTGAAATGTGTTTTCACTTTGCTGGGAATGTCAGCTGATCAGTAGTAAAATGTCACTGTTAAATTGTTTAATAATGTTCAAGGTAATTAATGTCAAAGATAATGTTTTAATGTGTTAGACATTAATGTTTTAAAGACACTATTTCAAATGATGAGGAAAGTAATTTGATAAAGTTAAGATATTTAAATGAATTGTCAGAGTTAATAACAGGGAGATGTTGGGTGATTAGTATATTTGTGGGACATGTAGATCAGTCCAAGTTAAAGTTAAAGTGGTACTAGAGAGAATAATGTTGTTTTGAATTAATGTAACGTTGTTGTGAGTCAATGTAATAGATATTGAGAAGTATTGATGTTGACACAGTAGTTATGTGGAATATATGTAGAGTATTGATTGAAATATTGATGTTTATAATTGATGATGTTATTTTGTAGTTGAAGTGAGGTAATTAGAATAAGATTTGGGGATGGCAATTTTGTAAGAGGGGATAGTGTAATGGTGGAGTCCGCAACAAAAGGGTTGGGACGGGAAGGGACCGTTTGGCGCCGGAAAGGGTTACCTTAGGTAGAAGCCAGGAACCAACATAAGGGAATGAGCTTTTTGGGGGAGGGGAAACACTTATCCTAAGTACAAAGGGTTAGAGAATATTTTTTTATATATATCAAGAGAATGTGGCGATTTGAGTTTAATAGTAAGTTGGGTTTAGAGATTGTTTAATAGATGTTCTGATACAGATGGGTGTCATATTAGTTCAAGTTGTTAAGGCTATTAGAGTCAAAGAGAGGTAAAGATTATATATGTATAAATGCCAAGTGGTATAGCCAGTTAGTATAAATAATTAAATCACCCACAGTAATGGAGAAGGAGATGATTAAATAAAGAGATTTATAGTAAGAATATAAAATTTTTATTGAAACCAGTGACAAATTTTTGATAGAATTTGAAAATAATGTAAAGTGTTTATTCGAGTATTTTAAATATCAATTGTATTGTTAATTATAATAACATTTTGTTCTTTTAAATGTTTTATTTTATTGTGTTTGGTGTTTGAAGGTAGAATTTTACAGATGGACAAGTATTTTCAGATGTAACTTGTGTATAATTTATGTAGGTCAAGGTTCTTGACTTGACCCAGTTTTGATCAGCTGATAGGTGATGTCATATACTAGACATGTTTAGCAAGGGAATAAAGCCAATTTTGTTTTAATTAATTGGAATAATTTTAAATAATTTCAGTATTGAAAAAAAGGATATATTTTAATAAATTTAAATTTTTTGAATTTAAAATTTTTTGAAAAAAAAAAAAATATATATATATTTTTTGATTTCCCGCCTGCCATCTAAATGATATTTTGAACTTTGATGAGGTTATTGTTTGTGTATCATTAGTGTTTTTATTGAATTGTATTGTTAGAATATAGGTGTAATCACATGTTAGGTTAAGGATGTTCCTATTTTAAGAAATGTTCAATTTGTGTATTTTCTAATAACGAAAAACTAATGAAGAGAATTTTTTTAGATAAAAGATTTTAGTTTGATTTTTTGGATTTTAACTTAAATGAAGTGGTACAGCAAAGAGTATATCAATGTATCAATGTTTACAGTATGTAGTATAAGTGTGTGTGTGAGCCCAGTAACTGCTAAAGGCAGCTCAGTTTGCATATAAGGGGGAACATATCGGTTGAGGATCTGGCATGATATAAGCCAGGGATTTGGATTTTTTGGGGAAACATGTTAGAAGGTGAGGTGCGCTGTGGTGCGTATCTGTTCGATTTTTCGGTGTTGGGATCTCGTACAGAGAAGTCCAGTGATCTCGTTCAGGTGCGTCCATAGTAGCCGAGCCAGGGGGGTCGTTTACCCATGAAGTATACGAACAAGAGGGGGTTGTTGGCACCAGTTCCTCACCGGTCCTCTTAGGGGTTTTAGCAATGAGATTTCTTCTGTTTTGGCAGAAGATCTCTCATGGGGGGGGGTACTGTAACGGGCCGAATTTGTGGGTTATTTTATTTTATTAAATTTTTTGGGATTTATATAAAAAATATTTGTAAAGTTTATTCTCAACGGTGACCAGGCCACGTGTTGTAGTGTATGGAACAGTTTCTAACAAAGGCGAACTACGCTTCGACAGTTGTGCAATCAGTACAGAGGAATGCACCCAGCCTCAGTTCCTAAGAACTTTGTGAATGTGTGACAGTGCGCCCAACCGCACACAACCAGCAGGGGCGCGGAGTGACGCCGTTTTGTGCACTCCAAAATGGCTAAGAGTAACAAATTCAGAGCACGTTTCCAAAGTGCCGGATGTAAAGTTTAAGCCCGGCCTCTTCTAGTGACGTCGAGCAGTAAGCGTCTAAATATCGTCAACGTACAGCACTAAAAAACTGCTATGTGTCATGTGCATAGCCACTAAACTGTGACAACTCAGGCTATGAGCGACAACAAAATTTGTTCGCCGGCATGGCATTAATGTCCGGCTGCATGGAATAAAGCAGTCCACGAGAAACCGAGTTCGCTGACAGACGCTGACAGTGTTGTGCGGGCCCGGTCGGTCGAGTCTTATAAAAATGTGAATAATTCAAAATAATATCGTTAATACCGACCGGGACCCGAGGAATTAACGAACTTACCAATAGTACAATTTGTGCGGTGGCGTTGTGAACCAACTCAATAAATAACGGACATTCGAATCGGGTGACAAAACGTGTTTTTTACGGAATCGTGGCAGTGAACAGTGCAGACAAACAAAAAAGGATTGGTAAAATAAAATTAAGGGGAATATATTAAACTGTGTGAGTGCGTGTATGAGCAGAATGGGCTGTTTTACAATTAAGAGTATTTAAAAATGATACCTAAATATATATATATTTCAACATTTGTTCGGTAGGGTTCTTGTCATAATAATAAACATGTTTTTCAATTAATTAAAATTATTTAGTTTACTGACAAAAATGTGTTAGTCTAAGTTATTTCGTCATTACCATTTTCTCATTTCTGTGCTGCAAGATTCGTCTAAACGTTCCCGGATATCTTCTGAATTATTATTGGGGGGTAGTCAGATTGCGAAATTGTCCCGTTTTTATTTAAGGTAAAGTGTGAAGGTTTTCGATATTTTAACCAAAAAATATCATGGCGACTCTGGGCTTCTGATAAAAAATTTATACAGCAGGTAAGTTGAAAGACCGCAGGTAAGTCCTGGCAGTATTTTATTTAGGTATTTCGATCAATTTTTGTAGTGTTACACGAGTTTCATCAGATCAAAGTCAATGCCTAAAATGACCCGGGCGCCCCCCTCTGGAAAGTCTGGCAACGGGCCTGAGATGTATATTTGTATATGAGCGCACATGTACCTCTGATGATGTATTGTACAGACACAGAACTAGCGGTGATTTATATCTATGTATGTAGGTATTTTTAAACTTTAACATAATAACAGTTTATGTAGGGGAAAGTTGGTTAAAACGGGGACACTATTTCTAGCAGAAGGGCGCTGCTGACAGTGGCAGCGGTAAATACTAAATGGACTGGGCGGCCATTACAGCCTTCTGAGTGGGTTTGCGTGACAATGCAGACAGTTGTTGTTGCTGGCAAATTTTTTAAAGTTTTTGTGTGGAGCATTATCGATTTTTAAGTAACGTTGTTTTGAACCTAGTGCCAAATTTGTTGCAGAAGTGAATTTCGTTAAGTACACTATCGCGTTCTGTAGCTTTTAAGCATTATTTTTCATGTCTTAGTTGCATGATTACATAACCTTGATACAGCCAAACGCCATGTTTTTGGCAAATTTTGACAAGTGATTGTCGGGCGAGCATCGAGTATACGGCGAGCGCGTCAAAACAAATGTTCGCATTGAATTCCTAGTATTAGAGAATTCTTCGCTCGCGCATTGTTGATGTATAACTTGGCCTTATATGTAACAACATAAATAAACGTGCGGCGAATGTGACAGGTATCCGTGTCGACAAAGCAAGAAATATTCCTAAGTCGCTGTTACTACACGAAATAATTTATTCTTTTTATTATTCTATTAATTTAAGAATTATGTTTATAATAAAATTTGTCAAACTTCTATCGTATATACAATAAACGTATCTTTTACTTTTGTTTACTTTTTTCAGATGCGTTGAATGTATTTCAATGGCATATCATCAAGCCAGGAAATATCAAGAAGAAGGAGAGAGATGAGCGACGACGACGAAAAGAGGAGTTAGAAAAAATTCCAAAGCTGCATACATTCTTTTCTGCAAAAGGAGACAAATCCTCTGTTGTGTCTGAAACAGCTGCTAGTACATAAACTGCTTCAAACGTAGATCAACAAGAGCAAGAAGAATCTAAACCTGAAATACTGCAACATGATGAACAGGTTCATGACATTATGGAATGTGATCAACAACAAGAAGATGATCCACCACTGGGTGATTTGTACTCAAATGATTTAGGTCTGTGGCCAGTAGATTCTGTTTCGGAAAGCTTACGGGATTTCTTCTCAACTAAAGGCAGTGCAGAGTGTCAGCATGTTGATCACGTTGATAGTGATTTTTCGAACTCTGAACAAGCAGATGGACATTGGAAACGATTCTTCAATGGATCATATTTCGAACGACATCACTCAAATGGTGAAAAGGTTCATAGAGCATGGCTCTGCTATTCTCCTGCTACTAGTCGAGTTTATTGTTTTCCGTGTAAGCTTTTTTCTGCTAAAGAAACTCCATTCTCAAAAGATGGATATTCTGACTGGAAAAATGCTACTGCATGATTTTCACGTCATGAAAACAGCACAAGTCATCTGGACGCCGTTTTTGTCCGCAGCAAACGTGCACATTCAAAGGGAAGGATAGAAACTTTAGTTGTGGAAGAATATAAAACGCAGTGCAAATATGGCGAATCTGTACTACAAAGAGTTGTGGCTGTTATCAAGTTTTTGGCCGAACGAGGACTAGCCTTTCACAGACACGATGAAATTATTGGATCTGCACATAATGGGAATTACTTGGGAACGTTGGAACTATTAGCACAGTTTGACCAATTTGAAAAGTATGGTGCAAAGGGCAGAGGATCGGTTTCTTACCTCTCGTCCACTATATGTCACGAATTGATAGACATAATGGGTAAAAAAGTTTTGAATTGCATCATCGATGAACTGAAACAAGCAAAATACTATTCTGTGTCAATCGACTCCACTCCAGATGTCTCCCACATTGACCGCCTGACATGCATTTTCAGATATGTTCTTGATGATGTACCAGTAGAACGCTTCGTCAAGTTATGGAGTGATATACTGCGAAAGAGCTGTCAAAAAGTTTGTTCGGATTTCTATTGGAATCCGGAATTGCCATCGAAAACTGCAGAGGACAATCATATGACAATGCGAGCAACATGTCGGGAAGATACATGGGGCTACAGGCCGTTATTCGAGACAGAAATCCACTAGCAAAATGGATACCATGTTTCGGCCATTCACTGAATCTGGTCGGACAATCTGCCGTCAACTGCGCTCACAGTGCTACTGCATTCTTTGACTTCATAACACGGTTGTACACGTTTTTCAGTGCATCAACGCACCGTTGGAATATATTACTGCAAGAGCTTCAAGGAACTGGTCTACCTGTGGTAAAACGTCTATCCACAACACGCTGGTCTGCACACTCTGATGCAACCACTGCTTTGAAATTGAGCTTCAACAAAATTCATACTGCCCTCACATGTATTTCTGAAGATATGGATGAAGATCCAACAACTCGATCTGATGCCTCCGGTATTGTGAAGAAAATGAATCGGCTTGAAAACGGGATTCTGCTCGAGTTGTGGTCTGTAGTGTTAGAAAGGTTTCACAAAACATCCAAAAAGCTACAAAGTACAAGCATGGATCTACACGAAGCAGTCAGGCTACTGAATTCTTTGAAAGAGTATGTAGCATCACTGAGAGAATCATTTGACGAGTTTGAAGATAAAGGTATGTCAATCACAAACAATAACGAGTACAAGGAAAGCACTCAACAACGTAAACGCAGTCGTAGTTCACGGTTAACGCATCATGATGGACCTGCAGATGCTGCTAATTTATCACCGCGAATGCGGTTCAAAGTTGAAGTCTTTATTCCTGTCTTAGATCGCCTTGATAGCGAACTGAAAAGACACTTGGATGCGTATACTGTTCTCTGCAGTAAGTTTGGATTTTTGCATGATCTACTGCATATTGATACTAGCGAACTTCGAGAAAAAGCGAAACAGCTTCAAGAGTCATACCCAGACGATCTAGAGGCAACTTTTCCAGAAGAGGTCATTCACTTTCACGAGTACATCAAGAGCAGTAGCTTGAAAATTCTTGGTGACATCAGCATTGAACTTTACTTGTACCGAACACTAACTGAGCACAGTATGCAGGACATGTTTCCGAATCTGGGAAATGCACTTTGTATGTATTTGTGTTTGATGGTGAGCAACTGCTCCGGAGAGCGATCGTTTTCAGCATTGAAAAGGATAAAGAATGTTCTCCGGTCGAAAATGCTGGACGAGAAACTTAACCACTTGTCAATCATGAGTATAGAGTCGGGTCTTCTAAGAAAGTTGGATTTTTCAGACATTATTTCAGAGTTTGTGAAAAGAAAAGCGAGAAAAATGTTTTATTAAAACTTTTTCTCCATTCTTCCATCAATTACAAGCATTCTATGTATCGTTTTTATGCTCGATGTTCTTGTCTTTGTAAAACAGCATAAATTGGTTCAATATATAGTTTTGATTGAAAGTATTTTTTCTTCATATTGTATAACAGTTAGGTCCGCAATATATCTCTGCCTAAGGCCCGAAATATCGTAATCCGCCACTGGAACTATGGGTTACTTACCCCCCTGGTCCAGTGACTGCGACCGCACCTGAATGACCTTACTGGACTTCCCTCTCGAGATCCCAACACCGCAAGGCCAGTCAGGCACTTGACGCCCCTGCTCTGACACATGGGCCAGCACAGGACCGCCGCCACAGTATCACCAGACACTGAAACATTAAATCAAAAACTTCAAATAATGACCTTATATTATACCATATCCAGAACTGATCTGGCCTCCCCTTAGCTGTGCTGGTTTGCGTTAAGAAGCACTGGTTTTTACTTAACTTCTAATACACATTTTATGTCAACAAACTCCTTAACTTCAACATTTTATATGACCATCTCCTTATTACTTCTCATTCCCAATTCAAAATATATTTCTGATTCCAATCAGAATTTAAATAACCGCTTCCCATTACTCTTTCACGTAAATATTTCATTACAACTCTACCTTACAATGCTTTATTTTTCTTATTTACTTATCACTACTAACTCTATATAATATAAAACCTTGTTACTAAAAAATCAAAACGAAAACGACATCATTAATACAGTCAATCAAATGCATTTCATACTATTAACGTGATTACATGATCACTCTCCTCTATCTTATTATCTCTTTACTCCTCCACATCATTTTATAATATCCCCCCTAACCCCGTTACAATTTGGTAAATAACCTCACAGGTAAACCATGCAAGGCATTTACACATTTGCATAAATGCTATATTTATGCCCCTGGCTTGTAATGGCCAGCTCCTTTCCATACATTCTATTGACTTTTGTGTTGGACTGTAGCGCCCATTTGCTTCCACAAGAACTGAACTGTTTATGGCATAAACCCTGCTTACACTGTTCTTGCTTCGGCGTTATAAAACATTCGGCATTACTGGTATATAAGATACCAGTAATCCTACTAAAAATTAGTCACATGCCCTTAGGACGGTCTACCATCCCATTCGATGGTAGCCGCTGTTCCCTAGTTACGTTGATTTCCCCCGATTCACCCCCCGGTTAATTTCTAAGTTACACCAATTTCAAAGGCAACCAACTATGGTCAGTGTACAATAAGTCTGCTATATTTATGCCCCTGGCTTGTAATGGCCAGCTCCTTTCCACACATTCTATTGACTTTTGTGTTGGACTGTAGCGCCCATTTGCTTCCACAAGAACTGAACTGTTTATGGTATAAACGCTGCTTACACTGTTCTTGCTTCGGCGTTATAAAACATTCGGCATTACTGGTATATAAGATACCAGTAATCCTACTAAAAATTAGTCACATGCCCTTAGGACGGTCTACCATCCCATTCGATGGTAGCCGCTGTTCCCTAGTTACGTTGATTTCCCCTGATTCACCCCCGGTTAATTTCTAAGTTACACCAATTTCAAAGGCAACCAACTATGGTCAGTGTACAATAAGTCTGCCCATAGCTGGTTGTCAGCCAAAACCACGGTCAGGGGTGGTGAGGTCGTGACCGCCCGAAATTGGGGAATCACATTTAAAACATACAATAAATGTTTTATATCTATAGATGATTACCTTCATTTCAATAAACACTTTAGGTTTTCTATAATAAACATAATACAACATAATAAACACTCAAATTGAACATTACCATTATTACATTAACAAACACATCTCAACTCTGAATTTACATGAAATTACTAACATTACAACATTAATTTCAATTTTCTATTAAAGATTCCACTTGTTATATCATTATTTCAACTCTGCATTTCCATTGAATATTTTAATCATCTACCATTGATTATTCAATTCAAATCTCAACCAAAATTTAAATTCACTACGAAAATTCCTCTGTTACAACTTTTTAAATTAATTTACTTTCATTACAAATTAATTTACTTACATCTTTTTCAAAACACTGTAAATTACTTCAATTACTTTATTCAAAACAATTTAACTTCATTTAATTCCGTCAAAACTATAAATCGATCACACAAAATACAATGTACATACCAACAACATAATCTTACCACATAAGTACATTTAACACATGTAAGCCAAATACAAAACTATCTTACAATATACGTCATTAACTGTTCTTGTCTACCACAAATCATTTACATTATTAAGTCCAGTAATTAAACCCATTAACTCAAATAATTAATGTTCATTAATAATAACTGTCTAACCACCATCGTCATAAATTAATCTTATATTATTACAACACAACTCATTTTTAATTACATTTATTATGTTATTATTATTGTAATAACCATTTAACCTTGTTTTATTCGTTATACCACAACAATAATATATCAAATTGTTCCATCTCGTTGTCTCATAAAACCTGTCTACACCAATATTTCTATTTCTGTCTCCGTCAGTGTTTTTTGCTAAAACCAGGTAAGTTATATCACCATCATACTTATCTGCTACTACAAGTACATTAATTCTCCTGCCAGGTAAGTGCTTTTTATCATCAACATTATCATCGTCTATTGCTGCACTAACTACAGCACAAGGTAAGAACTCAAAATTATCAACTCTCTCTATATCTAACATCCCTACTAATTCTCTATAACCTCTATTTATATCACACAACACTACCTCTCGCCCTCTCACAAAATCACCTTCCCACTTCCATTTCACATTCTCTCTCTCACTCCACGCAGAGGGCACTACAACTTTATAAAAACACCTCCTGGCTTTACCAGGAACACCACAAAAACTTAAGGGACCAATTTGAGACCTTCGTCTCCCACTGAGGAACACTCGTCCTCCTTAAACACATGTGAAACTATTATTTCACATTTTACCTGGGAAAAATTTACCCTCTGCCCCATATTTCTACTTAAACTATCCTCATATTCTCTCAAGCACATCTATACCTATTATTACCCTCTCACTACCCCCTACTAACTCTATACTCTCATCATCACTATTATTCAATGTATCTCCTTTAGATACCCCATTTTCAACTATTTTACCACTATTACTTGTTAACTCATTATTATATTCATCATTATAATTATCACCTGTATTGACACCTATCACTTCTTTACATTTTTTATTCTCGTTACACTTACCTGTGTCATCATTATAATTAACACCATTATTACCACTTACCTGTTTTAATTCACCTTCTGTATTCTCCTTTAATCTATGTCTATCTCTTTCCCACTTCTCATCTCGTTTTTTCATATCATTAATCATTTGTTTTTGTGAATCTATTAACTTATCCCACTTTTCGTCACTTTCGTCAAAACATTTATTAATAACACCCCTTAGTTCATCAAATTGACTTTTCATATAATTCATTATATCGGCCCATGATGGACCTACACCGTTTTTCCTGTACCTCGGCCACGCTTAATACCCTTTATATTATTCAATAATTATTCAAATTAACTTCAAGTACCCACTACATAAAATTATCACTAATACATATACGTAAACAAATAATCACCTCGCAAATACGGCACACTCCCAAAACGTAATCTAATCACACATACGCATTATTATTTTCCCTATTTTACTATTCGAATCTTATGAATCAGTCAAACATAAAATATTCTATTCACATGCACCACATATATACTTATAAAAATTTCGTTAACATAACCTTTATTCTTATAGCTATTTATGTCTGATTTATATTTTATTTATTTACCTCAAATAATCCGTTCTGCCCTCCAAAACAGGCCCACGTTTCCATAAAATAAACTTTTATGCAAACGTCCCTGTTCACGGCGCCATTTTAAAATTATTTACTATTTACTTTTATTTACGTTGTTACACAAAATCAGCTGTGCTTGCGTCTACTTATTCGGACGCCATTTTGATTGTTACCAACTTACTTACCATGGTCCAAGGTTCTTTGAGGGCGTATTCAGAAAGAAGAACTGGGTTATTTTGGAGTAAATAAATTGATTATTTGTTTTCACATAATGCTCTCTTTTATTCTCAGTTACTTCAATCCTACATTAAACTTTCCCTTAATGCGTTTAATTACACAACCATGAAACAAGATGTAAAACAAGATATAAGAACCCATCAATAGTAATTAACAAATGTTGATATTTTTTATATATATATTGTGGCGATACATATCATCACAACACATATAAGAACTGTTAGGATAAAGAAACCATAGTTAACTAGTACTAGTGTAAATGATAAAAGTGAAAGGAGAATCGCAAATAAGTGTATATTAAGCAGAGTAGTCTGGTTCCATGCTAAAACAAAACAATGGATGAAGAAAAATAAATATTAAAGAAATGTAATATCGTAATTATGATGCAAATTAGAAGAAGAGAACTTAATAACGTGAAAACCCCAATAGATATGGTAAGTGAGAGGTATAGACATGCAACAAGCAACAAGACAGTGAGGACCACATTAATTACCAAATAACATAAATGCATGAAGAACTAAAAATGAAAATAACAAAAGAAAAACTAAAAACCTGTTACTGACCAAGTAAAATATAAATAAAAAGTACTACTTAAATTAATAATAATAATAATTAAAAGAGAAAAGATCAGACAGTAGGTAGAGTTATAGAAAATACAATACAAGGGTATAAATAAGAGTAAGCAAAATGTGCATTAGTCTAAGAAAAATTGTAAAAACTTATACTATAAGGGAGTGAAGTAATAAGTGTACAATGAAGGAAATAGTGATGATCAAAGATCATGTTATAAACCAGTGGGGAAGGGAGAAAGTGAAGAAATGGTCTTACGTACAAAATACTACATATGTATTTTACTACATTAAGAACCAATAAATAAAAGTAGTATGTGTTTAACACTTTGAGGACCAACGGCGTAATATTATGCCACTCACTTTTCAATGTTTTCAAATGCTTCGCGTCGTACTATTACGCCACAGAACAAATGCAGAAGTTTTATTTGACATTTTAGTTAGTGTTTCTGCCATCAGATTGGCAGCACTGACTAAAGAAAATAGTTTTTAAGAAAATAATTTGTACAGTTGGCAGCATCAAGACTTTGTTTACATTTTGCATGTTCTAGGTGGAAGTTGCGATTTTTGTTTACGTGAGGTTTGCGGTTTTTCTGAGGTTATTTCGTATTTATTTTGCGTGTTATTGATAGCAGCGAGCATGTTTGTTTTAATTACTATATTATTAGTTACAAAATCGATAAACAATATTTGACAGAATTTTTTGGTTAAAATAATTGTACAAAAAACGTATTTTTAAACAGCTTTAGTTGCAATATATAAAATCAATAATAAAAATATTATAAGTATTTTCATAAGAGGAAAGTAGGAAAAAGTGTGGTATAATTATTTTTTTAGTATTACATTGTATTAAGTATTTATGAGTGTTTATACAACAGTGCTTTTTTTTAAAAAACCGCTGGTCATAGGGGATGGTCTATGCACAAACGCCATGGTACTCAAAGTGTTAAAGGGTTCTGTATACCCAGGATTTATCATGTTACAATTAATTATTTAAAGGGTTCTGTATACCCACAGGATATTGTTTTATAAGTATGCGTTTAAAGGGTTTTGTATACCCATAATTTTATTATGTTAGAATTACTTATTAAAAGATTTGCTAATTTTTCAAGAACAGTAGTTGTAAAAGCTGTTCAGAAATGTCAATATCAGGTACATGGTGAAATATCATATTATGTAAAAAATCATTGTAAAGGAATTGCAAAATGCTAAACCTATAGGCCAAAAGAGATGAGTTGAAATTAAAACAAACTAAAATATCCAAAACAGTCTTAACCAAACCAAATAAAATCAAACAGAAGCCTGACCTTAATGAAACAGGGAAGGTATTGATAAAATTATATGTAAAAACCCATAACTGTAATAACCAGATGAATAGAGAAAGTAATTTTAACGCATAAGACAAGCCATTGAACTGACATGCTGTCAATATTATTGTTATTATAAGAAAATTATGCATAGGTATTTAAAACTGTAATGTGATATATAATGTAGAAGTATCAGACATTATTGTTAGTAGTAAGTACAACCCTATTAGGACATATTTAAATAGTAAAGAAGGCAATAAGAAATGTTAAGAAAAAATATGTAAAAGCCTAAAAACTTAAATTTATAAAGGTGCTAAAATAGGTAATACTAGGCCGAAATAGGCCACATTCGGTATCAAAATAATTCTATTTTTCCAAACAACAACATCGTGTAATCCAAATTTAACTTCATCTAGAAATTAAGAAGGAGTAATTTGAGGTGAGATTTAAAATTTACAGATTTCAAATAATTAACGTCACGTGACCCAGGTCAAGGAAAAATGAACCAATCAGAGCTCACAAAAGCGTGGTCATAGCCGTTAGCTAAACGGATTTTTTGAATTAGTCTATTGTTAAAGCTCAAACTGAACAGATGAACTCCATGTAACAGAGAGTCACATTGTGATGAATAACTAAAAGTAAAATATAAAGAGATGCGAAAAAACGTAATAAGAAAACAAGAAGACCATTAAAAAATTACTGGAGAAAACAATATTAATAGAAGAAACCGAGAAATGAATGATAAAATAATGATCTACTCAATGAACACATGCCAATTATAAAAATGCCTAACGCCGAATGGTGAGATTTTCTTGTAACTTCATAGTGAAATAACCTTAACATACACAACACGAGATTCACCAAAAACACTGTTAATCCAGACACTTATGAACTTCAACAAACCTTTATTCAATAACATAGTGGACATAAAACTATTAAAACACTCTTTAATTTAAAGAAGTTAGTCGAAGCAGATTTTGGGATGCTTAGACAGGCCGACGGCCATTTTGATTGAACATTTCCACCATTTCGAGTGGCATTTGGAACAGAACAGAGAGTTGTAATACTCTTAACTTACATTATTTTAATTTTATTAGTTGTTAAGAATATTAATTAACCAATTGTGATGTATTGTATTTTATCCATAAGCATTTTCTGATCTTTCCCAACAGCTTAAAGAATCCACGACATGATATAAAAATAATATTGTAATTTATTGAAAACATTTTATTGTTCGAGTCGAGTTTGGTGAGCGAGTCGATACGGCCACTATCCAGTTCGATTCACAAACCGTTGAACTGAACCAGATTTTAAATATCATAAAATAAAATAATTTGTTAATTGAAAAAGCATTTTTATTTTGAAAGTGAATTAAGATAAAGGATTGTCAGGCGATAAGTAAGAAGAGGAATAAGGCGAAAGTGAAGAAGATCGAGCAATTGGTAGAAAAAGACCAGATAACCTACAAGACTGAGTCGAATCAATAACCGATTGCAGAATACGACACAATCCATTCTACTTTTAAAATTAATTATTTTGGCAACATTTTCAAAACAGTAAACTCCGTGACGACCTGTCTTTGCCTGATAATTCTTATTAATTAAATTAAATTAATAAAATAAATCAAAAATAATAAAAATAATTCAACAAAAAAATAATTAATTCATTTCCAACTAAATAAAATTTAAAAGAAGACAAGTTCCACCTACACGGAATTCGTATTTTATAAATTGACGCAACCAACGGGTGGCTAAATAACCCGTATTTGTAATCGTATGTTATAACATATATATATATATATATATATATATATATATATATATATCTAAAACACAAGTAGAACTGACTATGAAAACATTAATTTAATTCATTAAAAAATCACAAACCAGCACTTCTTAAGTTTATTACTTAATCTTCACACAGACACACACACACACACGTGCGTGCGCGCACGACGCACCCCAGGCCCTTACGAGATCTCAATTTTGGTGATTTGAACATTTCTTTCCATAATAGAAAATTGATATTTGATTTTATTTAACCCCTTTTAAATATTGTTTTACCCCGACTGTTACTTATCTGCGAACTTGTCCTAAAGAGTCCATCTTCACCACACAATTTCGATCACTCCGCACGTTTCCTTACTTTCACTGTTGTTAATTTGTATACATATTCAACTATTAAACCGAAACTGTTAATTAATTTTGTATTAATTTAAACCGATTTCTTTCACATTTTTGTTTGTTTGGGCGCGCCCAAAATATTGTCCGCGGACCTTTTTTGACTGTACAGCACAAGAGTATGAATTCAACTGGGGTGAGCAAAGTTGGTGAAAATCTTAGTTGGAGGGGCAGTCATGTGATCTCGTCCTATTGTTTTGCCTCTGCCACGCATGCAAAATTTAAGGCATGGCTGAGCCCGACACACATTCCAGAGTTAGATCATCGAAGGTTAGCAAATGACGTCGTGTGGCCAGATTCAAAATGCACAAAGTTCGAAGGTTAGATCGCTAAAAATAGATGTCTTCCACCGCTCGACTGCCGATTCTGTAGCTAATTTACATAGTAACTTTTCCCCAATAATATTCACAATAAAATTATTAATATTCCCAATATGTCCTTGAACTGTATTATCTGTACCGTTACACTCTGCTCGTCCACAGTTCATCATGTTTCTACTTGAGTTCATTGCTACATAACAGGTGGGAGCGTTTTATTTATGCCTCTCTCTACATCAACTCCATAGACTGGCTACTCTTGTTTTCAACATTAAATATCTGTCAACTAAATCTGTGTAACAACTTATTAAGAACTGAAAATATCTCACGGTCACAAGAACTCAAGTTGTAAAATTGTAACTAACTGGTTCCATTGTAACTTGTCTAACATACACCATGAGGGGGTGGTTAAACTGTTTCACTAAAGCATGGTTTCCTTGCTTAGATTATTTGGAGTCCGATTATCTGTATTACCATTATTTTTATTATAATTTGTAACGGTAAAAACAAATGAGGGTTTGCAATTTAAAGCTTTTTCATTTTATTTAATCAGAGTATGATAATGGGTCACCGACTATAGCTCTGTGTGAGGTACAGAATGGTACAGGAATGGAAGTTATCAGCAAGGGTGCGTATTCACGCGTATGCGCGCACATGTCGGCCAACGTTCACACGGAAATGTTACGTCTCAAAATTCCTTCTCACCCGGTACTAGATGACGTAAACTCCTAGAGAGGTGCTCGTCCAATGAAACGCAAGCTGCCACGGGCAGGACGGCGTTTGGCCATCTTGAAAAGGTCTGTCGGCATATAACTTCGGAACTGGCCGGTTCAGTAAACAAGCTTTTGAGCCGAAAATCATTTAAAAGTGTGAAAAAATGTGTTTTAAACCATAAATCAAAATGATCTAAAATTGTGCAGCAGCAAATCATCTTCAGTGAACCAGTGAGAACATATTTTTGGCAGTGACCAAAATTGTAACAGTGCAAACTTAATTCGGAATAACTGAACAACAAAAAATGGACTAATTACAACATGGGTTCTTCACGGCGGCAACAGGGAAGTAGCTACATTTCAGTAAAAAATAAATTTAAACAAATATGACCATTTAATTAAAAAGCGCTAAATCAAAAGAGGGGGTAAAATGGGTGAAAGAGAATGAATGACAGGGTGCTGGGTTGCCTTATATAGTATATTTAAGTTAATCAGAATAAGTAAATATCAGGTTGTCATAATTACATAAGCTGTATGTCAAAATGTATTTAAATAATGTCTGATAACGGACCGTAACAGGGCTGAAAAGTAAAGATATAGAAGTGTGTAGAGGAGAGAGTGGAGGATATATTATGTAAATGGGAGTATAACAAAGAATGTCACATTACAGTACAATAAAATAATATTTTATTTCAACTTGCTATATATATGTGTTAGCATAATTATTTCAACAACCTTACTTCATTTTCTGTGCTGGTAAATTCGCTATACGAAAAAGGGTTTCCACTAGATGATCTGGCCAAACAAACGAAAATTCAAGGTAAGTGGAAGTTTGTGGTTGTTAAATATTTTTAAGTATTTAATAAAAAGGTACAATGGTGCAGCGTGACCAGGATTTGGAATAAATATTAAATTTATCCCAAAATGGCATATTTCAAAGCACAGAGAATGGAATCTGGTTGGCGGAAATTGAGAAGAAATTATGTACAAATTTATGTAACGTATACGTAATAAGGTGGTGTTGATAAATTGTGCATGTTTGGTTATAAGCAAGGTTTAATAATTAATTAATAAGCCAATAAATAATAACAAGAAAAATGTCTGAGAACGAACAAGAAATTAATTTGATAGACTCAGCTATGAGTGAAAGTGGTTTTGGGTCAATGAACCCGTCACTGAGCGTAAGCGAATTAGGTCAGTCGATTCAAACAGCTGATTCGAGCATTCAATCAGTAACGGAAAGTAACATAACTGAGTACATAATAATAAATAATGCTGAAAGAAAAATTTACTCCCGTAGTGACTAAAATAAAAGAAAAAGAGTGGTCGATGAATGATATGTTCAACCTTATGCAAACAACGTCTGAAAATATGGTAAAAAATTGTGATTTCAATAATAAGTTTGATGAATTAAAAAGTAAGATCCACGAACAGAAAATAAAATGTGAACAACAGAATGTTAAAAATGATACTAATTTTAAATAATTATAAAGAACTTAAAGAACAGAATGTTAAGTTTGAGAATAGTATAAATGTAAAGTTTGATTATCTGAGTAATGTATTATGTAAACATATTGATGAACGTTGTGAAAATATCAAAGAACAATTGACAGAGTCTATGAACGAGCAATTAGAGTGCCGTATTTCTGATATAAAAAATGAGATGACAAATAAAGTAGAAAAGCAAATCACGGAACAATTTAGTGTAATAAACACAAATGTCGTGAGGCAGATGAATGAATGCAATGCTAATACTGAATGTAAAATTAGTTATGCTATTAATAAAATTGAAAGCAATAACCATAAAATAAGTGAGATAGAAAATAGTTGTAAGAGTGAATTTCAAACCATGCAAAATACAATAAGTGACTTAGAAAATGCTAATCACAATAAATTTATAAACGTTGAAAAGAGTATTGTGAATGTAAAAAATGAATTGGTATGGCCATCAGCCAACAAGTAAATACTGTTACCGAACGAGTAATTATGACTTGCGACGTAAGCAATGAAGTCGAATTAGAACCCTTTAGTTGTGGTAATAGGAGAGTACACCCAATGCAATTCCTGAACAGAGTAAGAGAATTTAACAAATTTAATACCAGTAGTTGGGAAGTACAGTTATTAAAGATTTTAAAATGTTTCAAGGGTAGTTCGGAAATATGGGCCGAGGTACACAAGACAGAGTGGGGGAGTTTCGAAAGTTTCGAGGCCGCATTTAGAGATAAATATTGGTCTGAAGAAGACCACGAAGTGTTATGATAGGACCCAATAATAACATAACGGAGTATGTAATGAAAATATTTAGTGAGGCGAAATACCTAGAACCGCCACTGCCATTCCAGTCCTTCGTGAGACATATAAGTAAGCACTTGCCAAGGGAGGTGCAGATAACATTGATGACGCGAGAGATAGCAACTATCAGCGAATTAGAGAGTATTTTAGATGTTTCAGAACATACGAGACCGAGAAATGAGCCGACGTCATAACCAACAGAGTACAAACAACGAAGGGAACCATGCACCGCCGAAGGGACCACAACCTGGACAGGCATACCCCCGACGAGAACCAAATAATCGAGGCAACATGTGGAGATGTACGGTGTGTTCAAGCAAGAATTATGCCACACAGAGTTTCTGTTTTAGATGTAGGAGAGAGACCCGGTCCGCGACATGGAACACCACCCGAGCATAACCACACGTATCAATGAAGAGGAGATGGCCAAGGAGGAGTGCCGAGAGGAAATGAGAATGTCAACCGGAGCGGGGGTGGATACACCCAAGTTGTGTCGAGTACATCTACGGGAAACTAGAAGAGACAATGGGGAACCGGGCCCAGCCATTGTCGACGGAGGACTGTGGGGTCCAAGGCGACGACCAATATCAGAATAATGTCATAACGGACTTGTCGGAGGAGTTAATGGTGGAAGACGATGCCGGAGCAAAAAGACGGGAGACTGGATTAACAGAAGTAAGAATCGAAATTGAAGGTAAGGAAATAAAAACCTTAGTAGATACAGGTAGTGAAGTTTCTGTTATTTCCGAACACATACTAGAGGAATTGCAAGAAACAAACAAAAATATCCCATCTTTGCCAGTTGCGGGGGTGACTATTGTAGGTATTACCGGGGTTAGGAGTAAACGTGTAACTAAACAGGTACATTTGAATATGGTAATTAATGGGGTAGGGTACGATAACACATTTTTAGTAGTACGGGGTTAAATCTGGAGGTGATTCTGGGGAACGATTTTTTGATAAAACATAAGGCGGTAATTGATTTTCAGAAGCGGTTGTTAGTACTGAATAATGAAGTCAAACCAGTTCAGATTAGTTTTGAGCGGGTAATAGACACAGTGAGAATTTCGGGAGTTAAGGTGATACTAAATCGGGTTAGTAAACTAGAAACGGGAAACGGAAGTTAATATGTGTTGTCACCGGACAAAAAGGCTTGCCGCATGACAAATGGCGCCAATCGTACACTCTAGTTATATTGGTGGCCCTAAAAAGGACCGAGTGGTGAGAACGGTGATGTTGGTAGTGCCGCGTTGAGATGTTAGGCGGCTGCGCCCGCTGTTCGTGGCGTACTGCAGTCCTCCTCTTCTTCCGGCACCGGTTGTAGAGTCGGCTGCCGGCCCAGCGAAATCCATCGCTGGCGCGGAACGGGAGTGCGAAGACGCAAGAACGGCGACGGTTCTATTCTTCGGCTGTTCCTTCCGGCTGACCCCGCGCCGATGTCATCCGAGAGAGGAGAGGAGATGAAGTGCGTCCGATGGCGTGGCGATGAAGAGTGCGCCAAAATTTTCTGCCGGCCCGGGTTTTATTAACTAACCGGGATCGCTGATTGGCTAGCTCCAAACACGTAGTTGGTCACGTCTCAGCGGCTGCTGATGCCGGATTGGCTCGCTGCGTCCACCGCTGGTACCGGAGAGCAGATGTTCGCATACCGCTTCCGTCACAACTCCACCGGGTCTTGAATGCTCTCCGGTAGCCAGCCTACTGCTCTTCTCTAGATGTTGTGGAGGTATCTGTTGGGCGCTATGTTGATTGGTGTGCCGGCTGGTAGCTCGCTGGCGTGGCTGGATCTTGCATCCGCAAGATGATCCCTGCCCCACGTTGGGCGCCAGTGTGTATGCAGAGAGAGAGAGAGAGAGAGAGAGGTAGAGGGTAACATAAGTGAAGAACGAATTTGGGAGGATAGAGTGGTGAAATTTTGTAGTGAGGGTGGCATAGTAGGGAGTTCTCAACGTGAAGCGTTGTGGCATGTAGTAGAGTGTTTGCCGATATACCCAGGAGGGCAAGAAATTATGAATGTGAATTGAAGGTGAGGGAACACGCACCCTACGTACAAAGAAGCTATCCAGTGCCGTATTCGAAGAAAAGAGCGGTTCAGGGTGAATTAGATAAAATGTTAGAGGGGGATATAACCGAGCGATCAGTATCACCATATTCAAACCCGTTAATAGTAGTTACCAAAAAAGATGGTCGTCAGGTTATGTTTAGACGCCCGCAGGATCAAATAATTATTCTGGATTGAGAATCACCCGAAGCAATAGATGAGATATTTCAAAAATTGAGCGGAGTTAAATACCTTGACCTCATTAGATTTAACCGCGGAGTATTGGCAAGTCCCGTTAGCATGTGAAAGTAGGAAATATACAACGTTCCTTTTCAATGAAAAAAATTACCAATTTAAATGGTTACCTTTCGGGCTGAATACCAGTGTGGCCAGTTTTATAAAATGTCTAAATGAGATTCTACAGCCACAAAATTTTGATTTTTTGACAATTTATGTGGATGAATACTAATAGCCTCACGCACGTTCTCAGAACACATGGAACATTTAGAATATGTGTTAGACAAATTGCATAAAGGAGGGTTGACTGTCAACTGGGAGAAATTTAAATTTTTACAGAAAGAAATACATTTTTTAGGTTTCATAATAACACCAGAAGGGATAAAAGCCAACCCAGAGAAGGTAGAGTCAATTTTAAAATTCCCTGAACCTAGAAATATTAAGCAATTGCAAAGTTTTTTAGGGTTATGCAATTTTTATAGAAAATTTCAGAAAAACTATGCCCATATAACGTGAAAGTTGAGTGCTGTGTTACAAAAGAATAAGCAGTTGAGATGGGGGGAAAAAGAACGAGATGCATTTAGTGAGATAAAGGACCATTTTGTTAACATGATCATGATGAATCACCCTAACTTTGAACGCACATTTTACTTACAGACAGACGCGAGCAATATCGCTCTAGGTGCTGAGTTGTACCAGGAGGACGACGAAAAGGAACACCACACCATTGCGTTCGCCAGCCGTATATTGCTAGCTGCCGAAAGGAATTATACAACCACCGAGAAGGAATTACTAAGTATTATCTTTGCCGTGAAGAAATTCAGAACCTATCTGTTGGGAAATTCTACCATCATCCGGACTGACCACAAGGCATTATCTTTCCTAAACACCTGCAAATTGACACACAGCAGAATAACCAGGTGGGTGCTAGCGTTACAAGAGTATAATTTTTCTTGGGAGTATACAAAAGGGGTGGAACACAAGATACCTCACACTTTATCCAGGGTAGATACAGAGGGAATGAGAATGGGAAGAGACTTAAAAGAAATAGAGATATACAGACTAAGTAGGGAAGATAGGCTTTTTGGGGAGGAATTGAAAGATATTAATAGCATGCAGAGAACAGATGTTAAATTGAACTAGTGATCGCCCAGTGGTCGAAATTCGACCGTAATTCATTAAATTTTTAAGTTTGAACGTTATTGAGGTTCTTTTGTCAAAGAGTATACCTCTTTAATCATTGCATATAATTTTTTTGAATTTTGTTCTATTACGTCAGCTGCGAGCGTGTACAAATACGTCATTAGCGTGTGTTGTTTGCCTTAATTCCCTGCAATACCTATGAAATTTAAAATTTAATGTTAGTAACAGTTGAAAAAAAAAACACAATTACAGCTTGTATTCGTATTTATTTTTTGATATAATTCATTGTCAGTTTTAATTTTTTCATGTTATTATTGAATCAAATAAACGCTAATAAAAACGAGACTTGACATTCATAGAAGTATAAGATACATTGTTTTCAATTCCAGTGGATTACATTTCATTTTTGGTAAGGTACAAAATTCGAAAACAGTTTGAAGATTATCTGCTACAAAGCTTATATAATTTTTTAATTTTCTTTTCTATGCATTAATTTTCGAGTTATTTGAAAAATATGAAAGATAGGGAAAATGAGGTTTAGCTTGGCTATTTAAAAAGCTATAACGCGTTTTTTGACATTTCCTTGGGGTTTTTTTATTGCCATACTGATCAGGTTTCGCCAAGGCTACACAGTTATTTTGCCTGTCTTTTTCGAATTATATAAAATTTAAATAAAAACTTAATACAAAATAAAAAATGAAATAAAAAATACGTGCCTCGTATTTTTTCATATATTTTTCATTAAATAAAAAAAAACGGGCTGTTAATAAAATAAATGTTGTCCATTGAACTTAAAATAGTTTGAAAGTGAATTTAATGATTCAGAACTTCTGTGTAAACTATGTTTTTTGTAAAAACTCTTTCATCATTTGCTAAATGCCCTTGGCCATTATATTCGAAAATATAACATCTCAAACCATCGAATGATCGAACTCTACTTGCTGCGACGTACAATTGACCATGTGTAAAAACTGGCTGCCTCAATAAAATTCCAATTTTTTCGAATGTTTGTCCTTGAGACTTATTTATTATCATCACAAATGCAGGTATAATTGGGAATTGAGTTCTTTGAAAGTTAAATGGTAAAACAGTACCGGAATATGTTAAATTTATACGTGGAATCAAAATTCTCTTATTGCGTGCGGTTCCAGTTAAAACTTCGCAATCAATAGCATTACGATGCATACACTTGATGCGCATTCTTGTTCCATTGACTAATGCTTCCTTTGTATTTAAGTTTCCGATCAGTAAAACGATGCAATTAACTTTCAATACTAACTTATGTGGTGGCAAACCACTAATAGTCAAAGAATTCAAAAACTCTACTGGATAGTTATTGATTTCATTGTCATCATCACAAATTATTTTATCGTAGCTATGATATGTTTTCTGTTCACCTGGTATTCGATTAAGTATATCAGTATTAATAAAAGTACCATCATCATTTTTAGGTGCTAAAATAACTGACTTCAATATGTTATCTGAGAGTATGTTTTCGGAAATATTTCCATACCTCATTAATAATATTATTTTCATCTCCTATTAATTGCTGAGGTATTTCAATAATATTTTCACCAAACTGAGGGAATTGTGGGGCTTCATCATTACCAATTTTTTTCAAGAATTCGACAAATTCTATTTCACTTGGTAAGGCTCTCATATTTTGAGTAAACGTTACTTTATGAAAATAAACAAATTTATGCCAACTCGTGACACAATTTTCAATTAAAGTTTGTAGCGTGTCAATTTTTGGGTATTTTTATTTTAACCGTATGGGGCATGTACATTTTTATTTCTTTCATTTTGGGAGGACTTGTAAAAAAGAAGTTGTGAAAATTATGATGTAACGAAATTCATTCCATTGTGTAACAGACCTGTGTTAAGAAACAGTTCGAAATAAAGAAGTAAGGCGCAGTTGTTGTCAAGGAATGCGGCAGAGAATTCGCGCCACCCTAAAAATTCGCAGAAATCTGTACTGGTGTGGCAGTGCACACACGCCACTATTCGCGCATGAGCGCCTACCCAAGCGATGGTAAAAAACCAAGATGGCTAGAGAGGATAATATTCATCGCCTTCTTCAAGACCTTGCGGAAGTGCTGCTTTAAGTCCCACCCACTTTTATGACATTTGCCAGTGCCTAGTTGAAATCGTCTGCTATCGTCACTCCAACAACTACATGACTAGCATGAGTCGAAACTGTGACGACTAACTGTAAGGCATTGATGTCCGTCGTCTTGACTAAAATGCTCCCGGAGTGGGGAACTGAGAGACGCCGGCAGTTCTTGGTCGACTCCCGCCTGCACAGGCTGCCCGACAACCAGGGCTCAGAAACAAATTTTTTAAGTAATGTAACAACTAATATAATAGTGTAAAACAGTATAAATTTATAAGACCGCGGTCGTGTTTAGAAGAAACATCATCAAGAATAACGTTGGAATAATTTAAAATCACCGATTCTCGGGAGAAGATGCGCGTGTGCGGTGACCGCGTGGCCGGCATTTGGGGTTTGGAATTTATAATTTAAAATGTTCAGGGTTTAATAATTTATCGAGTGAATGTGTGTGTGTGCAAAGCTGGGCAGCTTTTGTGTATATTTGTGTTTGTATTTGATATTTGCATTTGTGTCTTGTGAAATAATAAGGTAAGCTGTAGTTCCTAAGTGTTAGGCTAGTGTTGCACAACTTTGCAGAAATGTATCTCAATGAATCTTCATGAGTTTACAAGTAGTCAAGATTAAATAATAATAAATATTAATTCTCTTCCAAAATGAGTCGTGTCAGTACTTTGCGTAACCCATAGACCATGTTTGTATCTAGGTACATGTGATCGAATCCTGTGACCCTGTAAGAGCTATCGTAACGGTAAGTAGCAACTAATCTAAAATTTGGTAATAATAATAAAAGTGACCGATCAATACGTCAGAATTGGCGCCCGAACAGGGACGAATTGAATTAATTATAATTAATTAATTGAATTCCGCATCGACAGAGATACAAACATGTTCTAGGTTAGCTTAGCAACCTAACAGTATATTACAAAATTTAAATAATTACTGTATTTATTTAATTAATTATTCTATTTAAGCAATTTATATAATTTAATTTACATCAACAATACAAAATGTCAGATAACGAGAATAAAATAAATGAAAGTAGCGTCGAAAATTTCGACGACTCAAACGTTAGTAACTATGAAACACACTCGACTCCAAGTGTGAGTCAGAGTGAAGCAGAAATAAGTATAACAGATCAAAGTAAAGTAAATGAAGATTCAGGGATTCAAGTAACCCCGAAATTAGATAGGGAAAGTAGAATTGATAGTAAAAAAGTCGGCTTCACTGACGGAAACATAGCAGCACAATCTACTCCGTCGACAACACGAACTAAAGGGTTGTCGATGGACGATCTGTTTAATTTAATGAAAACCATGGCTGAAAATATAAATAGCAATTATAAAGAGCAACAAATTGATTCCAATGTCAAGTTTCACGAGTTAAAGAACGAGATTCAAGAAATTAATAAACGTTGTGAAAATACCAAAGTAGAACTTGCTGATAGAATTAACCAAGTAGAGACTAAGTTAGATGATTCCATACAAAAGACGGATGTTAAATTTAATGAAATCGATAATCAGATAAGTAGAGTTGAGAAGCAGATAAATGAGAATAACGAGTATTTAATAAGTTCAATGAATGAGCATAACAATGACATGGAATCTAAAATTAATAAATGTAACATTGAAACTGAATGTAAGTTGAATAGTGTAGTAATGACAGTTGAAAAAATCAGTCAGAACTTTGATGAACATCAAAATAAGATAGAATCTAAAATGAATGAAATTGAGAGTAATTATAAGACAGAAATACAAGCCGTAAATGAGTCTATCGATGTAATATCAAAAAATAATGTACAGTCTGAATATAGTAATGACAAAAAATTATATTCACTTGAACAGAATATTAATAATATGAGAGATGAATTAAGTGTAGTAAAAAATCAAAATGTAAACAATGTTACTGAACGCATATTTATGACACGTGACACAAACAATGAAATAGAATTAGAAACTTTTAGTAGTGAAAATAGGAGAGTGCATCCAATGCAATTTTTAAATCGAGTACGGGAGTTTGACAGATTCAATGGTAGTAGCTGGGAGGTTAAACTTATAAAAATTTTGAAATGTTTTAAAGGTGATTCAGAGATATGGGCGGAGACGCATCGAAACGAATGGGAGAGTTATGGAGATTTTGAAAGAGCATTTCGGAACAAATACTGGTCGGAGGAGGAGCAGGAGATACTGCGAAGCCAAATAATGGGAACTGGGAGTTTTGGAAGAAACAACCGTAGTATTACAGTATATACGATGAAGCTGTACAACGAAGCGAAGTATTTGGAACCACCGTTGCCATTCCAGTCGTTTGTACGCCACGTTAGCAAGCACCTACCGAGGGAGGTGCAGATCACATTGATGACCACAGAGGTAAGTGACATAAATGAATTAGAAAAAATATTAGACGTTTTTCAGAATATTAAGGACCAGGAAGACAGCAGACGCATACAACAACATAATATACAAAATGGAGGTAATTATGTACCAAGAGGAGGACCAAACGGAGGAACCACACACAATGGTCGAGAACGGGACAGACGATACCCAATGTGGAAATGTGACGGGTGTCTGGTGGAAAATTATGCTGATCGTAATTTTTGTTATAGATGTAGAAGGGCGAGGCCCGGACAGCAGCCGAGAACACCACCGAGGTTCAACAACCCACAGCAGAGGAACGGTGAACGACGAGTAGAGAATCTGAGAAATGAAGGAGGAAATCAGCAGATGGGCAGAGTGTACACGCCCCGTAATGCAGAAGAAAGGATGGGAAACTAAGGAGGACAATGGATGAGGAGGCCCGGCCATTGTCGAGGAATAATCACGGGGTCCACGAAAATAAATACAGGAATAACACGATCCACACGGACTTGGCCACAGAATTGTTGGAAGAAGAGGAGACGGAAACGAGGAGACAAGAGGCGTGGTTGACTGAGGTAAAACTGGAGATAGAAGGTAAGTCAATCTTGACACTTATAGATACAGGTAGCGAAATATCTGTAATAGCAGAACATGTACTCAATAAATTGAAAGAAACTAACAAACATATTCCGTCTTTGCCAGTAGCAGGGGTAGCAATTGTAGGTATTACGGGTGTTAGAAGTAAACGGGTTACAACCCAAGTCCAGTTGAACATGCTAATAAATGGGGAAAACTATGAGAATACATTTTTAGTTGTAAGAGGTTTAAATTTAGAAGTGATTTTGGGTAATGATTTTTTAATAAGAAATAATGCGGTCATTAATTTTCGAAAAAGAATTTTAGAATTGAGTAATGAAAACACAAAAATAACGGTTAATTTTGAAAGGGTTCTAGACACAGTAAAGATTTCGGGTATGAGGGTTATACCAGATAAAACCATAAATAGGGATATGGAATTTAGTATACATGCGTGTAGAGAGAGTGTGAGTGAAGAGAGTGGAGAGAGAATATGGGCGGACAGAGAGGGTAAATTTTGTGGGGAAGGCGATGAAATGGGGAGTTCTCAGCGTAAAGCGCTGTGGCGGGTAGTTGAGGATTATCGGGGAGTGTTTGCCGGGGAACCAGGAAGGGCAAAAGGTTATGAATGCGAATTAAAGGTGAGGGAGCATGCGCCATATGTCCAACGTAGTTATCCGGTACCATATTCGAAAAGGGAGGCTGTACAGTCAGAATTAGATAGGATGTTAGCAGAATAATAGGATATTATAGAAAGGTCGGTATCAACTTATTCCAACCCTTTAGTAGTAGTAATCAAAAAAGATGGGAGAGTGAGGTTATGTCTAGATGCCCGCAAAATCAATCAAATAATCATTCCAGACCGGGAGTCACCCGAAGCGATAGAGGAGATTTTTCAGAAATTTAGTGGTGTGAAATACATGACTTCTTTAGACCTGACCGCCGGATATTGGCAAGTCCCGTTGGCAGTAAATAGTAGAAAATATACAGCGTTCTTGTTCAACGGAAAAAACTATCAATTTAAGCGTTTGCCGTTTGGTTTGAACACCAGTGTAGCTAGTTTTATTAAGTGTCTCGACGAAATTTTGCAACCACATAACTTAGATTTTATAACCATATACGTAGACGACATACTAATAGCTTCTAGAACATTTGAAGAGCATGTAGAGCATTTGGAATATGTATTGGAGAAGTTATATCAGGGAGGTTTGACGGTGAATTGGGACAAATCAAAATTTTTGCAAACCGAAATACATTTTTTAGGTTTCATAATAACACCTACAGGAATACGTGCTAATCCGGATAAAGTAGAATCCATCCTGACATTCCCGGAGCCAAAAAATATAAAGCAGTTGCAAAGTTTTCTTGGTCTTTGTAATTTTTACAGGAAGTTTCAGAGGAATTACGCACAGACGACGGCCCGACTCAGCGCAGTGTTACAAAAGAACAAGCAATGGAGATGGGGCGACAACGAAAGAGCAGCGTTCAATGACATCAAAATTAAGTTCGCAGACATGATACTAATGAATCATCCCAATTTTAATGACAAATTTTATTTACAGACAGATGCTAGTAACATAGCGTTGGGAGCAGAACTTTACCAAGAGGACGAGGAGAAGGAACATAAAACCATCGCCTTCGCCAGCCGGACGTTGCTAGCCGCCGAGCGCAACTATACTACCACAGAGAAGGAGCTCCTCAGTATAGTGTTCGCCGTGAGGAAGTTCCGCACGTACCTGCTGGGTAACCGGACCATCATCAGGACGGACCATAAAGCGCTGTCGTTCCTCAATACTTGCAAACTCACACACAGCCGGATAACCAGGTGGGTGTTAGCTCTTCAAGAGTATAATTTTTCTTGGGAATATATCAAGGGTGTAGAAAACAGGGTGCCAGACACACTATCACGAGTAGACACAGACAGAAATAGAACAGGTAGAGATATTAAAGAGATAGAAATTTATAGACTATCCCGGGAAGATAAACTTTTTGGGGAGGAATTAAAAGATATAAATGTAATGCAAAGAGCTGATAATAAATTAAATAAAATAATTACTAGTATAGAATCAGATATAGATGAGTTTGGGTACAAGCACTATTTTCAAGTGTTTAAAGGGAGTTTGTTTAAAAAGGTAGAGGGGAGAGAGAGAGATTGGAGGTTAGTCATACCTGAAGGGTTGATAGAGAAAATAGTGTGGGACTGTCACTTTAGATACGGGCATATTGGGGCACGGAAGTGTGTGAATGTGTTAAAGGAATCTTGTTTATTTAAGAATATGGAGAAACGCGTCCGAAGAATACTTAGAGTTTGCGAGTTATGTCAGAAATCCAAAGTTGTAAATTATAGGTTAGAGGGAGAACTAAATTATATTAAAGTTGAAAAACCATTCGATTTAGTAGCTGTAGATTTGTACGGCCCATTGCCGAAAGGTAGGGGTGGAGTGATGCATATTTTTGTTGTACTTGATACTTTTTCCAAATATGTCAGGCTATATAGTGTAAAGCGAGCCACAAGTAAGGTGCTGAGCGAGAAAATCACACGCGACTACATGATCAACGTGGGAAAGCCGAAGGTGATATTATCCGACCATGGGCCGCAGTTCATCAGCGGAAGATGGCGCCAAACTCTCGGATGGGAAGGTATTATCCCAAAACACACCGCCGTATATCATCCACAGTCAAATCAGGCTGAGAGAGTCATGAGGGAGTTGGGCAGAATTTTTCGAACATACTGCCATGCCAAACATAGCGAGTGGCCACTCTATGTGCAGAAGATTGAAAACTGGCTAAACTGCACCACCCACGAGTCGACGGGGTTCACGCCTTATGAGCTAATAAGAGGAAAGCGTCCACAGAGGATTCTGGAACAATTAATTGAATATCCACCGGAAACCAACACTATTGGTAACGATGTTAAACTGAGACTAGCAAATGAAAGTTTGTTGACGAAGGGGGAGAGGAGAAAACAGCGCCATGATAGGAAAGGTAAGTGGACGCAGTACGAGGTTGGACAGCTGGTATTGGTACGGCGACACGATTTATCCAGT
This sequence comes from Magicicada septendecula, assembly GCA_034769895.1. Classification (NCBI taxonomy): domain Eukaryota; kingdom Metazoa; phylum Arthropoda; class Insecta; order Hemiptera; family Cicadidae; genus Magicicada; species Magicicada septendecula. The sequence continues at coordinate 616,442,455 of CM068368.1, forward strand.
GCACAAGATAAGGAGATCAAGAAGTTTTTCTTATTGTACGAGGGGCCGTACGAGGTAGTGGAAATAAAAATGAAAAATTCATGTGTTACAGAATAGAGAAACCAGGGAGATAGTAGGTACGCACAACGCTACAAATTTGAAATTATTTTGGTCAATATAAGGAGTTTATTAAATTGTAAAGGTATGAATGTTATTTAATTATTCTTTTATGTTTTTAGAAGGGCTCCTCCCCCATTTTCGGGCGGCCACGATCTTACCAGTCCTGGCAGTGGAATTCGGAACTCGGAGGCGGGCCATGGTTGGCAGGATCTTCCTTCGGGCAGTGAAAACAACGATGGTCCGGCTCCACCAAAATTGGTACAAAATAGAAATTTAACCACATATATTTGAACGGGGAGGGGGACCCCAACAGGTACGTGACTCGACTTAAAATTTTTTAATACACTCATGGTGCAGCGGATCGGTGTGCCTGTCACGTGCCTGCACTGCCTTAGAGTGTTTGTATATAATGGAGGCTGCATTTAAATAAAAGGCAGTGCATACAAATTTAAATATTTCCGGACCAATGGCAAAATTAAAGTTAGCCATTGGTCGTAGTTCTGTTTAGTCTGAAAAGACGAGTTTTGTGGCAGGGTGGTGGGGGGGAAAATAGAAAGCGGGTTTGAATAAATGGTAGGGGAGAAGGTTGAGTGTGGTGTAGAGGGGGAACGTGAATTCACGTAGTGGCTCTATTTTGCCCCCCAGTTTGCCTTGCGGCGAAACCCGACTTTTCTGGCGGTTACTGTCTTACTAGCACTAATCTCGATTTGGGAATGTTAGTCAGCCTCCAGTGTAAATAGAATTTTGAAAAAAAAAAAAAAAAAAAAAAAAAAAATATACCAAAACAGTTTTGGATGTGTATAATTTTAAATTTAAATAAATTTTAGAATTAAGTGACCAAAAATAATTGTAGAGTTTTAGTATTAGTGAGTATGGGAACGTTTTGAAACGATGTGTAACAAAATAAAAACTTGTTGTCAATACAAGAAGTGGGGATGACTTTGGGGGGTAGTTTGGTGCTCAATGAAGTGATAATAACAATGGGGTGTTGAACTGCATTTGTAGAAAGATTAATTTCATTTATTAAGTAATTAGTTAGTTATTAAGTGGCTATTGTGGGGGTTGCCTGTGCTCTCGCAAATAGCGAAATGGGTTGGGGGTAGCAGTGAGTGTTACCTCCATCGGAGGCCAAACTGGCGATAAATGTGCAGCACACCTTATCCGTGTAAATAAAAAATTTTATACCCAATACTAAATAACGTGTCGCACATAATGAGATTGATGTGAAACAGGCCGTGAAATGAAAGTTTAGATTTCCTCGACTTTTCGGGCGGTTACTGCCTTACCAGCACTAACCGTGGTTTTGGCTAGCGGCCGGCTATGGTCATATCAAGTCCCTTGACCATAGCTGACTTGAAATTGGTATATATTTGAAATTTATTGGGGGGTGACATTAGAGGAAATCTCTCCGGAACTATGGAACAGCGGCTGCCACTCTGCCCGCTTGGGGGTAGCAAGACCGGTGGCAGATCCGTTTTAAGGGTGTATGATTATAGTACAAGAACATGATGATGTTCGCTACTTTAACACTTAATAGCGGAAGCAAAGACACGGAGAGGTAAAACCCTGCTCCAAAATATACAGTCTCTGTGGAAGCGAATGGGCGCCACAGTCCACCATAATCTGAAATAGTGTGTGTGGCTGGGAGGTGACGCAAAGGAGTCACGAATTTAAAATTTTATGACAAAAGTTTTTGCTTATTCAAGGTTTAATCCAATCAAAAATGCTTGTGCTCTGTTCAAATAATTATATGCTCAGACTCGTAATATAAGGTTCATACTATAATTTTAAAGGTATCATTTTATTGTTGTGTGTTAGATATAGTTGTTGATAAAATGTATTTTTATTATATGTGTATTTTTTTTCTAAGCCAATAATTAGACGCCTGGCAGGCAATCAACATAATAGAAGTAAACGTTGATAATGTATTACATGTAATTGTTCAATTTTGAAAGGTATTCATGGTGTTTTAATTATGTCAGGAGATCAGCTGATCAGCAATACCATGTCACTGGTATATTGGTTTGTAAATGTTACAAGTAATTAATGTTTAATGTACTGCAGATATTTTGAAGTAAGGATAAAAAGAATATGAGAAATAAAATAACAATAATTTATGCAAATTAATAAAAGATAATTCATGGGTGATAAATAGGTTGTGGGACATGTAGACCTGTCCAAATTGAATTAAAAGTTGAATTTGAAATGATAGAGATGAATATGATGTAATGTTGTTTTTGAGTTAATGTAATGTAACAGAGTTGGTGAAGTATTAATGTTGACACAGTGGTAATGGAGACTTTATGTAGATTTTGAGTGACATATTGTTGTTTTTATAGTTAATGAGGTTATTTTGTGCATTTGTAGTGAGGTAATGAGATTGAGATTTTTGGGGATGGCAATTTTGTATTAGAGGGTAGTGTAATGTAGGAGTCCGCAACAAGGGTTGGGACGGGATAGGGATAGATTTTAGTGGGGAAGGGGCCGCCTTAGGTAGAATCCGGGCCGCCAGATAAGGGAATTGAGTTTTTTGGGTAGGGGAAACACGTATCCTATGTACAAAGGGTTAGAGAGTATATTTTATATATGTAGAGAAGGCGGCGTTTTGAGTTAAATGATAGGTTGGGGTTAGAGTGTCTTGATTAGTAGATATTTTGGGTAGAGATGGGTGTCATGTAGTAAAAGATTAATATTAGAGTCAGAGGGAGAAAGTTCATATATGCATACAGATCTAATACAGAAAAACGAGAATAAATAATTTATATCACCCACAGTAAAGTATAGCGAGATTGTTAAATGAAGAGTAGGGTTGTTAAGCAAAAAGAGAGATTTATGACAAAGACATACAATTTTTCATTTTTTAGCCAGTGACAAACTTTTGGTAGGATTGAAAATAATGTAAAATTGAGAATTGTTTGTTTTAAATAAATTAAATATCAAGCTGATGATCCATTTATATTAATATTTTGTAATTTTAAATATGTTATGTTACTATGTTTGTATTTCAAGTTAGGATATTACAGATGTTCAATGTGTTTTCAGAACTTATATATAACATATGTAGGTCAAGGATCTTGGACTTGACCTAGTTTCGATCAGCTGATGGGGTCATACACAGACTAAGCTTGTATAATAGGGAGTCAGTTTAATTTGTTTAGTTAATCTATGTAAACCAAATTTTAATAATTTCTACACATAGAGGGAAACATTTAAATAAATTTCGATTTTTTCTTGAATTTTAAAATTTTTGGGAATTTTAATTTTTTGTTGAAAAAAAAAAAAAAAAAAAAAACTTGATTTTTCGCCTGCCAGCGAATGAATATTTTAGATAATGATTCTTTTATTATGTGTGCATTAACCATGTTTATTTTATTGTATTGCATTGTATTGGTAGACTATAAATGGTTCTCATGTTAGAGTAAGGATGTGTTTGTATTAATAGGAATGTTTAGGTTAAGTCATTTGAAACAAAAAATTAGAAAAACCAGGAAGAGAATTTTTTGATAAAAGATTATTTTTTTGAATTTTGAAATTTTTAAATTTATAATAAATTTTAAAAGAAAGTTTTTATTTTTAATGTGTTATGGTAACATGTAATGTTAGTGTGTGTGAGCCCAGTATTTGCTAAAGGCAGCCCAGCTTGCAAAAAGGGGAACCATATCGGCGGAGGAGCTGGAATAATTTTAGCCAGGGATTGAGGATTTTTGGGGGTAGCATGTTAAAAGGCGAGGTGCGCCGTGGTACGAGTCTGCTCGATTTCTCGGTGTTGGGATCTCCTACGGAGAAGTCCAGTGATCTCGTTCAGATGAGTCCATGGTCGCTGAGCCAGGGGGGTCGTGTATCCGTGAGATTAAGAACCAGGGGGTGTTGGCACCAGTTCCTCACCGGTCCTCTTTGGGGTTATCGATGAGATTTCTTCTGTCATGAACAGCAGAATTCTCATCGAGGGGGTATTGTAGCGTGTCAATTTTTGGGTATTTTTATTTTAACCATATGGGGCATGTACATTTTTATTTCTTTCATTTTGGGAGGACTTGTAAAAAAGAAGTTGTGAAAATTATGATGTAACGAAATTCATTCCATTGTGTAACAGACCTGTGTTAAGAAACAGTTCGAAATAAAGAAGTAAGGTGCAGTTGTTGTCAAGGAATGCGGCAGAGAATTCGCGCCACCCTAAAAATTCGCAGAAATCTGTACTGGTGTGGCAGTGCAAACACGCCACTATTCGCGCATGAGCGCCTACCCAAGCGATGGTAAAAAACCAAGATGGCTAGAGAGGATAATATTCATCGCCTTCTTCAAGACCTTGCGGAAGTGCTGCTTTAAGTCCCACCCACTTTTATGACATTCGCCAGTGGCTAGTTGAAATCGTCTGCTATCGTCACTCCAACAACTACATGACTAGCATGAGTCGAAACTGTGACGACTAACTGTAAGGCATTGATGTCCGTCGTCTTGACTAAAATGCTCCCGGAGTGGGGAACTGAGAGACGCCGGCAGTTCTTGGTCGACTCCCGCCTGCACAGGCTGCCCGACAACCAGGGCTCAGAAACAAATTTTTTAAGTAATGTAACAACTAATATAACAGTATAAAACAGTATAAATTTATAAGACCGCGGTCGTGTTTAGAAGAAACATCATCAAGAATAACGTTGGAATAATTTAAAATCACCGATTCTCGGGAGAAGATGCGCGTGTGCGGTGACCGCGTGGCCGGCATTTGGGGTTTGGAATTTATAATTTAAAATGTTCAGGGTTTAATAATTTATCGAGTGAATGTGTGTGTGTGCAAAGCTGGGCAGCTTTTGTGTATATTTGTGTTTGTATTTGATATTTGCATTTGTGTCTTGTGAAATAATAAGGTAAGCTGTAGTTCCTAAGTGTTAGGCTAGTGTTGCACAACTTTGCAGAAATGTATCTCAATGAATCTTCATGAGTTTACAAGTAGTCAAGATTAAATAATAATAAATATTAATTCTCTTCCAAAATGAGTCGTGTCAGTACTTTGCGTAACCCATAGACCATGTTTGTATCTAGGTACATGTGATCGAATCCTGTGACTCTGTAAGAGCTATCGTAACGGTAAGTAGCAACTAATCTAAAATTTGGTAATAATAATAAAAGTGACCGATCAATACGTCACAAGTTGCATGTGATCCGTGTGGGACAACTGGTAAGATTTGCCAAAAATCACCGCACAGAAGTATCGTTTTCCCTCCAAATGGTTTATGTTTATCATTTTCATCGCATAGATCCTGCAATAATCTATCTATGATTTTCAACACTTGCAGTGGGCGCATAGAAATTTCATCAATAATTATCAATGATGATGAATTTATGTAACGTCCATAGCTACTATTTGCGGTAATATTCGCTACAGAATTTTCCAAAATGGTTATAGGCAATTTAAACACATTGTGTAAAGTTCTACCTCCAAGTAATAGAGTTGAAGGTATGCCACTGAACGCTGTTGCAATGCAACTAAGATTAAGCGAATTTAATTTGTGAATGATTGCTGTTTGTGTGAATGTTTTTCCACAACCTGCATGAGCGGTTAAACAAAAAACATTAGATCCAGTATCATGATGCAAAACTTCACGAATCACACGATCAATTAGATTACGCTGTTCAATATTTGCAGTTTCATAATGCTCACAAAACAGAAACTCTTGTCCTATTGGGTCAATAGCATTTGCTTCGCCTGTTCTCTGCGAATACGTGGGAACTGGTAAACCAAGATCTTGACATGACAAATTATGAAAATTCAAAATATCTTCAATTTCTTATAGAGCTGTATTAAAGGATACTTCTTCGTTGTAATCTCTCAAAAAATCTTCACTAAGATATACTTTAAATTCATTCCATAACGCCAATGCATTGGCTGGCACATTTAATGCACAAATGTAACCAAATAAATTTCGCATTTGTTTTGGTGAATGTAATTCTTTTGCTTCACTTAAACATTCGCGCCATTCATTATCATTTGAAGCAATGCCGCGAGCATGGCACGCTTCAACAAAAGAAGTGTGTATAATTCCATTGTATGTTCTAATATCCTCAAATGATTTTGGACCACAGACATGTAATAAAAGCAATCGTAAATGGAAAAGTTCGATGTCTTTTGGTGATACTACATATATGCGTGTAATGATTTTATCACCTCCACGCCTTCTCTTCTTCCATTTTTTTCGGGAATCTTCCCACACATAATGCAAAGGAATTTCAATATACTTATATTCATGCGCTGATGGATCTGATCGATTCAATTCAAAAAATGCTAATAATTTTGTTTGTCTTGCATTTTCAATTGCTTGACGTTCTTGCCCTTCTCGAAAGTAAACATTCTGTCTACGCGGTAAATGAATGTCAAGTCTAACGATGACATGTGATTGAAAATGCATCGGTAATTCATAGATGCGCCATACAGCTTCAGTTGATCCGACATAACGGCCATTTAAAAAATTTTTAACTTCATCAATTTGTATTTCTTGACCTGGTTCATTTCTCTCTGAACCTAATTCAACAGATGCACTGTCATAGCCTTTATACACGTATTTATAAATGTATTTAACACTTTTAACTGTAGTGCATACTTCAACATTGATATGGCAATTAAATTTGGCAAGTAAATACGGATTGTATGGTACAACATAACGATTGTCGAGGCAACTACCGTGAACTTCAGCATTAATACCATTATCACGCCTTCTGTATAATGGATATCCATTTAATGATTCACATGTAAATTCATAAATCGTTTTGGATAATCTTTTGTGCATTTTCCATCTCTCATACATACAGAATTTGGATTAAGTACACCGCATGGACCATGCATCATATGTTTTACAACATATTCATGTAATGTAGGATGGGTTTGATTGTTAGGAATCTCCGCAGATACAACTTTATCAATATCGGTAGCGTTAACAATTTTATCTTGCTCATTTAAAGAGAGTAAAATGTGAGCATGATGCAATCCTCTCTTTTGAAACTCAATTGTATAAATGAGTGCTTCAACTTTACCGAAGATTTTTTTTAGTGTAAGGCCCTCAATTAATGCTTTCAGTTTGTACTTGAATACACGCACAACAATATCAGGTCGAAAATTAGCTGGCTCACCTACACCAATATTGCTAACTATTTCAGGCCAACTTGGATTGCAAGTCATTGTAATAAACAAAGAAGGCTTTCCAAAATGTTGTACAATTGACATTGCATCTAAATAATTCTGATACATATTTCTTGGAGATCCATTGAATGAAGATGGTAAAATTACTCTATGGCCAACATTATTGGCATTGGGGTTCAATTCTAAATAATCTGTTAAATTGTTGTAAACTTCAGACCTAAGACTTGTTTGATTTTGTCGAATGAAATGTAACCTTGTGCCCTCTATTCTCACATACGTATCAACTATCCACTGCAGAAATAATTTTTGTGAATGGTGCAACATGCTAAAATCTTCTCTAATTGCAAGTCGATAGGCTGCATACTGAAGCATGGTTAATTTATTTCTGGGCGCTCTTGAATTAGATGTAGTTGGTACATTATGAGAAATATTGATATTCCACCCAGTATCACCATTTGGAAAAAGTAATGGATACGCTAAAGGGTCCAATGATGAATCCAAAACAGAGATATTTTTAATGGTACCATTAACTTTTGAAAACGAAACCATATTTCGTTCAAAGGGTGGCTCACCATCAACTGTACTAAATATTACTGCTACATCAGTTTGAACTGAATCATTATAACGGCGTAGATCTAAATCACGATTTACTTTAATGAGCATACAAATTTCTTTATTTTGATTTTCAACTCTCTGACAATGATCTTTCATTGCAATGAATGACCGAACGAAAGGATTAATGCGTTCCAATTCAAGAGAGATTTCGCGCATTATATTGTTATTGCATGTTTGATTATAGTGTTCACGTAATCTATAATTGACAGCAGTGTCAACATCATAAAAATATAATTGTGCATAACATGGTGAGCAACCATATCCAGCAGTCATTGGACCTGATCTGTGATAAAAAACATCATGTATTTTAAAATGATACACTCCACGCGTAACTGTATCCGAAATTTTAGCTTCTGAGTTAACCATAGCAAATGATGAATTGTATTTACGAATGTTTTCAAAATAATTTTTTGACTTTCTTTTTATTGAAGGTTCATTTGAAGTAAGTCCCATCATACAATGATTTAAAGTATTCATTTTGATTTAAGGCCGGTAATATTGCTTTACCCTTATGACAACATGAAGTGAATGCAGTCCTTTCACCTAAAGTGACTTCAGATTCGAAATGTTTTGCATTGCAAAACCTGCATTGTAAATGCATTAATCCACAATCAAAAGTATTAAAATTTCTTGGAATGACATTCAGTGCGCATTTAAATGTATCCCTCAAAATAATTTCATCATTTTGTATACTATTTACACTATTTAAATTTGCATTTGGTCTATTATCATTTTGACTTTCACGCGAATATATATTCCTTCTTCTTTGTCTCTCACTCCGACCCGTCAATGTTATACTATTTACACTATTTAAATTTGCATTTGGTCTAATATCATTTTGACTTTCACGCGAATATATATTCCTTCTTCTTTGTCTCTCACTCCGACCCGTCAATGTTCTATGTCGAGGCATAATGGAAGTAGGTGCGAATATCTGAATGTAAAAAAAAAAACATGTAATGAAATTACTGAAACTAAGATTAGACAGGGTTTAATTTAAAAATAATAAAATGTACTCACTTTTTTGAAACCACCAATAATAATTAGGTGAGAGTAAGTCAATTCAAATTGCTGGTACAAAATTTTTCTTTTGTAACAGGTGTATATTAAGCAAGCTGTATTTCACTTTCAACTGCACATTAATATATAAAACACAGATATCTAATATACAAAATATAAAATAAACGCTTTTTTGCCTTGACATACACTCCACAGACTATTGAAAAAGGAACATTTGAAATCACACAAAATTCACAGCTCATTCAGTCAATCTGTCAGTAATTATTTGTTGGCAACATTTTAAAATTCTTTGGCGACAATCTCTACTCTGTGCGACTGTTTGACCACAGACTATTATGTGCTTGACATTGGCAGTATGAACGTAAACAAACGACAGACTATTATGTGTTTGACACTGGCAGTATAAACGTACACTAAAATGAAAAAATTATAATTTTATTGCCTGGAAACAAAATTATTTTATTTTTAACAATTACCATTGTTTGAAAAAGTTTAAATGAATTTTCAAGTGCAAATGAATGTTTTATTTTATTTAATGTATTTGTAACACATATTATATATAAATTTTAGCTTTCTGCACTCCTTCTCCATATAAACTTTAACTATGCCAAATCTTACCCCACTCCTCTGTGCGCGCAATATGCTTAAAAAGGGGTACAAAGTTTTCTCTTCACGTATTAATATATTTAATAATAAAATAATAACTAGCTTAGAGTCCGATTTAGTTGAGTTTGGGTATAGCCAATATATTCAGATTTATCAAGGGAGTCTGTTTAAGAAAGTAGAGGGGGGAGAGCGTGATTGGAGGTTAGTTATACCGCAAGGGTTGGTAGATAATTTAGGACTGTCATATTCGGTATGGACATTTCGGTGCTAGGAAGTGTGTGAATGTACTGAATCATGTTTATTCAAAAATATGGAACGGAGAGTTAGAACTTTACTCCAGGGGTGCGATTTATGTCAAAAATCCAAAGTAGTTAATTACCGGTTAGAGGGAGAAATGAGGTGCATTAAAGTCGAGAAACCCTTTGATTTAGTAGCAGTGGATTTGTTTGGCCCTCTACCAAAGGGAAGGGGAGGTGTAATGTACATTTTTGTGGTATTAGATACATTCACGAAATTTGTAAGATTGTATAGTATAAAAAGGGCAACAAGTAAAGTACTAAGTGAGAAAATAACGAAGGATTATATGATTAAAACTGGAAGACCTAAATTAATACTATCTGATCATGGGCCCCAATTCATTAGTGGAACTTGGCGACAAACTTTGGGTTGGGAAGGCATTATACCTAAACACACAGCGGTATACCATCCTGTCGAACCAGGCCGAAAGAGTCAGGGAGAATTTTTCGGGCATATTGCCATACCAAACACAGCGAATGGCCAGCGTATGTGGGAAAAATTGAAGAATGGTTGAATTGTACTACTCATGAATCAACTGGGTTTACACCTTACAAGTTAGTCAAGGGGACATGCCCACCTAGAATTCTGGAACAGCTGTTCAATTATCTACCGGAGAGCAACACCAGAGGTCTGGAAATAAAACTTAAACTCGCAAATGAAAACCTATTAACTAAGGGAGAAAGAAGAAAACGGCACCATGATGCTAAAGGCAAATGGACAAAGTATGAGGTAGGTCAGTTGGTTCTAGTGAGAAGACATGATTTATCGAGTGCACAGGATAAAGAAATTCTTTTTGTTGTATTGTAACGGGACAGAATGGGATGATGATTTTATTGTAATTGTAAATGCGACACACAAGGTTTACCCACACAGGGTCTCAGTTTAGAACAAGAAACATTCCTTGTCGGGGCACCAAGTCGCACATTTTGTCAGTATGCCCTGCAATAAGCACAGTTTTCCAGGTGCTCAGGAATGTGAATGAGTGCGCACATGCTTGCCCAACCATAGTATTTGTCACGAACTTTTTGCGAGCCCCAAAACGCAGAATAATTATACACAGACTCACTCCATAAGTGATACCACGTGACAACTCATTACCGTGTCACGTGATTCTGTTTAGCGAATCACATAGCAAGCTGGTCAGGAAAGAAAAAAGTGTGGCCATCTTGTACGCTGGGAGTACAGTGTCTGTCATTTACCAATCATCCATCTGGCCAGATGAACACAATAGGCTCGCGAGCCGAAAAAATCTTTTAACCTGTAGAAATGTGAAATAACTAAAATAAAACAGTGCAGAGTGTAACGTTTGATGCAGTGAACCGAGTTAATCAAGAGAAATTTTTAAAATTCAAACAGTGCAACGATTTTCGGACAAATAGTAATGCAGCACATGGGCAGCAGTGACGCAGTTAAAAAAACGTAAATGTATCCCATCAAATCAATTATATAAATTTTAATATAAAGAGCTCTATATTAAGGGGGAATAATTTTAGATACTGTATGAGAGTGTGAGTGAGCAAGATGCTGGGTTGTCTTTATATAATATGTTGGAATCATTCGTCTCCTGCCGAATGCAACAATCCGCGAATTGTACCTTGCCCGACGCACTGACGTCACGCCCTCCCCTTTACCAACCCTATCGCTTGCTTTGTAAAATCTAGTCAGTCTCCCATCAAACGCTGTGAGCTGAGCGGCCCGTTGCCGGACTTTCGTCAAGTATGGGAGACTCAATAACCAAGGTAACTATGATTGTTTTTGAGCTATCGTAAATCAATGCTAGTGGCTAATAATTTTGTGTATTACGTTTGTAACAAAAAAGAGAACTTGTAATAGATGTAAAAAGATTGTTATCCGTAACCAACCAAGATGTATCTTGTCTGTAAAGGTCAGCCTCGCCTAAATTTAAATTTCAGTCAGTCAACTTGATGAAAAGACCTAATATATGTAAGGTTGAGTATCAGTACTCGTTATATATATAATTTAAAGTCATAGCCTTGTAATGCTATTTTGTAATGTTGTAAATTGTAACACGCACTGTATGAATGCATGCGTGCGTGTTAATCGAACGATGTGGGTATAAAAGTGTACTAAAACATGTGAAAACTTTCAGTTTAAAACTTGGTTCAACGTTCCGGACAGAAGACACGAGAACACGAACTTCGTACAGTTTTACACGATCTTCCAGCACAGACATAGCAGTGGTTCAGACCAGGTATGGAGGAACACGCGGCCGTAGCGACCAGATACAGCAGGTTGCAAAACGACTTATCTGGATTGCCAAGTAACATTTTTACCTTTAACAACTTACGGTGGCAAGTGTTGCATAATCACGAAGCAAAAAACGAGACAAACTAGTTACTTACAAGTGTCTGAAACAATTTTATAAACCTTTTCGATAGATAACAGTGTCAGAAATTTTAATTAGACCACAGCGTGTACGCTGAACACATCTGTGAACTAGCATTGATTTATGCGACACCCACATATTTAGCATTTAACATTTTTTATATTCAGTTTTTCAAAAGAAAATTAGCTCAGTACTGACCGTTGCTGACTGGCACATAATTAGATAAATTTTGAGGCTCGTAATGTTTTTTAAATAAACGGGTCGCAACCGACTCTGCTCACAGATTGACGCATTCAACAATTTCTTTTACTTACACCTCCTCCCTTTACAGAATTATATTAATTATGGAAATACTTGAGAGGTAAGTCACAACACAGAAAGTGTCTTAAGCATTTTGGTGTACTTAGATATTATGTTATGTTATTTGTGTGTGCCGCTACAAATATAATTACATTTTACGTTACGGTTTGAAATAGATATATATCATGTTAAAGTAGACTAAATGTTTTTGTAATTTTTGAAGAAAAGTAATTAAAGTAAACAGTAGTGGGGTTTTGAGAAGAAAATGAATAATAAGTAAATTTAAAAGAAGAGTAAACTAAATGGTGAAATTGAATAATAAACAGAGATGATTAATATAGACAATGAGCGTAGTTATTGAAATATGTAACCCTCAATCACGTTTATAGTTCACAGTTCGTGTGCCGAATCCTGGGCTAATCAAGGTAAGTTTGTTTTATATAATAATTAATAAATGTGATGCAAGGTGAGTTACTTCTCATTGGCGCCTCGAACAGTGACTGTTTATAAAATAATTTATAAACCATACATACGAGTGAATATAAGCGTGATTTAGGAGTGCGTAAGGAATTACGAAAAACGATGTCATGTTAGAGTAGGTTATACGTAAGTAATACCTATACTAGTGAATAATACTTAATGAATGTAAAATAAGGATTGTTGAAATAGATGTTAATTTCATAATTTAAAAAAAAATGGCAGGAAATAATGAAAATAATATAAGTGAAATAATTAAGTTTAATGAATCAGCTGTCATGAGTGACCTAGGAGTTCATTCAACTCCGAATGTGGGTCAAGAAAATAAAATAAAAGAATTAAGTATTACAGACGAATTAAAAGTCACAGATGATTCGGGGATTCAAATAACCCCAAAATTAACTAGGGAAAGTAATAAAAATAATGACGAGAATGTCAGCTTCACTGAGAGCAACTTAAGTGAGACCGAATCGATGATTATGAGCGGAGTAAACGCTAAGTCGAAACCTACAGTCAGTAAAGTGTCGTTAGACGATTTGTTCAATTTTATGAAAGCTCAAGATGTTAAAAGTGAAAGTAGGCTTAATGAAATAAGTAGTAACTTAAATGCCAAACTTGATGAAGTAAATACTAAAATGAATGACAAATTAAATGAACAAAATAATAAATTTGACGCTAGATTTAATGAAAAAAATGTTAAATTCCATGAGTTAAAAAGCGAAATACATGAACAAAATTAAAATGTGAAGGGAATTTCAATGAATTAAAAAAGCAAAATAGTGATTTGAAAAATTATATTAATGAAATTGATAAGCATTTTGAAAATACAAAGGAAATATTTGAAGCTAACTGTAACAAATTAGAACGAAATATTGATAAAATGGGAAAGTGGAGACCAGATATAGGTAAGTGCAAAATAAATGAAAATAACGGAAATATAAGTGTTAATAGTAATGGTGTTAGTTTAAATGCAAAACAGGTGACGGTAGACAAGGTGAGTAATAATGATGATTCTAATAACGAGTTAACAAGTGATAACAATGAGATAATTAAAAATGCGGTGCTAGAGAGTAAGGTGGTTAATGTTGAGAGTGATAATGAAGATTGTGGTGTGGTAGAGTTGTTAGAGAGTGCTGATGAGGTTGTGAGAGTGTGAAGAGAGGTTAGGTGGGCAAAGGGCAAATTTTCCCCGAGTATATGGTGAAATAGAGGTTTCACAAGTGTTTTATGAGGACAGTTTCCTCCAGAGGTTGTGTGGGAGACATGGTGTCTCAAAATGGTCCCCTAGTTTTTTGTGGTTTACCTGGTAAAGCCAGGAGGTGTAATAAGGATTTTGTTGTGCCCTTTGTATGGTGTGAAGTAGGTCAGTGGGGTTGTGACAGGTGTTATGATGATGAGAGATATTTAGAGAGAGAGTTGTTTATAGATAGGGAGATAGAGATATTCACGTTAAGTAGAAATTATAAAGAGTTGAGAGAAGTTAGAATTGGAGAAAATAGACGATATGAAATACTTACCTTGTGAAATAGATATTGATGATTATTTTGATGATACCGTTGTCGATGATAAACACTTACCTTATGATGTGATGAATATAGTGGAGGAATATTGTAACGGGGCTAAAAAGAGGGGTTTTTATTTTATTAAAAAAATCATCAACTGTTTTCCCTTTGTGTGGCCAGTCACATGTTAAAGAAAAGTTTCGTCAAACAAAGGAACAGTAATGTGTAGTTGTGGCATTGGAATGCAAGGCGTGACCAGAGAACGCAATACAATTCTAAGAACTTCGGTGCTGTGTGACACACTCAAACGCGCAAACATCCGCGGGGCGCACAAACGACGCTTAGACATCTCGCCCAATATGGCTAATTTGTGAGATTTGTTTGTCATGTGCGAGTTAGCGGACAGAAGCATGACACAAGAATACGCCTATTTAGTGACGTAACCAGTGGACTCAAAATTTCGTCGATGTCCAACACACGTAAATAACACATGTTAAATGAACAGTGACGAACGATTCAATATCTAAGGCATTGCAATTTCCGTTATGCCTAACTTATGGTGGGAGATTGGCTGGTGACGCTGGCTCCCAGTTGAAATAACTCCGTTTTCCTGGCCGGGAACGTTAAGAAGTCGCGCACTTCCAAATTTATATTTTTTTGTAAAAAAGTATCAACCAGATTTTAAAAAATGAATCAACATCTCAGAATGTAGACAGTGAACGAATCTAAAATGTGGTGAAGTGAAAAGTGAAAACTTTCGGACATATACCTAGTACGCGACGCATGACGACGAGAGGAAAGATGCCGGATGGGTAATCCTCGACTAACATTAATTATGTCATATTTTGGGATTCTAACTAAATTATGGGGAATTTTGGCAGTATGAATGTGTGAGCATGGCAAACTGGGTCGTCTCATAAAAAATTAGAATAAGTTAGTTGGAGTAATTTTTTTATATACGTATATGTTGTTTTAGAAAGAGAAAAAGTAACATGCTATAAAATTATTTGTCAGTTCATGATTAAACAAGAATCGAGAAAGAAGTAAAATCAATGTAATTTAACAGAATGTTTTTTAAAGTATAACCTGAAGTAAAGAATTTGATGAAAGTTATAAGTGGAGGAGAACATAAGCTTCCAATGAATGTTAATAAAATGAATTAGTAGCGTAACCATGTGTTAAGTTCATTAATACGCCACATTAACATCACCTATCCTGTATAGAAAATTTCGCCTAACGAACCTGGCAATTAAAGTTGTTTTAAAGGTTTCGATGTAAAACCAAAAAACATCGTGGCAACCTATTAATAGTTTGGAGTCTTCTGTGAGCGGTAAGTCAGAGTGGCGTAAAAGTATGAGGTAAGTAAAAAGAATAGAACGTAACAATTGGCGATCTCTGCCAGTATAACTCAGATGAATTAATTCATATGGGTTTAGGCCTGATTTGAAGTATGAAATAGGTGGTGATAGTAGGCGGTTTTTTGTAATAGAAAAAAAAGTACGAGATGCGAGTTCGAGGTTAAGTAACAATACGTAAAAATTACGTAGCATACATAAATTGGTACATCAATGTTCAAGTGTTAAGAGTTAAGTGGTAGATGTTTTTATGTAAACAAAGTTAAATCAGTAAATTTATAAAAATGGCAGGAAATGATGAAAGTATTGTAAGTGAAATAATTAATTTTAAAGAATCAGCTGTTATAAACAGCCCCGAAGTACATTCAACACGCAATGTAGATGAAACAAATAGTACAGATGATTCGGGGATTCAGATAACCCCAAAATTGAGTAGGGAAAGTAAAATTAATTATGATGAAGTCAGCTTCACTGACAACAATACAGATAATACAGAAAGTCAGTTGACGCCGGTCCAAAATAAAAAACCGGACGACAGTAATGAGATGTTAAAAATGATACAAATAATGTTAGAAAAGCATACTATAAACATAAATAATTGTTTTGATAATAATGATATAAAATTTAACGAGCTTAAAATTGGTATTAATGAGGTCAAAATTCAGTGTGTGAGCAAGTGTAACGAACTGAAACAAGATATTGAGAAAGTGGTAGAGTCAGTAGGAAAACGAGTTAAAAGTAAAGTAACTCAGATAATTAATAACAAGGTGAGTAATAACGATAATTATAATAAAGAGATTAACAAGTGATAACAATGATGTTGAAAATGATAATATAATTAAGAATGTGGTATCAGAGAGTGATACATTGAAAATAGTTAGTGAGGTAGTGAGTGAGAGTGAGCGAGTAATGGGTTGTAACGGAGTAGTAATTAGTGTTGATGAATTAGAGAAAGAGTGGCAAGAGAGATTAGGTGAGTATGCAGGGCAAAGGGCAAATTTTCCCCAAGTTTATGGTGAAACAGAGGTTTCACAGATGTTTATTGAGGGCAGAGTTTCCTCCTGTAGTTGTATGGAAGACGAGGTGTCTTCAGATGGTCCCTGTATTTTTTGTGACGGTCTTGGAAGTGCCAAGACATATAGTAAGTTTGTGTGGCCCTTTGCGTGGAATGAGATAGTTCAGGGGGGTAGTGACAGGCGTTATGATGATGAAAGATGTTTTGAGAGAGAGTTGTGTGCAGATAGGGAGATAATAATATATCAGGTAAAGAGAAATTATAATGAGTTGAAAGAGAGGTTAGAAGTGGTGAAGATAAATGATATAAAATACTTACCTTGTAAAATAGAGATTGATAATTATTTTTATGATACCTTTATAAATGATAAAATAACTTACCTGATGTTAACCAAAAGTACTGATGGAGACTGGACAAAAATAACTAATATTGACAAGGTTTATGAAATAATAAAAGGGAATAATCCTATAAATTATAATGGTACAATGAATGACATAGAGTTAATGGGTTACTATTATAATAATAATAATAAATTGAGTGTGAGTAAGAATGAGAAGTGTTATAAAAAAGTAAGACTATTATACAACGATGGCGGTTAGATAAAAAATCAATAAATGGACATTTAAATATACTAAATATTTTAATTTATGGTTATGACCTTGCTGAATTAGAAAATGAAGTGTGATAAACTGAAAGATAATGACAAAGATTTGTAAATAAATTTTAGTGAAATTAACTGTGTTCGTATTGTAACAAGTATCTAATGTAAACAATGTGTATGTAGTAGAAATTGTTTTAATAATAATAATATTTTGTCAGATTAAATAAATGATTACAAAGGTGATAATGAAGTGCAATTGTTGTGAAATTAAAAATGTTGTGTTTTCAATACTTGATGGAATTAAATAATTTGAGATGTTTAAATATTTTTGATTGATTTAAAATGTTATATAATTGAATATTGATGATGAATTTAAATTATTTTATGAGATTTAAATTTGATAATAATTAATAAATAAATAAATGTTAAATTGTATTTAGTTTGTGGAATAACATGGTTGTTAAAATGTTTCAGAAGGTACATGGAGTTATTGGTGTTGATATTTTGTGTATGACAGTATGTGAGTGATGTAATGTAAGTATGGTATGAATTTTATAATGCAATTTATGTAAAGTAAAACTTGATATAATTTTGAAATATATCTGTAGTAAGGTCATTCACCTTGCCAAGAACATCAGCTGATTGCTGGAATTATAAATGTAGTATATCACTTATAAATGATTGGCAAAAAATTCAGTATAATTAAATGTTTGAATATAATGAAAATTGAATATAATTAATGTTTGAATAATGATTTCAATGTGGTTAAAAGATTTTGATTTAAATGAGGAAATGTATTTGAGATAGTTTTGAATTTTCAAGAGTTAAAATGTAGAATGTGGTAAATATTAGAATTTGGGTGATTATTATTTGGTTGAGACATATAGATCAGTCCAAGTTAAGTTTAGAAGGGGAGTTGAATAAAGTAAGATTATTGTGAATAAACGTAATGTAGAATTTGAGTATTGATAGTGACACAGTAGCTATGGGGAAAATATGTAGAGTACTGAGCGATATATTGAGGTAATAAATAAATGGAGAAATTTTGTAGATGAAAGTGATGTAATGGGAGAGTAATTAGTTGATAGGTAATTTTGTAAAGGGGGGTGGTGTGATACGGAGTCCTCAGCGAAAAGCGTTGTGGCGGGAAGGGACCGATTAGCGCCGGAAAGGGTTACCTAGGGGGAGTCCAGGAACCAACATAAGGGAATGAGCAGTGGGAAGGAAACACACATCCTGAGTACAAAAGGGTAGAGAGTATTTTTTTTTATATAAGGGTAGAATGATGCGAATTGAGTTTGAGTAGTAAGTTAGAGATAGAGAATGGTTGGTAGATGTTTTGATAGATGGGTGTCATATTAGGTAAAGAATTTGTAAATGAGTATTAGAGTCAGAGGGGGGTACAATTATATATAAATGCCAAGTTGTAAATTGAAATGTAATAAATAATTGAGTCACCCAAACTAATGGAGAATGAAAATATTAAGGAAAGAAAGTCATAGTCGAAATATAAAATTAATTGAAACAAGTGACAGATTTTAATAGAAGTTGAAAATAATTAAAGCTATAAAATGTGTAAATTTTGGTCACTTTAAATGTAAAATTTTATTATTTATTGTAATAATAACCATGTTAATTTTAAATGCCTTATTTTATTGTGTTGTACTAAGGTAAAGAATTTTAAAGATGTTTCATGTATTTTATGTAGCTTTGTATAACATATGTATGTCAAGGGCACTGACTTGACCCAGAGAGATCAGCTGATGACTGATGTTGGAGACAGAACCATTTTCTGAGGATTTTGTTTCTTGATTGCATTAAATAATTTTTTTTTTTTTTAATATTGAGAAAAAAGATATTTTGATAAATTTAATTTTTTTGAAAAAAAAAAAATTATTTTTATGCCTGTCATATAGATAATGTTTGAGTTTCAAGTATATTATTGTTTATGTGTATTGCTAGTGTTTTATTGAATTACATTGTTTAATAATATATATGTGTAACTAAATGTTAGGATAAGTAAGTTTATGATTTAATAAGATGTTCAATGTTTTTTTCTTTCCTCTTTATGATTATTAGGAGTAGTGAAGAAATTTAATAGAGTTGATGGATTCATGTAAAAGATTTTGTTTTTGTTTGATTTTGAGAAAGTAATGGAGATATAACAATTTGATTTTAAACTTAAACGAATTTTTGAATTTAAAAATAAATATTTTATGAATTTAAAATAAGAAATTGGTTAGGCTGTATTAATGAATGTGTACACGCCCAGTATTTGCCAAAGGCGACCCAGTGTGCATGTAAGGGGGAACATATCGGTTGAGGATTTGGCATGGTATAAGGCCAAGGGTTTGGATTGTGGGGTGGCATATTAGAAGGCTAGGTGCATTATGGTGCGTATCTGTTAGACTTTATGGTGTTGGGATCTCGAACAGAGAAGTCCAGTAATATCGTTCAGGTGCAGCCATAGTCGCCGAGCTAGGGGGGTAGCTTACCCATGGTACGTTAAGGATTAATGGGGGATTATTGGCACCATATCCTCTACGATCCTCTTAGGGGTTTAGCAATGAGAGTTCTTCTGTTCCAGCAGAAGATCTCTCATGGGGGGGGTATTGTAACGGGGCTAAAAAGAGGGGTTTTTATTTTATAAAAAAATCATAAATTGTTTTCCATCTGTGTGGCCAGTCACATGTTAAAGAAAAGTTTCGTCAAACAAAGGAACAGTGATGTGTAGTTGTGGCATTGGAATGCAAGGCGTGACCAGAGAACGCAATACAATTCTAAGAACTTCGGTGCTGTGTGACACACTCAGATGTGCAAACAACAGCGGGGCGCACAAACAACGCTTAGACATCTCGCCCAATATGGCAAATTTGTGAGATTTGTTTGCCATGTGCGAGTTAGCGGACGGAAGCATGACACAAGAATACGCCTATTTAGTGACGTAACCAGTGGACTCAAAATTTCGTCGACGTTCAACACACGTAAATAACACATGTTAAATGAACAGTGCCGAACGATTCAACATCTAAGGCATTGCAATTTCCGTTATGCCTAACTTATGGTGGGAGATTGGCTGGTGACGCTGGCTCCCAGTTGAAATAACTCCGTTTTCCCGGCCGGGAACGTTAAGAAGTCGCGCACTTCCAAATTTCTATTTTTTTGTAAAAAAGCATCAACCAGTTTTTAAAAAATGAATCAACATCTCAGAATGTAGACAGTGAACGAATCTAAAATGAGGTGAAGTGAAAAGTGAAAACTTTCGGACATATACCTAGTATGCGACGCATGATGACGAGAGGAAAGACGCCGGATGGGTAATCCTCGACTAACATTAATTATGTCATATTTTGGGATTCTAACTAAATCATGGGGAAGTTTGGCAGTATGAATGTGTGAGCATGGCAAACTGGGTCGTCTCATAAAAAATTAGAATAAGTTAGTTGGAGTAATTTTTTTATATACGTATATGTTGTGAAATTAGAAAGAGAAAAAGTAACATGCTATAAAATTATTTGTCAGTTCATGATTAAACAAGAATCGAGAAAGAAGTAAAATCAATGTAATTTAACAGAATGTTTTTTAAAGTATAACCTGAAGTAAAGAATTTGATGAAAGTTATAAGTGGAGGAGAACATAAGCTTGCAATGAATGTTAATAAAATGAATTAGTAGCGTAACCATGTGTTAAGTTCATTAATATGCCACATTAACATCACCTATCCTGTATGGAAAATTTCGCCTAACGAACCTGGCAATTAAAGTTGTTTTAAACGTTTCACTGTAAAACCAAAAAACATCGTGGCGACCTATTAATAGTTTGGAGTCTTCTGTGAGCGGTAAGTCAGAGTGGCGTGAAAGTATGAGGTAAGTAAAAATAGAACGTAGCAATATGATGATAGAACGTACCTTATGTTAACCAGAAATACTGACGGAGACAGGACAGAAAATACCAGAGTAAACGGGTTTTATGAGTTAATAGGGGAGAATAATCTGGTGCATTATTCTTATGATAGAGACGATAAATTAATACGCAAGGGCTATTATATAAATCATTATAATGTTAGGAATGTAATTAAAGACGATAATTGTTATATAAAAATAAGACTATTGTACGATGACGGGGGTTAAATAGAAAATCAGTGAATGGACATTTCAATTATTTTAGTTTATGGTGATGACCTGGCTAAATTATGAAATGAGGTGTGGTAAACAGAAAAATAATGACAAAAATTGTAAATAAAGTTCTAGTGAGATTACTTGTGTTTATGTAATAGGTTATGTTGCATTTTGTAGGTAATGTAAACAATGTGTGTATGTAGTAGAAATTGATATAATAATATTTTATCAGCCTAAATAAATAATGAGTTTGTAATAAATGAATTGTAAGTGTTTTGGAGTAAGGTAATTAAAATAACTTGTTTTAAATAATTGGCTGAATTAAAGAATTTGAGGTTAATAAATAAATAAATGTTGTACAGATAAATTTTGATAATGAATTTAAATGATTTTTATAAGATTTGAACTTGATAATAAATAGTAAATGAGTAAGAGTAAAATGTGTTTAGTTGTGGAGTCATATGGTTGTTAAAATGTTTCAGAAGGTACATATGGTTGTAAGTGATATTTGTGGTGATGAATTGTTTAGATTTGGAATTAATGACAGGAATCATGTGTTTATTCAATTGAGTGATGTAATGTAAGTATGAAGTTTATAATGCAATTTAAATAAAGTAGAATGTTTAATGTTTGAATAATAAATGTTAAATGAGTGTAAAAGGTTAAATTAATTGATAAAATTAATTTGAGGTGCTATGAATTTTCTAATGTAATTTTCAATGATCATATTAATGTAAAAGGTGGTAAAAGATAGAGTTTGGGTGATAATTATTTCAATAAGGCATTAAGACAGTCAAAGTTAATTTTAAATGGGTGTTAGACAAAATAAGAATTTTTGGAATAAAAGGTAATACAGAAACAGGGTAGTAGTAGGGACACAGTAGAGGGAGTGCATATATGTAGAGAAAGTGGGTAATGTAATGGGAGAGTAATTAGATGATGGTGAAATTTTGTAGTGAGGGTGGTGTGGTAAGGAGTCCTCAACGAAAGGCGTTGTGGCGGGAGGTGAACCACAAATGAGCGTTGGCGGAGTTACCTGGGAGAGGCCAGGGACTAATAAGGGAATGAGTATAAGGGAGGGAACACATCCTAAGTACAAAGAGGGTATCAGGTATTTTATTATAAGAGAAGAATGATTTAAGTGAAGTTAGAGAATTAGTAGAGGTAAATTTTATTGAGAGATTGGTGTCACCCTATGTAAATCTGTTAGTGGTTGTTAGAAGGAAGAAGGGGGTATAGTTATATTTTAGTGTCCATTCAATAAATTACATCATTGTGGATAACTGAGAATCACCCAAGCCAATTGATGACGAAAATGATTAATAGAAATTCATAACTGAAATGTAATAATAAAATGTAACAAGATAAAGAGTTAATAGAATTTGAAACTAAACCTAAAATTGAATTGTTTGTAATTTTTATTCAGATGCAAATGAAATGTTTATTTTAATGGAAGGAGATAGAGTAAATTCTTTTTATTAAGTTGTAAATTAAATCATTATTAAAGATTCAATCGTTAGTTGGTGCTAGATTGTGAAAGTAGGAATAGATTTGTTTAGGTGAACAAGTAAATATTTTGTTGTACTCACTATTTTATGTTAATGAAGGTCACAAGTAGGAAAGTTAAGAAAGAAAATGTATGATGTTAAAACACATAATCAAGACTATGAACCTCATGTAATAAGAATTGTAAATGTTAAATTTGACTATATCACACATATATATATTTTACTTGTGATTCCCCAACTTTCGAATGGTCACGGAGTCACCGAACCCTGACCGTGCATTTGGATTATTGGTAGCAAGTGTGGTTGGGCAGATTGTATCCTAGCCATACTTATTATTTTCAAAATTGGTGAATTTAGAAATTAACCGGGGGGTCAATTCAGGGGAATCACCAAACTATGGAACAGCGGCTATCATCGTAGGGGGTGATAGTGCCGTGTTAAGGGTGTGTGAATAATATTTATTAGGATTACTGGTGTCCTCGGACATCAGTAATGCTGAATTTTTTCATAACGCTGAACCAAGAACGGTATAGGCAGCGTCTATACCCTATATAAACTTCAGTTCTTGGGGATGCAAATGGGCGCACTACAGTCCACCATCAGGAAACAATAGTGTGTGTGGAAAAGGATCTGGCCATTACAAGCCAGGGGCACAGATAACGCATCTGTGCATAAGGCAAATGCTCGATCCGGTTTATCCGGCGGGTGGTTACCTAATTGTAACTGGGTATAAAGGGGGAATTAAGAAAATGATGTAGTAGGAGTGGTAACTGAGCAATCAGTGAGAGGGGAACGACCACTGTAAACAGAGGGACATTCAATTTCACTTACTCTAAAGAGGGGGTTGGTGGTTGATGACCCAGTTCCAGTAACGGTTGCTATAACTATGATTCAATGATTAGTGATGTATTTCATTTATGAGAACAAACGATTTTAAGTGCTAGGTTCAACTGTTAGGATTTTAATCTACAAGAACATTTATGATCGTAATTATATAATTTTGTGTATTTGTGTTAGTTGTATACAGTGTGCCTATAGAAAGGTCATTCACCTGTTAGTAAGACATCAGCTTGTAACGGGGCAAAAAAGGGGGCTTTTATTTTATTAACTTTGGGTTTCATTTTATTAAATTTCACAATTTACCTCATCTGTGTGGACAGCCACATGTTCACATGCAACGTAGTTCGAACAAAGAAACGGTGATGAAACAATGGTAATGGAATGTGCGGGTTGACGATTCCTGGAACTTTAACACTGTGTGACACCTGCGCCCAAACGCACTAACATCGGCGGCACGCATACCCACGCTAAGCCAAAGGCGCACAAGATGGCTTGGAGATGAATTTTGTTTGCACGTGGTCCGAGTTGGCGGATATAAGTTTAAGTCCTGCCCACATTTGTGACGTCGACCAGTGCACACTAAATATCGTCCACATCTAAAACACGAAAAACCTATGTGTTGGCTGAACCGTAACTATGACAAAAAAGTAGAAGGCATTGCTTTCCGCCTTGTTGAAGGATAAAAAGTGTAAGAGTCTTGGTGAACGCTCTTCGCAGTTCCTCACCGACTCTAGCCTGCGCCGGCAGCCCGACAAACAGGGCTCAACAATAACATTTTAACATCAAATAACAGTGAGTGCAGTTTTGTCTAAATTCGGTAATGAGAACAGTTCCATGGCGAAAATGAACTAATAAATTGTTCTTTCGGACAAAGTAGCGGAGTTTGGGAGTGGCCATGAAGACGGGGAGACGCCAAATTGCCGGCAGGGGTAGATGATCAATTGTAATTAAATGGGGTTTTTCTGAACAACAGGGTAATTATAATATAGTGTGAATGTTGAGTGAGAGCAGGCTGGGCTGTCTGTTATAATTAAGGTAAGATGTTTCAGTATAATATTGTAATTGTAAAGGTAACTTAATCATGTCATAAATCTCAGAAAAAAGTGTTATGCATATATTTTTTATTTTTAAATTTTGGAGAAATAATTGTTTGAGATGAGGGGCAAGAAATAATTATATATTAAAAATTTTTTAATCTCTTCACAAAATGCGAGTTGCGTCAGTTATTGAAATAACCTACAATCATGCTTGCATTCCAACGTTCGTGTGACGTAACCCTGGGCTGAGAGAACAGTTTTTAAGGTAAGTGGAAAATAAATAATTTTGATATTTTAATGTATTTAAAGTGTAATTAATAGCACAATTGGCGCGTCCGAAGCAGGGACAGTTTTTATAAATTGAAATTAAAATATAAAGACCACACCTACAAGTAAAATGCAAGTTTGATTTGAAGGTTAAGTAACTACGTAAAAATTACGTAGCACATAAAATAGTACATCAATGTTCAGAGGTTAAGAGTTAAGTAATAGATGTTTTTATGTAAGAAAATCTAGATTAATAAACTTACAGATATGGCAGGAAATAATGAAAGCGAAATAAATGAAATGACTAATGTCGAAAATTGTGATGAATCAAATATTATGAGTAATTTTGAGATACATTCGACTCCAAGTGCGAGTCAAGAGAAAATAGAATTAAATTTAACAGATCAAAGCAATGTGACTGAGGACTCGGGAGTTCAATTAACCCCAACCTCAACAAAATGTAACAGTCAATTTAATAATGATGTAATGAATATGTTGCAATTAATCTTAGAGCAAAATAGTAATTTTGAAACCAAATTTGATGTACAGAATAACAAACTTAACGAATTAAATAGTCGTTTTGACAATAACGATATAAAATTTAATGAAATTAAAAGTGAGTTTAACAGTAAATTTGACACTAAATTCGAGGAACAGAGTAGACAGTTTAATGAACTTAAAATTGACATTAATGAGGTCAAAATTAAATGTGAAAGTAGTTGTAACGAATTGAAACGAGATATTGAGAAAATAGTAGAGTCAGTAGGAGAACAGATTAAAAGTAAAAATAATAATGATAACAAAAAAGTAACAAGTGATAAAAATAATGTTGAAAATGATAATATAATTAAGAATGTGGTATTAGAGAATAAGGTAACAAATGATAACAATGATATTGAAAATGGTAATGTAATTGAAAAGGTGGTATCAGAGAGTGATCGTTGAAAATAGATAGTGAAATAGTGAGTGAGAAAGAGAGAGTAATAGGTTGTAACGGAGTAGTAATTAGTGTTGATGAATTAGAGAAAGAGTGGCAAGAGAGATTAGATGAGTATGTAGGGCAGAGGGTAAATTTTCCCCTTATTTGTGATGAACCAAGGTGTTCAAAAATGTTATTGTTGAAGGGCGAGAGTCCCTTGTTAGTGGAAGATTTGAGTTGTTTCCCCTTTTTGTATAAGTTAGTACCCTCTGTGTGGGATGGTGTTGAAAGTGAGAGATGGTGTTATGATGAGAGAGATTTAGATGGAGAGTTGTGTATTGATAGAGAGATAGAAGTATATAAGTTGAAGAGAAATTATAATGAGTTGAAAGAAATGTTAGAAGTGATAAAGACAAATGATATGAAATACTTACTTTGTACAGGAGAGATTGAGAGTTGTTTTGATGAATACCTGTTTAAATAATAATAATAATTTACCTTATGTGGTTGTAATGGTACATTTATGGTACAAAATTTGTAATTACCCTAAATATGGTATAAAAAACCAGAAGTATTGTATTCCTTCATTTGGTCAAAATTAGACAAACATTTAATAACTTTTATGAATATACCGTGAGTGGACTATATAATATTTGCCAGGATTCTGACCGATTCATAGCAAAAAACGTGAAGCATCACAAAAAACAGTATGTCATTTGTTGCGATAAAAGCGACGAGCCCTGATGACGTGAGCGGCCAAGAATTTGTTTTTGTAAACAACATAATATTGTCAACAACTGAACAATGAGGCAGTGACGTAGATTCACCCCACCTCGGAAATATGTAACAAAGACTCTGTGTCATTTCATCAGCAACAGTGATCGCAGCCGGCCGGCCAACCGTTCACGAACGGCAGATCGTTCACGCAAAGTGAATTTTAACTTTTGAACCACTAGAAGTGGTTAATAAACTATACAAAATATCAAAAAATGTTGTGAAGAACGTTAATAGTTCGGCATCGTATAGGCGTCATCGGCCGATGGATCGTCCAACATAGATCTAGCGTGTAGAATCGGTCCGAGGAGTTTTCGTGGGTCGACACGACGGTGCGACCGTAAATCGGAGTAAAACATTACCGATTGTGCGGATAGAGACAATTCTAGATGTGCGAGGAGGCCTATACGACTATTTGGTGAGAACGTTCCAGCAACATATATATATATATATATATATATATATATATATATATTTTATTTTCAAATCAAACCTATTTTCAATCAAAGAAATGACCAACACAAAATTTGCAAAGTAAATTCAAGTCTGTAAAATTTTAATGTTCAAAATGAGCTCATAAAAGGAATTGTACCAGAGTGAGAGAGAGAGAGAGTGAGAGGGCGAGTGGGTAATTTCTAAGTCCTGGGTTGTGTGACAAAGATATTATTCATATATTATTATTATTCCTATTCATATGATACTATATAATCTATAATACATGTCATGATTTTGGAGGGTAAAATTATTTTTAAAACGCCCATGGCGTAATATGTGGGTTCTAATCGTTTTTTCAATATGTATTAACATTCAAGTTACATACTAATAAAAGTAATTTATATATGGTATTTTGTGTATGTTTTATTTCAGGTAATCTATTTCACAAAACTGGTTCGTGTTGCACGAACTCTGGCCCGAAACGTAAATTTATGTAATGTTGTCATATTGTACAACATGGCGCCCGGTTGAAAAGTGATAGTGATATTTACTAGTACATACAAAAGTACAATTTTTATGGTAACTAATTAAACGATAAAAAGCCATAAGTTACATGGTAATGAATGAGAAAATAACTGACCTGATATTGAATATAACTACTAATGGAGACTGGACAGAAATAAATAATGTTGACTTCGTTTATGATAAAATAATTATAATGGGAAGTAACACTATATATGATTATTGTGGTAAAATGAATAAACTAAAATTTTATGGTCATTACACACAGGATAGCCATACGATGTGCGTAAATAAAATGGAGAAATGTTATGTGAAACCCAGACTAATTTTTGATGATGGAGGCTGAACATAAACTTAATAAATGGACATTTTAAATATTTTGATTTATGGTTCTGACCTGGCTGATTTTGGAAATGAAGTGTGATAAATTGAGTAATTAATGACAAAAGTTTGTAAATAAATGTAGTGAAATTAGTTGTGTGTATTGTAAAATGTTAGGTAAACAATGTGTGTATGTAGTAGAATTTGTTTAATAATAATAATAATAATAATATTTTGTCAGATTAAATAAATGATTCCGACGGTGGTAGTTAATGAATTATAAATTGTTTTGGAAGTAATGTAATTAAAAGTGTTCTGTGTTCAATAATTAATTTAATTAAAATAATTTGAGATGTTTAAATATTTTTGTTTGATTTAAATGTTGTATAATTGAATTTTCTAACAGATTTAAATTGTTTTATGAGATGTGAATTTGATAATTAATTAATAAATAAATGTTAAATTGTTTAGTATGGAATAACATTGTTGTTATTGTTTCAGAAGGTACAGGGTGTTTGGTGTTTTATTTGTGTATTTAGGACAGTGTATGAGTGATGTACAGTACTGTAAGTATAAAATTTATAATACAAGTCAGATAGAGTAAAATGTTTACAGGTGTTGAAAAGAGTTTAACTCAATAATGAAAATAATTTGAAATAATTGTACTAAATAGAAACTATAGAAAAAGTAATAATAACTGAAAGGTGATGTAAAATAAATGTTAATAATAAATTTGGAATTTTTGAGGAATATAATTGTAGTGAGTAAGAAATAATGAATGATGTTATGTGGAAGATTAGTTTAGTTATTAAGTGGCTAGTACGGTGGTGGCATGTGCCACCGTAGGTAGCGATAAGTGTTGGGGGTAATAAAGAGCGTTACCTCCATCGGAGGCCAAAATGGCGTAAAATGCACGGCACACCCTTTTTTACAATTTTATATTGTATCCTGATAAATTGCCGTGCCGTGCAGATAAATGATGATGATAACATGCCTGAAAGTAGAGTTGATTTCCCCGACTTTTCGGGCGATTACTGCCTTACCAGCACTAATCGCGGTTTTGGCTAGCGGTCAGCTATGGCCATAAATTAAGAACCTTGACCATAGCTGGCTTGAAATTGGTTTATATTAGAAATTGATGGGGGGTGAATTTAGGGGAAATCCCGGAAACTATGGAACAGCGGCTGCCACTCTGTTCGAGTAGGAACAGCAAGGCCAGGTGGTAGACCCGTTTTAAGGGCGTATAAATTTGTAACAGGGATATGATGATATCCAAATAATTTCCAATGTAATGCTGAAGCAAGGACACGGAGATGTAAAATTCCTCCACCTATGCTGTCCATGTGGAGGCAAATGGGCACAACAGTCCAACAGAAAAAACAATAGTGTGTGTGGCGGGGTGGTTGCTCAGGGGAGCAACGAATTAAAATTTTGTAACCTAAAGATGATGACTCGCTCCTGAAGTAATTAAATAACTGTATCATGATTTGAGAAATAATTGCAGTAGATGTTTATTATGTTGTGTTTATTCTATCTTATAAATGTATTATTTTATTGTGTTAGATGTAAGTGTTGATAAAATGTGTAATTTGTATAATTTTGAAATGTGTTTATGGTAAGGTGATTCACCTTGCTAAGAAAATCAGTTTGATCAGCTGTACAATATCACTTATAAACGATTTGCAATTTTTTCAAGTTAGTTAAATATTTGAATATGAGGAAGATGGAATGTAATTAATGTTTGAATAGTGATTTTAACGTGTTAAAGATTTTATTTTAAATGATAAAAATAATTTGATATAGTTGAGAATTTTAAATGATTTGTGAAAGATAAAAAAAAAGGAGATTTTGGGTGATTAATATTTTGTTGGGACGTGTAAATCGGTCCATGTTGAGTTTAAAGTGATAATAGAGAGAGTAATATTGTTGTGAATTAATGTAATGTCAAATTTGAGATGTAATGGTGACACAGTAGCTATGGGGAATATATGTAGAGTATTGATTGATATTGATGTAATAAGTAAGTGGAGATATTTTGTTGTAGTTGAAGTGATGTAATGAGAATGGTAATTAGTTGATGGGAATTTTGTAAGAGGGGGTGGTGTGGTAGGAGTCCGCAACAAAAGGGTTGGGACGGGAAAGGACCATTTAGCGCCGGAAAGGGTCGCCTAGGTAGAATCCAGGGCAAATAAGGGAATGAGCTTTTGGGAGGGAACACCCATCCTGAGTACAAAGGGGTAGAGAGTACTTTTTTTTTATATATAAGGGTAGAATGATGCGAATTGAGTTGAGTAGTAAGTTGGGTTTAGAGAGTGTTTGATAGATGTTTTGGTAGAGATGGGTGTCATGTTAGCTAAAGCTGTTAGTGATGTTAGAGTCAGAGGGGAGATTATAAATGTATAAAGGCCAAGTGATACAATCAAGTTAGTATGAATAATTAAATCACCCAAATTCACTGAGAATGGTAAAGAAAGAGAGTCATAGTAAAAAATATAAAATTAATGGAAACAAGTGACAGACTTTAATAGAATTTGAGAATAAATTAAAGTTGTAAAATGTGTAATTTTGAGTAATTTAAATGACAATTTTATTGTTGTTATAATACTATGATAATTTTAAATGTCTTATTTTATTATGTTGTTGTGTGTGAAGATAGAATCCTTAAAAGATGTTTAATGTATTTTATGATGTAGCCTATGTATAACCTGTGTAGGTCAAGGTTGTTGACTTGACCCAGTTTGATCAGCTGATGGGTGATGTTATATACTAGACCCGTTCTGGCAATGAAGTAATGCCAATTTTGCTGTTTAATTGAGTTGGATGATTTTAAATTTTTTGAATGTTGAGAGAAGTCTATTTTAATAAATTAAAATTTTTTTTTGGAAAAAAAAGGAAGAAAAATTTTTGATTTTTGTGCCGGCCATCTAGTTGATGTTTTGAATTTTGATTGTAGTGTTGTTTATGTGTATTACTGGGGTTTTGTTGAATTATATTGTTTAGTATGTATGTATAATCACATGTTAGGATAAATGAGTTCATGTTTTAAGTGAATGTTCAATTTGTTTGTTTTTCTGAGTATTAATAGTAAGGAAGAAAATTGATAAATGTAGATAAAAGATTATTTATATATGTAAATCAAAAGAAAATTAGCTCAGTACTGACCGTTGCTGACTGGCACATAATTAGATAAATTTTGAGGCTCGTAATGTTTTTTAAATAAATGGGTCGCAACCGACTCTGCTCACAGATTGACGCATTCAACAATTTCTTTTACTTACACCTCCTCCCTTTACAGAATTATATTAATTATAGAAATACTTGAGAGGTAAGTCACAACACAGAAAAAGTGTCTTAAGCATTTTGGTGTACTTAGATATTATGTTATGTTATTTGTGTGTGCCGCTGCAGAAGTGGTAGCAGAGCGTGGTTATTTTGGGGTTTCCTTGTTCCATGGGTTACTAGGTATTTAATTCAATTTAATGGATATAAGCCAAAGTTATCAAGAGTAATTTTGTTGATGTTGTGTATGTTGAAATTTTGTATTGTTTGTATTGCACGGTATTGGTCGCGTGAAGTTTGTATAGAATTTTGTATTGTATAGGATTATTTATTGTAAATGTTATATGCGTAGTTAAAATTTTGTCACGAGTAGGTCTTTGCTGTAAGTTGTCGTAAAATCAGATTGTTCAAATTATTCATTCAGGAGTAGAAAACCGTAAGTTGAACTTTGTCTGGCAGATAAGGCTAACCTGTGCACGTCTTATCTACATTCCACCGAACAGCTGCTCCTTATCGTTGCGCTTTGAATGTTTTGGTCTCTCCACATACTCGGCTTAATAACCCCGTACCTTGCTCACCGTGCCGTATGTCCGATTGTCCAGTTCGCTAACCGCCTCCCAATCTGTTGTTATTCAAAATATGTTCAGTGCATCTGTTGTTTGTATAAAAGTGACGTACTCTATTAATTCGGTAAATTTTATTTAGAAACGTGCGCATCTCAGTAATTCCGATTTTTTTGGTTCGTGGAAGGCGTTACAAGAAAATCAAAATTAAAATTTTCGTAAAATAGCAGTCTTTTACTAATGGAAAATGTTCGTTGTCAGTTGTCACACACACGTTATCACCTGTTTCATGTCAATTGGTTTGCGTTAACTACGAATTAATATACGCGGCATTCAGAAAAACAGAACCCGCCTGTCCAGTCGTGTCAACTAGCATTTCCTTGTCACGGTAAACTATTTTATAATGAATCAATGACTTCGTAATAAGCGACAGTGCAAAACTTTCGCGCTGAGAGAGAGAGGTCAGGAAAGAAACTCGTAAAAGAAAGTAATGAGTGTGACCCCCCTTTGCCAGTGAATGTAGTCTGGCGTACCCCTTTTTGCCAGTGAATGTAGTCTGGTGTGCCCCCCTGTCGCAGTTTAGCCATGTACCCGGGTAGCGGTAATGGCGCGACTACCCCCTTTATCCCACCTTGCACGATCGGACGAGGGAGAGGTGTGCTCTCCAACTTGTCGTCCGTGTGCCGTAGAGAGAAGTTGCTGTGGTCATACAGCGCTTTAAAGGTGAGTGACCCCCCCCTTTGCCAGTGAATGTAGCCTGGCGTACCCCCCCCCTTTGTCGCAGTTTAGCCATGTACCCAGGTAGCGGTAATGGTGCGACTAACCCCTTTATCCCACCTCGCACGATCGGACGAGGGAGAGGTGTGCTCTCCAACTTGTCGTCCGTGTGCCGTAGAGAGAAGTTTCTGTGGCTGTAAAGCGCTTTTAAGGTGAGTGACCCCTCCAGTTTAATCTCTCGCTCTGTCGCGCGGTTGGTTGCCAATGCTCTTGACCAACCACCCTTCTCGGTTCTTGTTGTAACTCAAGTCTGTTGTACCCTCACATACTGAGTCGCAGTCCTCATGTTCGGGCGTGAACATGTTCCATGCTCATCAAAATATTATACTGTAACCTCGCTTCCGTCGCCTTGCCTGGTGAGCGGCGCGGGGACTGATCACCCCCTCGTCGTTCACTTTCAGGGAGGAAGCGTTGCTGCGCGCAGGCAGCGCTTCTAAGGTGACAGAAGGTAGCCCTTTGAGTTGTTTCCAGATGGCAGCTAGTGCCACACTAGTGTCTGAGTTTTCCCATTACATAAGGTACGTGGTTCCCCTGACCTCGGCTCTGTTTAGTTACACTGACCGTACCGATTAATTTCGCTGAATTTGACCTTGGACAACCGTCGCTCCTGCTCCTGATGCTTGTCTTTCGGGGGGGGGGGGGGAGTCTGTTGCAATCATTCGTCTCCTGCCGAATGCAACAATCCGCGAATTGTACCTTGCCCGACGCACTGACGTCACGCCCTCCCCTTTACCAACCCTATCGCTTGCTTTGTAAAATCTAGTCAGTCTCCCATCAAACGCTGTGAGCTGAGCGGCCCGTCGCCGGACTTTCGTCAAGTATGGGAGCCTCAATAACCAAGGTAACTATGATTGTTTTTGAGCTATCGTAAATCAATGCTAGTGGCTAATAATTTTGTGTATTACGTTTGTAACAAAAAAGAGAACTTGTAATAGATGTAAAAAGATTGTTATCCGTAACCAACCAAGATGTATCTTGTCTGTAAAGGTCAGCCTCGCCTAAATTTAAATTTCAGTCAGTCAACTTGATGAAAAGACCTAATATATGTAAGGTTGAGTGTCAGTACTCGTTATATATGTAATTTAAAGTCATAGCCTTGTAATGCTATTTTGTAATGTTGTAAATTGTAACACGCACTGTATGAATGCATGCGTGCGTGTTAATCGAACGATGTGGGTATAAAAGTGTACTAAAACATGTGAAAACTTTCAGTTTAAAACTTGGTTCAACGTTCCGGACAGAAGACACGAGAACACGAACTTCGTACAGTTTTACACGATCTTCCAGCACAGACATAGCAGTGGTTCAGACCAGGTATGGAGGAACACGCGGCCGTAGCGACCAGATACAGCAGGTTGCAAAACGACTTATCTGGATTGCCAAGTAACATTTTTACCTTTAACAACTTACGGTGGCAAGTGTTGCATAATCACGAAGCAAAAAACGAGACAAACTAGTTACTTACAAGTGTCTGAAACAATTTTATAAACCTTTTCGATAGATAACAGTGTCAGAAATTTTAAGTAGACCACAGCGTGTACGCTGAACACATCTTGTGAACTAGCATTGATTTATGCGACACCCACATATTTAGCATTTAACATTTTTTATATTCAGTTTTTCAAAAGAAAATTAGCTCAGTACTGACCGTTGCTGACTGGCACATAATTAGATAAATTTTGAGGCTCGTAATGTTTTTTAAATAAACGGGTTGCAACCAACTCTGCTCACAGATTGACGCATTCAACAATTTCTTTTACTTACACCTCCTCCCTTTACAGAATTATATTAATTATAGAAATACTTGAGAGGTAAGTCACAACACAGAAAAAGTGTCTTAAGCATTTTGGTGTACTTAGATATTATGTTATGTTATTTGTGTGTGCCGCTACAAATATAATTACATTTTACGTTAAGGTTTGAAATAGATATATATCATGTTAAAGTAGACTAAATGTTTTTGTAATTTTTGAAGAAAAGTAATTAAAATAAACAGTAGTGGTTTTGAGAAGAAAATGAATAATAAGTAAATTTAAAAGAAGAGTAAACTAAATGGTGAAATTGAATAATAAACAGAGATGATTAATATAGACAATGAGCGTAGTTATTGAAATACGTAACCCTCAATCACGTTTATAGTTCACAGTTCGTGTGCCGAATCCTGGGCTAATCAAGGTAAGTTTGTTTTATATAATAATTAATAAATGTGATGCAAGGTGAGTTACTTCTCATTGGCGCCTCGAACAGTGACTGTTTATAAAATAATTTATAAACCATACATACGAGTGAATATAAGCGTGATTTAGGAGTGCGTAAGGAATTACGAAAAACGATGTCATGTTAGAGTAGGTTATACGTAAGTAATACCTATACTAGTGAATAATACTTAATGAATGTAAAATAAGGATTGTTGAAATAGATGTTAATTTCATAATTTAAAAAAAAATGGCAGGAAATAATGAAAATAATATAAGTGAAATAATTAAGTTTAATGAATCAGCTGTCATGAGTGACCTAGGAGTTCATTCAACTCCGAATGTGGGTCAAGAAAATAAAATAAAAGAATTAAGTATTACAGACGAATTAAAAGTCACAGATGATTCGGGGATTCAAATAACCCCAAAATTAACTAGGGAAAGTAATAAAAATAATGACGAGAATGTCAGCTTCACTGAGAGCAACTTAAGCGAGACCGAATCGATGATTATGAGCGGAGTAAACGCTAAGTCGAAACCTACAGTCAGTAAAGTGTCGTTAGACGATTTGTTCAATTTTATGAAAGCTCAAGATGTTAAAAGTGAAAGTAGGCTTAATGAAATAAGTAGTAACTTAAATGCCAAACTTGATGAAGTAAATACTAAAATGAATGACAAATTAAATGAACAAAATAATAAATTTGACGCTAGATTTGATGAAAAAAATGTTAAATTCCATGAGTTAAAAAGCGAAATACATGAACAAAAATTAAAATGTGAAGGGAATTTCAATGAATTAAAAAAGCAAAATAGAGATTTGAAAAATGATATTAATGAAATTGATAAGCATTTTGAAAATACAAAGGAAATATTTGAAGCTAACTGTAACAAATTAGAATGAATAATTGATAAATGGGAGAGTGGAGACCAGATATAGGTAAGTGCAAAATAAATGAAAATAACGGAAATATAAGTGTTAATAGTAATGGTGTTAGTTTAAATGCAAAACAGGTGACGGTAGACAAGGTGAGTAATAATGATGATTCTAATAACGAGTTAACAAGTGATAACAATGAGATAATTAAAAATGTGGTGCTAGAGAGTAAGGTGGTTAATGTTGAGAGTGATAATGAAGATTGTGGTGTGGTAGAGTTGTTAGAGAGTGCTGATGAGGTTGTGAGAGTGTGAAGAGAGGTTAGGTGGGCAAAGGGCAAATTTTCCCCGAGTATATGGTGAAATAGAGGTTTCACAAGTGTTTTATGAGGACAGAGTTTCCTCCAGAGGTTGTGTGGGAGACATGGTGTCTCAAAATGGTCCCCTAGTTTTTTGTAGTTTACCTGGTAAAGCCAGGAGGTGTAATAAGGATTTTGTTGTGCCCTTTGTATGGTGTGAAGTAGGTCAGTGGGGTTGTGACAGGTGTTATGATGATGAGAGATATTTAGAGAGAGAGTTGTTTATAGATAGGGAGATAGCGATATTCACGTTAAGTAGAAATTATAAAGAGTTGAGAGAAGTTAGAATTGGAGAAAATAGACGATATGAAATACTTACCTTGTGAAATAGATATTGATGATTATTTTGATGATACCGTTGTCGATGATAAACACTTACCTTATGATGTGATGAATATAGTGGAGGAATATTGTAACGGGGCTAAAAAGAGGGGTTTTTATTTTATTAAAAAAATCATCAACTGTTTTCCCTTTGTGTGGCCAGTCACATGTTAAAGAAAAGTTTCGTCAAACAAAGGAACAGTGATGTGTAGTTGTGGCATTGGAATGCAAGGCGTGACCAGAGAACGCAATACAATTCTAAGAACTTCGGTGCTGTGTGACACACTCAAACGCGCAAACAACAGCGGGGCGCACAAACGACGCTTAGACATCTCGCCCAATATGGCTAATTTGTGAGATTTGTTTGTCATGTGCGAGTTAGCGGACAGAAGCATGACACAAGAATACGCCTATTTAGTGACGTAACCAGTGGACTCAAAATTTCGTCGACGTCCAACACACGTAAATAACACATGTTAAATGAACAGTGACGAACGATTCAATATCTAAGGCATTGCAATTTCCGTTATGCCTAACTTATGGTGGGAGATTGGCTGGTGACGCTGGCTCCCAGTTGAAATAACTCCGTTTTCCTGGCCGGGAACGTTAAGAAGTCGCGCACTTCCAAATTTATATTTTTTTGTAAAAAAGTATCAACCAGATTTTAAAAAATGAATCAACATCTCAGAATGTAGACAGTGAACGAATCTAAAATGTGGTGAAGTGAAAAGTGAAAACTTTCGGACATATACCTAGTACGCGATGCATGACGACGAGAGGAAAGACGCCGGATGGGTAATCCTCGACTAACATTAATTATGTCATATTTTGGGATTCTAACTAAATTATGGGGAATTTTGGCAGTATGAATGTGTGAGCATGGCAAACTGGGTCGTCTCATAAAAAATTAGAATAAGTTAGTTGGAGTAATTTTTTTATATACGTATATGTTGTGAAATTAGAAAGAGAAAAAGTAACATGCTATAAAATTATTTGTCAGTTCATGATTAAACAAGAATCGAGAAAGAAGTAAAATCAATGTAATTTAACAGAATGTTTTTTAAAGTATAACCTGAAGTAAAGAATTTGATGAAAGTTATAAGTGGAGGAGAACATAAGCTTCCAATGAATGTTAATAAAATGAATTAGTAGCGTAACCATGTGTTAAGTTCATTAATACGCCACATTAATATCACCTATCCTGTATGGAAAATTTCGCCTAACGAACCTGGCAATTAAAGTTGTTTTAAAGGTTTCGCTGTAAAACCAAAAAACATCGTGGCGACCTATTAATAGTTTGGAGTCTTCTGTGAGCGGTAAGTCAGAGTGGCGTGAAAGTATGAGGTAAGTAAAAAGAATAGAACGTAACAATATGATGATAGAACGTACCTTATGTTAACCAGAAATACTGACGGAGACAGGACAGAAAATACCAGAGTAAACGAGTTTTATGAGTTAATAGGGGAGAATAATGTGGTGCATTATTCTTATGATAGAGACGATAAATTAATACGCAAGGGCTATTATATAAATCATTATAATGTTAGGAATGTAATTAAAGACGATAATTGTTATATAAAAATATGACTATTGTAAGATGACGGGGGTTAAATAGAAAATCAGTGAATGGACATTTCAATTATTTTAGTTTATGGTGATGACCTGGCTAAATTATGAAATGAGGTGTGGTAAACAGAAAAATAATGACAAAAATTGTAAATAAAGTTGTAGTGAGATTACTTGTGTTTATGTAATAGGTTGTGTTGCATTTTGTAGGTAATGTAAACAATGTGTGTATGTAGTAGAAATTGATATAATAATATTTTATCAGCCTAAATAAATAATGAGTTTGTAATAAATGAATTGTAAGTGTTTTGGAGTAAGGTAATTAAAATAACTTGTGTTTTAAATAATTGGCTGAATTAAAGAATTTGAGGTTAATAAATAAATAAATGTTGTACAGATAAATTTTGATAATGAATTTAAATGATTTTTATAAGATTTGAACTTGATAATAAATAGTAAATGAGTAAGAGTAAAATGTGTTTAGTTGTGGAGTCATATGGTTGTTAAAATGTTTCAGAAGGTACATATGGTTGTAAGTGATATTTGTGGTGATGAATTGTTTAGATTTGGAATTAATGACAGGAATCATGTGTTTATTCAATTGAGTGATGTAATGTAAGTATGAAGTTTATAATGCAATTTAAATAAAGTAGAATGTTTAATGTATGAATAATAAATGTTAAATGAGTGTAAAAGGTTAAATTAATTGATGAAATTAATTTGAGGTAGCTATGAATTTTCTAATGTAATTTTCAATGATCATATTAATGTAAAAGGTGGTAAAAGATAGAGTTTGGGTGATAATTATTTCAATAAGGCATTAAGACAGTCAAAGTTAATTTTAAATGGGTGTTAGACAAAATAAGAATTTTTGGAATAAAAGGTAATACAGAAACAGGGTAATGTAATGGGAGAGTAATTAGATGATGGTGAAATTTTGTAGTGAGGGTGGTGTGGTAAGGAGTCCTCAACGAAAGGCGTTGTGGCGGGAGGTGAACCACAAATGAAGCGTTGGCGGAGTTACCTGGGAGAGGCCAGGGACTAATAAGGGAATGAGTATAAGGGAGGGAACACACATCCTAAGTACAAAGATGGTATCAGGTATTTTATTATAAGAGAAGAATGATTTAAGTGAAGTTAGAGAATTAGTAGAGGTAAATTTTATTGAGAGATTGGTGTCACCCTATGTAAATCTGTTAGTGGTTGTTAGAAGGAAGAAGGGGGGTATAGTTATATTTTAGTGTCCATTCAATAAATTAGATCATTGTGGATAACTGAGAATCACCCAAGCCAATTGATGACGAAAATGATTAATAGAAATTCATAACTGAAATGTAATAATAAAATGTAACAAGATAAAGAGTTAATAGAATTTGAAACTAAACCTAAAATTGAATTGTTTGTAATTTTTATTCAGATGCAAATGAAATGTTTATTTTAATGGAAGGAGATAGAGTAAATTCTTTTTATTAAGTTGTAAATTAAATCATAATTAAAGATTCAATCGTTAGTTGGTGCTAGATTGTGTAAGTAGGAATAGATTTGTTTAGGTGAACAAGTAAATATTTTGTTGTACTCACTATTTTATGTTAATGAAGGTCACAAGTAGGAAAGTTAAGATAGAAAATGTATGATGTTAAAACACATAATCAAGACTATGAACCTCATGTAATAAGAATTGTAAATGTTAAATTTGACTATATCACACATATATATATTTTACTTGTGATTCCCCAACTTTCGGGTGGTCACGGAGTCACCGAACCCTGACCGTGCATTTGGATTATTGGTAGCAAGTGTGGTTGGGCAGATTGTATCCTAGCCATACTTATTATTTTCAAAATTG
Source organism: Magicicada septendecula (assembly GCA_034769895.1). Lineage (NCBI taxonomy): Eukaryota > Metazoa > Arthropoda > Insecta > Hemiptera > Cicadidae > Magicicada > Magicicada septendecula. The sequence goes on from CM068368.1 coordinate 616,482,338, forward strand.
GTGAATTTAGAAATTAACCGGGGGGTCAATTCAGGGGAATCACCAAACTATGGAACAGCGGCTATCATCGTAGGGGGTGATAGTGCCGTGTTAAGGGTGTGTGAATAATATTTAGTAGGATTACTGGTGTCCTCGGACATCAGTAATGCCGAATTTTTTCATAACGCTGAACCAAGAACGGTATAGGCAGCGTCTATACCCTATATAAACTTCAGTTCTTGGGGATGCAAATGGGCGCGCTACAGTCCACCATCAGGAAACAATAGTGTGTGTGGAAAAGGATCTGGCCATTACAAGCCAGGGGCACAGATAACGCATCTGTGCATAAGGCAAACGCTCGATCCGGTTTATCCGGCGGGTGGTTACCTAATTGTAACTGGGTATAAAGGGGGAATTAAGAAAATGATGTAGTAGGAGTGGTAACTGAGCAATCAGTGAGAGGGGAACGACCACTGTAAACAGAGGGACATTCAATTTCACTTACTCTAAAGAGGGGGTTGGTGGTTGATGACCCAGTTCCAGTAACGGTTGCTATAACTATGATTCAATGATTAGTGATGTATTTCACTTATGAGAACAAACGATTTTAAGTGCTAGGTTCAACTGTTAGGATTTTAATCTACAAGAACATTTATGATCGTAATTATATAATTTTGTGTATTTGTGTTAGTTGTATACAGTGTGCCTATAGAAAGGTCATTCACCTGTTAGTAAGACATCAGCTTGTAACGGGGCAAAAAAGGGGGCTTTTATTTTATTAACTTTGGGTTTCATTTTATTAAATTTCACAATTTACCTCATCTGTGTGGACAGCCACATGTTCACATGCAACGTAGTTCGAACAAAGAAACGGTGATGAAACAATGGTAATGGAATGTGCGGGTTGACGATTCCTGGAACTTTAACACTGTGTGACACCTGCGCCCAAACGCACTAACATCGGCGGCACGCATACCCACGCTAAGCCAAAGGCGCACAAGATGGCTTGGAGATGAATTTTGTTTGCACGTGGTCCGAGTTGGCGGATATAAGTTTAAGTCCTGCCCACATTTGTGACGTCGACCAGTGCACACTAAATATCGTCCACATCTAAAACACGAAAAACCTATGTGTTGGCTGAACCGTAACTATGACAAAAAAGTAGAAGGCATTGCTTTCCGCCTTGTTGAAGGATAAAAAGTGTAAGAGTCTTGGTGAACGCTCTTCGCAGTTCCTCACCGACTCTAGCCTGCGCAGGCAGCCCGACAAACAGGGCTCAACAATAACATTTTAACATCAAATAACAGTGAGTGCAGTTTTGTCTAAATTCGGTAATGAGAACAGTTCCAAGGCGAAAATGAACTAATAAATTGTTCTTTCGGACAAAGTAGCGGAGTTTGGGAGTGGCCATGAAGACGGGGAGACGCCAAATTGCCGGCAGGGGTAGATGATCAATTGTAATTAAATGGGGTTTTTCTGAACAACAGGGTAATTATAATATAGTGTGAATGTTGAGTGAGAGCAGGCTGGGCTGTCTGTTATAGTTAAGGTAAGATGTTTCAGTATAATATTGTAATTGTAAAGGTAACTTAATCATGTCATAAATCTCAGAAAAGTGTTATGCATATATTTTTTATTTTTAAATTTTGGAGAAATAATTGTTTGAGATGAGGGGCAAGAAATAATTATATATTAAAAATTTTTTAATCTCTTCACAAAATGCGAGTTGCGTCAGTTATTGAAATAACCTACAATCATGCTTGCATTCCAACGTTCATGTGACGTAACCCTGGGCTGAGAGAACAGTTTTTAAGGTAAGTGGAAAATAAATAATTTTGATATTTTAATGTATTTAAAGTGTAATTAATAGCACAATTGGCGCGTCCGAAGCAGGGACAGTTTTTATAAATTGAAATTAAAATATAAAGACCACACCTACAAGTAAAATGCAAGTTTGATTTGAAGGTTAAGTAACTACGTAAAAATTACGTAGCACATAAAATAGTACATCAATGTTCAGAGGTTAAGAGTTAAGTAATAGATGTTTTTATGTAAGAAAATCTAGATTAATAAACTTACAGATATGGCAGGAAATAATGAAAGCGAAATAAATGAAATGACTAATGTCGAAAATTGTGATGAATCAAATATTATGAGTAATTTTGAGATACATTCGACTCCAAGTGCGAGTCAAGAGAAAATAGAATTAAATTTAACAGATCAAAGCAATGTGACTGAGGACTCGGGAGTTCAATTAACCCCAACCTCAACAAAATGTAACAGTCAATTTAATAATGATGTAATGAATATGTTGCAATTAATCTTAGAGCAAAATAGTAATTTTGAAACCAAATTTGATGTACAGAATAACAAACTTAACGAATTAAATAGTCGTTTTGACAATAACGATATAAAATTTAATGAAATTAAAAGTGAGTTTAACAGTAAATTTGACACTAAATTCGAGGAACAGAGTAGACAGTTTAATGAACTTAAAATTGACATTAATGAGGTCAAAATTAAATGTGAAAGTAGTTGTAACGAATTGAAACGAGATATTGAGAAAATAGTAGAGTCAGTAGGAGAACAGATTAAAAGTAAAAATAATAATGATAATAAAAAAGTAACAAGTGATAAAAATAATGTTGAAAATGATAATATAATTAAGAATGTGGTATTAGAGAATAAGGTAACAAATGATAACAATGATATTGAAAATGGTAATGTAATTGAAAAGGTGGTATCAGAGAGTGATACGTTGAAAATAGATAGTGAAATAGTGAGTGAGAAAGAGAGAGTAATAGGTTGTAACGGAGTAGTAATTAGTGTTGATGAATTAGAGAAAGAGTGGCAAGAGAGATTAGATGAGTATGTAGGGCAGAGGGTAAATTTTCCCCTTATTTGTGATGAACCAAGGTGTTCAAAAATGTTATTGTTGAAGGGCGAGAGTCCCTTGTTAGTGGAAGATTTGAGTTGTTTCCCCTTTTTGTATAAGTTAGTACCCTCTGTGTGGGATGGTGTTGAAAGTGAGAGATGGTGTTATGATGAGAGAGATTTAGATGGAGAGTTGTGTATTGATAGAGAGATAGAAGTATATAAGTTGAAGAGAAATTATAATGAGTTGAAAGAAATGTTAGAAATGATAAAGACAAATGATATGAAATACTTACTTTGTACAGGAGAGATTGAGAGTTGTTTTGATGATACCTGTTTAAATAATAATAATAATTTAACTTATGTGGTTGTAATGGTACATTTATGGTACAAAATTTGTAATTACCCTAAATATGGTATAAAAAACCAGAAGTATTGTATTCCTTCATTTGGTCAAAATTAGACAAACATTTAATAACTTTTATGAATATACCGTGAGTGGACTATATAATATTTGCCAGGATTCTGACCGATTCATAGCAAAAAACGTGAAGCATCACAAAAAACAGTATGTCAATTGTTGCGATAAAAGCGACGAGCCCTGATGACGTGAGCGGCCAAGAATTTGTTTTTGTAAACAACATAATATTGTCAACAACTGAACAATGAGGCAGTGACGTAGATTCACCCCACCTCGGAAATATGTAACAAAGACTCTGTGTCATTTCATCAGCAACAGTGATCGCAGCCGGCCGGCCAACCGTTCACGAACGGCAGATCGTTCACGCAAAGTGAATTTTAACTTTTGAACCACTAGAAGTGGTTAATAAACTATACAAAATATCAAAAAATGTTGTGAAGAATGTTAATAGTTCGGCATCGTATAGGCGTCATCGGCCGATGGATCGCCCAATATAGATCTAGTGTGTAGAATCGGTCCGAGGAGTTTTCGTGGGTCGACACGACGGTGCGACCGTAAATCGGAGTAAAACATTACCGATTGTGCGGATAGAGACAATTCTAGATGTGCGAGGAGGCCTATACGACTATTTAGTGAGAACGTTCCAGCAACATATATATATATATATATTTTATTTTCAAATCAAACCTATTTTCAATCAAAGAAATGACCAACACAAAATTTGCAAAGTAAATTCAAGTCTGTAAAATTTTAATGTTCAAAATGAGCTCATAAAAGGAATTGTACCAGAGTGAGAGAGAGAGAGAGTGAGAGGGCGAGTGGGTAATTTCTAAGTCCTGGGTTGTGTGACAAAGATATTATTCATATATTATTATTATTCCTATTCATATGATACTATATAATCTATAATACATGTCATGATTTTGGAGGGTAAAATTATTTTTAAAACGCCCATGGCGTAATATGTGGGTTCTAATCGTTTTTTCAATATGTATTAACATTCAAGTTACATACTAATAAAAGTAATTTATATATGGTATTTTGTGTATGTTTTATTTCAGGTAATCTATTTCACAAAACTGGTTCGTGTTGCACGAACTCTGGCCCGAAACGTAAATTTATGTAATGTTGTCATATTGTACAACATGGCGCCCGGTTGAAAAGTGATAGTGATATTTACTAGTACATACAAAAGTACAATTTTTATGGTAACTAATTAAACGATAAAAAGCCATAAGTTACACGGTAATGAATGAGAAAATAACTGACTTGATATTGAATATAACTACTAATGGAGACTGGACAGAAATAAATAATGTTGACTTCGTTTATGATAAAATAATTATAATGGGAAGTAACCCTATATATGATTATTGTGGTAAAATGAATAAACTAAAATTTTATGGTCATTACACACAGGATAGCCATACGATGTGCGTAAATAAAATGGAGAAATGTTATGTGAAACCCAGACTAATTTTTGATGATGGAGGCTGAACATAAACTTAATAAATGGACATTTTAAATATTTTGATTTATGGTTCTGACCTGGCTGATTTTGGAAATGAAGTGTGATAAATTGAGTAATTAATGACAAAAGTTTGTAAATAAATGTAGTGAAATTAGTTGTGTGTATTGTAAAATGTTAGGTAAACAATGTGTGTATGTAGTAGAATTTGTTTAATAATAATAATAATATTTTGTCAGATTAAATAAATGATTCCGACGGTGGTAGTTAATGAATGATAAATTGTTTTGGAAGTAATGTAATTAAAAGTGTTCTGTGTTCAATAATTAATTTAATTAAAATAATTTGAGATGTTTAAATATTTTTGTTTGATTTAAATGTTGTATAATTGAATTTTCTAACGGATTTAAATTGTTTTATGAGATGTGAATTTGATAATTAATTAATAAATAAATGTTAAATTGTTTAGTATGGAATAACATTGTTGTTATTGTTTCAGAAGGTACAGGGTGTTTGGTGTTTTATTTGTGTATTTAGGACAGTGTATGAGTGATGTACAGTACTGTAAGTATAAAATTTATAATACACGTCAGATAGAGTAAAATGTTTACAGGTGTTGAAAAGAGTTTAACTCAATAATGAAAATAATTTGAAATAATTGTACTAAATAGAAACTATACAAAAAGTAATAATAACTGAAAGGTGATGTAAAATAAATGTTAATAATAAATTTGGAATTTTTGACGAATATAATTGTAGTGAGTAAGAAATAATGAATGATGTTATGTGGAAGATTAGTTTAGTTATTAAGTGGCTAGTACGGTGGTGGCATGTGCCACCGTAGGTAGCGATAAGTGTTGGGGTAATAAAGAGTGTTACCTCCATCGGAGGCCAAAATGGCGTAAAATGCACGGCACACCCTTTTTTACAATTTTATATTGTATCCTGATAAATTGCCGTGCCGTGCAGATAAATGATGATGATAACATGCCTGAAAGTAGAGTTGATTTCCCCGACTTTTCGGGCGATTACTGCCTTACCAGCACTAATCGCGGTTTTGGCTAGCGGTCAGCTATGGCCATAAATTAAGAACCTTGACCATAGCTGGCTTGAAATTGGTTTATATTAGAAATTGATGGGGGGTGAATTTAGGAGAAATCCAGGAAACTATGGAACAGCGGCTGCCACTCTGTTCGAGTAGGAACAGCAAGGCCAGGTGGTAGACCCGTTTTAAGGGCGTATAAATTTGTAACAGGGATATGATGATATCCAAATAATTTCCAATGTAATGCTGAAGCAAGGACACGGAGATGTAAAATTCCTCCACCTATGCTGTCCATGTGGAGGCAAATGGGCACAACAGTCCAACAGAAAAAACAATAGTGTGTGTGGCGGGGTGGTTGCTCAGGGGAGCAACGAATTAAAATTTTGTAACCTAAAGATGATGACTCGCTCCTGAAGTAATTAAATAATTGTATCATGATTTGAGAAATAATTGCAGTAGATGTTTATTACGTTGTGTTTATTCTATCTTATAAATGTATTATTTTATTGTGTTAGATGTAAGTGTTGATAAAATGTGTAATTTGTATAATTTTGAAATGTGTTTATGGTAAGGTGATTCACCTTGCTAAGAAAATCAGTTTGATCAGCTGTACAATATCACTTATAAACGATTTGCAATTTTTTCAAGTTAGTTAAATATTTGAATATGAGGAAGATGGAATGTAATTAATGTTTGAATAGTGATTTTAACGTGTTAAAGATTTTATTTTAAATGATAAAAATAATTTGATATAGTTGAGAATTTTAAATGATTTGTGAAAGATAAAAAAAAAGGAGATTTTGGGTGATTAATATTTTGTTGGGACGTGTAAATCGGTCCATGTTGAGTTTAAAGTGATAATAGAGAGAGTAATATTGTTGTGAATTAATGTAATGTCAAATTTGAGATGTAATGGTGACACAGTAGCTATGGGGAATATATGTAGAGTATTGATTGATATTGATGTAATAAGTAAGTGGAGATATTTTGTTGTAGTTGTAGTGATGTAATGAGAATGGTAATTAGTTGATGGGAATTTTGTAAGAGGGGGTGGTGTGGTAGGAGTCCGCAACAAAAGGGTTGGGACGGGAAAGGACCGTTTAGCGCCGGAAAGGGTCGCCTAGGTAGAATCCAGGGCAAATAAGGGAATGAGCTTTTGGGAGGGAACACCCATCCTGAGTACAAAGGGGTAGAGAGTATTTTTTTTTATATATAAGGGTAGAATGATGCGAATTGAGTTGAGTAGTAAGTTGGGTTTAGAGAGTGTTTGATAGAGATGGGTGTCATGTTAGCTAAAGCTGTTAGTGATGTTAGAGTCAGAGGGGAGATTATAAATGTATAAAGGCCAAGTGATACAATCAAGTTAGTATGAATAATTAAATCACCCAAATTCATTGAGAATGGTAAAGAAAGAGAGTCATAGTAAAAAATATAAAATTAATGGAAACAAGTGACAGACTTTAATAGAATTTGAGAATAAATTAAAGTTGTAAAATGTGTAATTTTGAGTAATTTAAATGACAATTTTATTGTTAATTGTTACAATACTATGATAATTTTAAATGTCTTATTATATTATGTTGTTGTGTTTGAAGATAGAATCCTTAAAAGATGTTTAATGTATTTTATGATGTAGCCTATGTATAACCTGTGTAGGTCAAGGTTGTTGACTTGACCCAGTTTGATCAGCTGATGGGTGATGTTATATACTAGACCCGTTCTGGCAATGAAGTAATGCCAATTTTGCTGTTTAATTGAGTTGGATGATTTTAAATTTTTTGAATGTTGAGAGAAGTCTATTTTAATAAATTAAAATTTTTTTTTGAAAAAAAAGGAAGAAAAATTTTTGATTTTTGTGCCGGCCATCTAGTTGATGTTTTGAATTTTGATTGTAGTGTTGTTTATGTGTATTACTGGGGTTTTGTTGAATTATATTGTTTAGTATGTATGTATAATCACATGTTAGGATAAATGAGTTCATGTTTTAAGTGAATGTTCAATTTGTTTGTTTTTCTGAGTATTAATAGTAAGGAAGAAAATTGATAAATGTAGATAAAAGATTTTTTTGGTTTTGATGAAAATAATAATAATATAACAATCTGATTTTGAACTTAAAAGAATTGTGAATTTAAAGATAAATATTTTGTGACTTTTAAATAATGAGTTTGTTTATAAGATATTATGAGAGTATGTACGAGCCCAGTAACTGCTAAAGGCAGCCCAGTGTGCATGGTAAGGGGGAACATATCGGTTGAGGATCTGGCATGGTATAAGACCAGGGGTTTGGAGTTAAGGGTAGCATGTTAGAAGGTTAGGTGCGCTGTGGTGCGTGTCTGTTCGATTTTATGGTGTTGGGATCTCGAATAGAGAAGTCCAGCGATCTCGTTCAGATGCGGCCATAGTCGCCGAGCCAGGGGGGTTGTTTACCCATGATGTATAAGAACAAATGGGGGGTTGTTGGCACCATATCCTCACCGATCCTATTAGGGGTTTAGCAATGAGATTTCTTCTGTTTCGGCAGAAGACCTCTCATTGGGGGGATATTGTAACGGGGCAAAAAGGGGGCTTTTATTTTATTAACTTTGGGTTTCATTTTATTAAATTTCACAATTCACCTCATCTGTGTGGACAGCCACATGTTCACATGCAACGTAGTTCGAACAAAGAAACGGTGATGAAACAATGGTAATGGAATGTGCGGGTTGACGATTCCTGGAACTTTAACGCTGTGTGACACCTGTGCCCAAACGCACTAACATCGGCGGCGCGCATACCCACGCTAAGCCAAAGGCGCACAAGATGGCTTGGAGATGAATTTTGTTCGCACGTGGTCCGAGCTGGCGGATATAAGTTTAAGTCCTGCCCACATTTGTGACGTCGACCAGTGCATACTAAATATCGTCCACGTCTAAAACACGAAAAACCTATGTGTTGGCTGAACCGTAACTATGACAAAAAAGTAGAAGGCATTGCTTTCCGCCTTGTTGAAGGATAAAAAGTGTAAGAGTCTTGGTGAACGCTCTTCGCAGTTCCTCATCGACTCTAGCCTACGCAGGCAGCCCGACAAACAGGGCTCAACAATAACATTTTAACATCAAATAACAGTGAGTGCAGTTTTGTCTAAATTTGGTAATGAGAACAGTTCCATGGCGAAAATGAACTAATAAATTGTTCTTTCGGACAAAGTAGCGGAGTTTGGGAGTGGCCATGAAGACGGGGAGACGCCAAATTGCCGGCAGGGGTAGATGATCAATTGTAATTAAATGGGGTTTTTCTGAACAACAGGGTAATTATAATATAGTGTGAATGTTGAGTGAGAGCAGGCTGGGCTATCTGTTATAATTAAGGTAAGATGTTTCAGTATAATATTGTAATTGTAAAGGTAACTTTAATCATGTCATAAATCTCAGAAAAAAGTGTTATGCATATATTTTTTTATTTTTAAATTTTGGAGAAATAATTGTTTGAGATGAGGGGCAAGAAATAATTATATATTAAAAATTTTTTAATCTCTTCACAAAATGCGAGTTGCGTCAGTTATTGAAATAACCTACAATCATGCTTGCACTCCAACGTTCGTGTGACGTAACCCTGGGCTGAGAGAACAGTTTAAAAGGTAAGTGGAATAATAAATAATTTCATTTATTTATTTGTATTTGTAATTAAATGTATTATCACAAGCTGATGACTGGTGTGAAATGTCTAATGCTCAAAGTAATCAATTCATATGTCCTTTTAATAATTGATTTAATTTAATAATTTGTTTTTTTTTTAGTAATTATCAGAATATATGTTTCTGAAATTTAAATTCATTTAGTTATAAAAAAAAAAATATTTGTTTTGAGGTACAGTTTGTTGTGTTTTTATGTTCAGGATATATTGCTGATTATGTGTATTGATAATGTATTAACTGATTTATATTGTTCATATTATGTTTTGTAAACAAATGTAGTGATAAGGGAGAATTTATGATAAAAATAAGTTGTTTATTTTGTTTTGTTTATTAGGATTGTTAGCATCTAGTTAAGAGAAGTAATAACGTAAATTCGTTTAAAGGATTTTGGAATTTTGAAAATTTTTATGATTACATTAATTAATTGAAAGAGATGATCAAATTAATTTTAATATGAATCTTTGGTAAGGGACTTAGATCTATTTCCCTAGGAGAACAAAATTTAAATGATTTAATTTGATTTGTTTGATTTATTTTTTGATTTGAAACTGTAACGTCAAGCCAATAAAAGTTGAGAAATGCGAATGAATTTTGTAGAGAAGCCAATATAAAATGTTTGTGAATTTTACATTAATAATTAATATGTGGAAGTAGTTTGGTAATGAATACGTGTACGCACCCAGTACTTGCTAAAGGCAACCCAGTATGTATGTAAGGGGAGATATATCTATCGGTTGAGGATCTGGTACGTTATAAGGCCAGTTGTTGATTTATTTGGAATGTTACAAGGCTAGGTGGTACTATGGTGAGTACCGGTCCGACTTTACGGTGTTGGGATCTCGCTTAGAGAAGTCCAGTAATCTCGTTCAGGTGCAGCCATAGTCAGCTAGCTAGGGGGGTTGTTTACCCATGATGTATTAAAGAATTAAAGGGGGGTTGTTGGCACCATATCCTCACTGATCCTCTTAGGGTTTAACAATGAGAGTTTTTCTGTTTCGGCAGAAAACCTCTCATTTGGGGGGGGGGTATTGTAACGGGAGAGAATGGGATGATGAATTTTATTGTAATTGTAAATGCGACACACAAGGTTTACCCACACAGGGCCTCAGTTTAGAACAAGAAACATTCCTTGTAGGGGCACCAAGTCGCACATTTTGTCAGTATGCCCTGCAATAAGCACAGTTTTCCAGGTGCTCAGGAATGTGAATGAGTGCGCACATGCTTGCACAACCATAGTTTCGTCACGAACTTTTTGCGAGCCCCAAAACACAGAATAATTATACACAGACTCGCTCCACAAGTGATACCACGTGACAACTCATTACCGTGTCATGTGATTCCGTTTAGCGAATCACATAGCAAGCTGGTCAGGAAAGAAAAAAAGTGTGGCCATCTTGTACGCTGGGAGTACAGTGTCTGTCGTTTACCAATCATCCATACGGCCGGACGAACACAATAGGCTCGCGAGCCGAAAAAATCTTTTAACCTGTAGAAATGTGAAATAACTAAAATAAAACAGTGCAGAGTGTAACGTTTGATGCAGTGAACTGAGTTAATCAAGAGAAATTTTTAAAATTCAAACAGTGCAACGATTTTCGGACAAATAGTAGTGCAGCACGTGGGCAGCAGTGACGCCATTAAAAAAACGTAAATTTATCCCATCAAATCAATTATATAAATTTTAATATAAAGAGCTCTATATTAAGGGGGAATAATTTTAGATACTGTATGAGAGTGTGAGTGAGCAAGATGCTGGGTTGTCTTTATATAATATAATTAAATTTTACGTTAAGGTTTGAAATAGATATATATCATGTTAAAGTAGACTAAATGTTTTTGTAATTTTTGAAGAAAAGTAATTAAAATAAACAGTAGTGGTTTTAAAGAAGAAAATGAATAATAAGTAAATTTAAAAGAAGAGTAAACTAAATGCTGAAATTGAATAATAAACAGAGATGATTAATATAGACAATGAGCGTAGTTATTGAAATACGTAACCCTCAATCACGTTTATAGTTCACAGTTCGTGTGCCGAATCCTGGGCTAATCAAGGTAAGTTTGTTTTATATAATAATTAATAAATGTGATGCAAGGTGCGTTACTTCTCAGTATGAGGGACCATACGAAGTGATAGAGGTCAAGATGGACAATGCATATGTTCGCCAAAACCAGGCGACACGAGAAATAGTGGGTACACATAACGCAACACATTTAAAGCGATATTGGTCACGATAAATGTTTAAATCGAGTTTATGAATTTTAATATGTTTTCAGAAGGGACTCTCCCCCATTTTTGGGCGGTCACGGACTTATCAACCCTGACCGTGGGTTTTGGCTGTTTGGAGGCGGACCATGGTTGGCGGTAACTTCCTTCTGGTGGTGATAACGACGATGGTCCGGCTTCACAAAATTTTTACCAAGTAGAAATTCAACTGTATTATTGAACGGGGAGGGGGACCCTTTAAGGTACGTGGGAAAACATTTTTTTACACACAAGGTGCATAAATACGCACCACACCACGTACCAACAATCGCCTGAGAGTGCATTAAAACAAAAAATAAACCAAGGCGATTTTCAAATATGTATTACCAGTATCATTTGCAAATTAAGGTCTGCAAATGACAAATTTTTTTCCGTGTAAGTACCAAATGAAATAATTGTTAATGATGATAGCCATAAGAATAGTAATGATAAGTGTAGTGGTAAGAATAACGGGGTCAGTTTTGGAGGCTCTTTGTATAGCTCCTTCAGTGCTGCCATAAGTGCTTAACTCGTATTCATTAACATATGGAATCTGACCATCTCCGATCCCATCTCTATAAGTCATATTTTGGCTGATCCCTTTAGAAAGATATTAACGTGTGAACGGAGGTGAAAAAAAATGTATCGATAATGCACGGGTGTGTGTGTGTGTGAATGGAAGAAGTAAGTCTACCAAGGTCTTGGGCAAGGAGGGTCCGAATGGGGCTTTCTAATGGGCCAAATTGAATTAATTTAAACTCTTTGTTTGGTGCTAATTTGTATAAGAATGGATAGATTATAGTTTAGGAAGTCAAATAAATATTTTGTTGTACTCACTATTTTTTATGTTCAGTAAAAACACTCTAAAGAAAGTAAGATAGAAAAGGAATGGTGCTATGACACAGTATATATATTAGAACTTTAGATAATGAGATTTGTAATGTTTAATTTAAATATATAACATATAAATTATGAACATGTGATTCCCCACATTTCAGGCGGTCACGGCATCATCGTACCCTGACCGTGGTTTTGGATTATCGATAGCAGGTGTGGTTAGGCAGATTGTACCCTCGCCATACTTGTTATTATTTTCAAAATTGGTGACTCTAGAAATTAACCGGGGGGTAAATCAGGGGAATCACCAGAACTATGGAACAGTGGTTATCATCGAAGGGAGTGGTCGTGCCGTGTTAAGGGCATATGTCATTTTTAGTAGGAGTACTGGTGTCCTCGGACATCAGTAATGCCGAATTTTTTATAACGAGGAAACAAGAACGGTGTAGGCAGCGTCTATACCCTAATTCTTGTGGATGCAAATGGGTGCTACAGTCCACCATCAGGAAATAATAGTGTGTGTGGAAAAGGAGCTGGCCGTTACAAGCCAGGGGCACAGATAACGCATCTGTGCACAAGGTAAATGCTTGATCCGGTTTACCCGGCAGGTGATTTACCTAATTGTAACTGGGTTGGGGGGGATATAAAAAATGTTGATGTAGAAGGAGAGGTAACTGAATATTCAGTTAAAATAATACTAAACCGTATTCACGGTGCAATTAAGTTTGCTTGGCTCTGATTAAAGAGGTGTGTATTGTTGACTCACTGTTATGGTAATGGTTACTCTGTGCTTTATGATTCAATGATTAGTGATGAACATTCACTTATGATAATAAATGATTTTAAATACTAGACTCGATATTGCAATGATTTTATAATCAACAAGGACATGTTATGACATAAATTGTATAATTTTGTGTATTTGTTTTACTTGTATAGTATTCAATGTGCTTAGAGAAAGGTCATTCACCTGGTAATGAGACATCAGCTGATGACTGGTGTTAAATGTGTAGTATGTTACGTGTAATTAATTCATAAATTCAGTTGAATTGATGGTAGTAATAATTTTGTTCCTTTTATTAATTGTCAAAATATATATTTCTGGAAATTAAATTCATTTAATTATGAAAAAAAAAATTTGTTATTTTTTTTCTTTGAAGTAAAGATTGTATTTTGTTTTCATGTTTATATTATATTTTGTAACCAAATGTAGTTGTAATGGAGTTGATGATAGAAATAGGTTGTTTATTTTAAAATAATTGTCAGCATATAATGATGAGGATTTATAATGAAAATTCAATTCAATTAAAAGATATGAATTTTGAAAGTAAATTTGAAGTATTGATTATAGGTCATGGGAGAAATGATGAAGTAAATAAATGCAAAATGAAGTTAGAATTAACTGACTGTTTTGAATAAGGCAATTAAAATGATTAATTAAAAGAGATATGTAAGTTAACTTAAAAGGTGAATTTTTGATCATGAACTCAGATTTATTTTATTAGATGAATGAAATTCAAATAATTTATTTTTGGTTTGAAATGATATTGTCAGACAGACAGAAAAGTTGAGTAATGTGAGGGAATTGTATTCATATGTAAGGATGAAATGTTTATGTTGACGATGCCTATTTTGAGGTTAGTGTTTGTAAAATAAGGAATGTGTAGTTGAGTTAAGGTATTATGTTTAAGATAGTAAGGCACATATGTACGCACCCAGTACTTTGCTAAAGGCAATCCAGTATGTATAAGGGGAGATATATCAGTTGAGGATCTGGTTGGGTATAAGGCCAGTTATTGAATTTTACTGAAATGTTACAAGGTTAGGTGATACTGTGGTGAGTGCCTGTCTGATTTTACGGTGTTGGGATCTCGAACAGAGAAGTCCAGTAGAGTCATTCAGGTACAGCCATAGTCGCCGAACTAGGGGGTGGATTACACATGGTTTGTTAAGGAATTAAAGGGGGGTTGTCGTTGGCACCATATTCTCGCTGATCCTCTTAGGTTCTAGCAATGAGAGTTTTTCTGCTTCGGCAGGAAACCTCTCATTGGGGGGGGGGGAAGGTAACTGTACAAACAAATGAGGGTTTGCAATTTAAAGCTTTTTCATTTTATTTAACCAGAGTATAATAATGGATCATCAACTGTAGCTCCGTGTGAGGTACAGAATGGTACAGGAATGCAAGTTATCAGCAAGGGTGCGTATTCACGCGTATGCGCGCACGTGTCGGCCAACGTTCACACGGAAATGTCACTCTCAAAATTCCTTCTCACCCGCTACTGTAGTTTGGGTGACTCTCTATTATTCACTATTTTCTATATCTTATTTTGGCATTGTCAATCTAACCTTACTCACCTCTTTTTTCTACTAACAACCGCTTCTAACCATTAACATAATATGACACATATATCTCTATAATAACCCCCTTCACAAATCCCATTTAAAACCTCTGGCACCGCTCATTTTGTCTTTTATATAAGGATGTATGTTACTTAACTGGCCATATCCATTCATAACCATTTGCCCTCCACCAATATCGGCAAACACTCTAACCCAAAATTGCTCCGCCTGCCACAACGATGCACGCTGGTCCCTTGCCACGTCGCTCGTTGATCACTCCTTAACACCGGATCCTTACTACAAAATATCACCAACAACAACTAAAAAATTACCATCCACATTACTCACCTCTACATATAATCACTAACCACTGTGTCCCTAAAATATCTAACACCTCTTTATATATTATCAGCATCTCAACTCTTATTTTCCCTAACTCTCATTAACTGTATTTAACTAACTACAATGCCCTTATTTATCACTATTCCCAAACCTCTTTACAACATTTCATCTTAATATACCGCTAGAAAATTCATCACTTACCTACTAACAACAATACCTCTCAATACCCAAATCTATAACATGCTTAATCATTTACTAACCCTTTAGAATCTAAATCTCATAATATCCTTTAAAATCATTATTAACTTCCTTCAATTATTTAAAATTCTACAATACATGTTTACATAAAAAAATACATAAAATACACAACAGCAAAAATACACCAATACACTGACATTAATATACACAAAATATACAATCCACATAATCATTAAATCATTTACCAAAAATCAATCATAATCAGTCCATCTTAAAAAACACTGTTCACATAATTAAATGTTCATAACACAATGAAAGGTCTACCCTCCATCATCAAATAATAATCGAACCTTAAAACTATATACATGGTTTAATATTGAATGTCTTATATTATTACAATCAATATACATACTATTCAAATTTCTATAATTTTCCACAATCTCATATAACTCATGATCGGGTATGGTCATGTCGCCTTTGGTATAGTCTGTTACAGCCAGGTATTTTGTAAAGTTATCTTTCTCATTATCTCCTACTATTAACCTTTCCATCAACTCTTCATAATCTCTACATATCTTAAAAATTTCTACTTCTCTGTTTCTCTCAATATATCTCTCACTATCATACCATCTCTCTCTCTTAAAACATCTCTCATAATAATACCTCTCCCAACAACACTTCTCTCTCTCAATATATCTCTCTTTACACCCACTCTTTAAACCTTCAAAACACACTATCATTCCCTTATTATTATATTCTATTCCCCATAAAATTTCATTATTACTACACCTGTTTACACAATCATTTTCCAATATCATACTTTTATTTATATTATCATAATTTTCTACCCCACTTACCTTGTCTTTGTTCAATTCAAATTTGTTTAATTCTAATTTCTTCTTTTCTAATTCTATTTTTTCTAACTTTGTACCTGTTTCACTCAATCTTTTGTCCAAATTGCCCTGGCTAAACTTTATGATTTTAATAAGATTTACAATAAAAATACCCCTACATACCATTATTCTGGTACGGTTAATTCTGTACTGTTACAAAACCCCCTCAATGAAAGGTTTGGTGTCGAGACACAAAAACTTTCATTGGCTCATTCATACTTTTCTAAAAGGTTCAGTTCAGATATGTGCCACAACCCCCTGTAGTGTTACTAAAAGAAAATCTCAATCACTTAACCCTGGTCGAGACGAGTAGAACAGAATCAGAAATGATGGGTGATAGTATTCATTCAACACCAGCCCCAACAAAAAGAGTTGAGGAAAATGACATAATAAGAATGATGAAACTGCTTTTCAATGAGCAGAGCATCAAATTTGATACTAAATTAGATAATTTTAATGAGAAACTAAACCAATTTGATGTACAATTGAACGACATCAAAAAAGAAATTAAAAAACAGAGCTGCAATTTGGACAAAAGATTAAGTGAAACAGGTACAAAGTTAGAAAAAATATAATTAGAAAAGAAGAAATTAGAATTAAACAAATTTGAATTGAACAAAGACAAGGTAAGTGGGGTAGAAAATTATGATAATATAAATAAAAGTATGATATTGGAAAATGATTGTGTAAACAGGTGTAGTAATAATGAAATTTTATGGGGAATAGAATATAATAATAAGGGAATGATAGTGTGTTTTGAAGGTTTAAAGAGTGGGTGTAAAGAGAGATATATTGAGAGAGAGAAGTGTTGTTGGGAGAGGTATTATTATGAGAGATGTTTTAAGAGAGAGAGATGGTATGATAGTGAGAGATATATTGAGAGAAACAGAGAAGTAGAAATTTTTAAGATATGTAGAGATTATGAAGAGTTGATGGAAAGGTTAGGAGTAGGAGATAATGAGAAAGATAACTTTACAAAATACCTGGCTGTAACAGACTATACCAAAGGCGACATGACCATACCCGATCATGAGTTATATGAGATTGTGGAAAATTATAGAAATTTGAATAGTATGTATATTGATTGTAATAATATAAGACATTCAATATTAAACCATGTATATAGTTTTAAGGTTCGATTATTATTTGATGATGGTGGGTAGACCTTTTATTGTGTTATGAACATTTAATTATGTGAACAGTGTTTTTTAAGATGGACTGATTATGATTGATTTTTGGTAAATGATTTAATGATTATGTGGATTGTATATTTTGTGTATATTAATGTCAGTGTATTGGTGTATTTTTGCTGTTGTATATTTTATGTATTTTTTTTTATGTAAACATGTATTGTAGAATTTTAAATAATTGAAGGAAGTTAATAATGATTTTAAAGGATATTATGAGATTTAGATTCTAAAGGGTTAGTAAATGATTAAGCATGTTATAGATTTGGGTATTGAGAGGTACTGTTGTTAGTAGGTAAGTGATGAATTTTCTAGCGGTATATTAAGATGAAATGTTGTAAAGAGGTTTGGGAATAGTGATAAATAAGGGCATTGTAGTTAGTTAAATACAGTTAATGAGAGTTAGGGAAAATAAGAGTTGAGATGCTGATAATATATAAAGAGGCGTTAGATATTTTAGGGACACAGTGGTTAGTGATTATATGTAGAGGTGAGTAATGTGGATGGTAATTTTTTAGTTGTTGTTGGTGATATTTTGTAGTAAGGATCCGGTGTTAAGGAGTGATCAACGAGCGACGTGGCAAGGGACCAGCGTGCAGCATTGTGGCAGGCGGAGCAATTTTGGGTTAGAGTGTTTGCCGATATTGGTGGAGGGCAAATGGTTATGAATGGATATGGCCAGTTAAGTAACATACATCCTTATATAAAAGACAAAATGAGCGGTGCCAGAGGTTTTAAATGGGATTTGTGAAGGGGGTTATTATAGAGATATTGGTGTCATATTATGTTAATGGTTAGAAGCGGTTGTTAGTAGAAAAAAGAGGTGAGTAAGGTTAGATTGACAATGCCAAAATAAGATATAGAAAATAGTGAATAATAGAGAGTCACCCAAACGAGTACGGATGAAAGGGTTAGAAAAGGAAATTCAAAGTAGGAAGGTAAGGTAACAGAGGGACTGATGATAAATTTGAAATTTTTTGTATAGAATCTAAATGAATGTTAAATATTAAAAGTTGAATAGAGAGTTGATAATAAAAAATGTTATAAAGTTCTGCTACAAGTTATGTAAATATGAATTAAGTAATGTGAATTGTTCAATGTTAGTGTTTAATGCTTATGATGTACCATGTTTTATTATGTTGATGATAGTGTGTGGTTAGGAGGCTACTGTAAGGGTAGTGACTATAATGATATTAAATTTTATGTTAGAGTAACAAGTCTCTGGAAAAAATGATTCTGTTTAAAAAGGGGTAAGATTAAAGTAAAGAAATGAATAAAGAAATTTAGATAGTTTGAAGTGCTGCCAAGATAGATAAATATACTGAAGTTATGTGAAGTAAATGGGGGAAAAAAAAATATATATATATATATATAATAGTTGTTGTTTGAGAGTTAAAAGTTGTTGTGTGTTTAGTATAAGAGTATAATTTCTTATGATGAGAGAAGCCATTTAACATTGACTGGCGTCAGAGAACTTGATAAAAATATATATAGGAGTGTTGAAAAGGAGAAGGATGATCTATTTTAAATCTTGTTATAATTTTGAGTTATTTGGTATTTTATAAATAAATAAAACCAACGCCTCAACTCACAAACCAATGCGTCTAAGAGGAAACATATCAGTTGCGGATATGTAGATGAATAAGGCCACTATTTTAAAATTTTGTATTGAATGTTTCAGAGTTTTATGGTGTTGTGACCGCGGTCCTGCGCTGGCCGGAGCGTCAGAACAGGAGCGTGCAGTGCCTCATGGCCTTATGGTGTAGGGATCTCTCAGGAGAAGTCCAGTAAGGTCAGACGGGTACGATCGACACTATAGGACCAAGGGTAAGTGATTGAGATTTTCTTTTAGTAACACTACAGGGGGTTGTGGCACATATCTGAACTGATCCTTTTAGAAAAGTATGAATGAGTCAATGAAAGTTCTTGTGTCTTGACACCAAACCTTTCATTGAGGGGGTTTTGTAACAGTACAGAATTAACCATACCAGAATAATGGTATGTAGGGGTATTTTTATTGTAAATCTTATTAAAATCATAAAGTTTAGGCAGGGCAAAGTCAGTTTGACACAAGTCCCAGTAGCTACGCAAATTCACCAGAGGGGAGCCGATCCAAGGTCAGCGTAGTACGAGCGAAGTTAACCATCAGCAATGGCGATTTTAGACGCTACAAATTGACAATACTGACTTTCTATTGGTCCACGGTAACAAATCGTCACCAAAACACAATGACGATATAAAATCATTACGTATTAAACCGGGCATTGGCGAAAAGAACAATGCATATGACGTGAGACACAACCAATTTGCGTAATAATTGTGTCTGCTTCCGCCCAGTTCAGCAACAGCAGTTACCCGAGCACATACGCTCGCCACAGTGCAGTGGGCAAAATGTTGCCAAATATGTAATATTTACTTAATAACATGAAATAGTTATCACCAAAATTTAACAGTAACTACAATTAGAATCAGTGAATAATTTAAAATGAATTTCAAATAGAGTCAGTGGACAAAACAGCACGAAATTCGGCCGACCACCTACCGATCGCCATGGACACCAAATGAGGAGTCTACACCACATCAATTACAGGAAAGCCCCTACTCAAATTATTTTCTAAATTCAGAATTTTATTTAATGAGCTCAAATCAGATATTTAACAAACATGTGTAAATTTTCAGTAAGAGAGAGAGAGAGAGAGAGAGAGAGAGAGAGAGAGAGTGAGAGAGTGTGTTTTGTTGATCAACTTAAATATAACCTGAGGCGTTGGTTTGTGAAGTATATAAATCGTTAGTGTCATTAAAATATAAAGAGAACCAGAATGTTTAAAATGATAGTAGTAACAAAACTGAAAAAATAATTTCAATCAAATAAGAAAGTACATGTACGTAACCTTGAACAGAGGTCAAATGCGGAATGACATCGCCGCCATTTTGAAATTCAAAAGTTATTAATGAGTATCCATGTATCAATCTACAAAAATTAACTAAATAAAATCAAGTTCGTTAGCCTAATGTTGTGTACCTCATTATTTCAGTACCCAACAACCTCTGCCTCTGTCTGCTTAACGAAATTCTGGACCCAAAGCCTAATGCATGTAAGTGAGCTGAGCACGTGTTATTCCGGTTATAAGATTTATTATGCAAATTACATACAATTTGAATGTCATATCTGTATTATTATTTATTATGTTTGTTATGCAAAAAGAAGTGAAAAGTAACAGATGGCAGCCCGAACTTGGACTTTATATATAAATAAAAATACATAAATAAGCAGAAAAGCAGAGGTAGACGGGTAGTGAAATATACGAAAAAATTGAGGTTATCTGTATAGGTTATGCATGGTACGAGTAGAGTATAACACAACAACTAAAATAAATTTATTATTGTTAACATAATAATATAAAAAAAAAAAAAAAAATGGCAAACAGTAACGAGACGAGTAGAACAGAATCAGAAATGATGGGTGATAGTATTCATTCAACACCAGCCCCAACAAAAAGAGTTGAGGAAAATGACATAATAAGAATGATGAAACTGCTTTTCAATGAGCAGAGCATCAAATTTGATACTAAATTAGATAATTTTAATGAGAAACTAAACCAATTTGATGTACAATTGAACGACATCAAAAAAGAAATTAAAAAACAGAGCTGCAATTTGGACAAAAGATTAAGTGAAACAGGTACAAAGTTAGAAAAAATATAATTAGAAAAGAAGAAATTAGAATTAAACAAATTTGAATTGAACAAAGACAAGGTAAGTGGGGTAGAAAATTATGATAATATAAATAAAAGTATGATATTGGAAAATGATTGTGTAAACAGGTGTAGTAATAATGAAATTTTATGGGGAATAGAATATAATAATAAGGGAATGATAGTGTGTTTTGAAGGTTTAAAGAGTGGGTGTAAAGAGAGATATATTGAGAGAGAGAAGTGTTGTTGGGAGAGGTATTATTATGAGAGATGTTTTAAGAGAGAGAGATGGTATGATAGTGAGAGATATATTGAGAGAAACAGAGAAGTAGAAATTTTTAAGATATGTAGAGATTATGAAGAGTTGATGGAAAGGTTAGGAGTAGGAGATAATGAGAAAGATAACTTTACAAAATACCTGGCTGTAACAGACTATACCAAAGGCGACATGACCATACCCGATCATGAGTTATATGAGATTGTGGAAAATTATAGAAATTTGAATAGTATGTATATTGATTGTAATAATATAAGACATTCAATATTAAACCATGTATATAGTTTTAAGGTTCGATTATTATTTGATGATGGTGGGTAGACCTTTTATTGTGTTATGAACATTTAATTATGTGAACAGTGTTTTTTAAGATGGACTGATTATGATTGATTTTTGGTAAATGATTTAATGATTATGTGGATTGTATATTTTGTGTATATTAATGTCAGTGTATTGGTGTATTTTTGCTGTTGTATATTTTATGTATTTTTTTTTATGTAAACATGTATTGTAGAATTTTAAATAATTGAAGGAAGTTAATAATGATTTTAAAGGATATTATGAGATTTAGATTCTAAAGGGTTAGTAAATGATTAAGCATGTTATAGATTTGGGTATTGAGAGGTACTGTTGTTAGTAGGTAAGTGATGAATTTTCTAGCGGTATATTAAGATGAAATGTTGTAAAGAGGTTTGGGAATAGTGATAAATAAGGGCATTGTAGTTAGTTAAATACAGTTAATGAGAGTTAGGGAAAATAAGAGTTGAGATGCTGATAATATATAAAGAGGCGTTAGATATTTTAGGGACACAGTGGTTAGTGATTATATGTAGAGGTGAGTAATGTGGATGGTAATTTTTTAGTTGTTGTTGGTGATATTTTGTAGTAAGGATCCGGTGTTAAGGAGTAATCAACGAGCGACGTGGCAAGGGACCAGCGTGCAGCATTGTGGCAGGCGGAGCAATTTTGGGTTAGAGTGTTTGCCGATATTGGTGGAGGGCAAATGGTTATGAATGGATATGGCCAGTTAAGTAACATACATCCTTATATAAAAGACAAAATGAGCGGTGCCAGAGGTTTTAAATGGGATTTGTGAAGGGGGTTATTATAGAGATATTGGTGTCATATTATGTTAATGGTTAGAAGCGGTTGTTAGTAGAAAAAAGAGGTGAGTAAGGTTAGATTGACAATGCCAAAATAAGATATAGAAAATAGTGAATAATAGAGAGTCACCCAAACGAGTACGGATGAAAGGGTTAGAAAAGGAAATTCAAAGTAGGAAGGTAAGGTAACAGAGGGACTGATGATAAATTTGAAATTTTTTGTATAGAATCTAAATGAATGTTAAATATTAAAAGTTGAATAGAGAGTTGATAATAAAAAATGTTATAAAGTTCTGCTACAAGTTATGTAAATATGAATTAAGTAATGTGAATTGTTCAATGTTAGTGTTTAATGCTTATGATGTACCATGTTTTATTATGTTGATGATAGTGTGTGGTTAGGAGGCTACTGTAAGGGTAGTGACTATAATGATATTAAATTTTATGTTAGAGTAACAAGTCTCTGGAAAAAATGATTCTGTTTAAAAAGGGGTAAGATTAAAGTAAAGAAATGAATAAAGAAATTTAGATAGTTTGAAGTACTGCCAAGATAGATAAATATACTGAAGTTATGTGAAGTAAATGGGGGAAAAAAAAATATATATATATATATAATAGTTGTTGTTTGAGAGTTAAAAGTTGTTGTGTGTTTAGTATAAGAGTATAATTTCTTATGATGAGAGAAGCCATTCAACATTGACTGGAGTCAGAGAACTTGATAAAAATATATATAGGAGTGTTGAAAAGGAGAAGGATGATCTATTTTAAATCTTGTTATAATTTTGAGTTATTTGGTATTTTATAAATAAATAAAACCAACGCCTCAACTCACAAACCAATGCGTCTAAGAGGAAACATATCAGTTGCGGATATGTAGATGAATAAGGCCACTATTTTAAAATTTTGTATTGAATGTTTCAGAGTTTTATGGTGTTGTGACCGCGGTCCTGCGCTGGCCGGAGCGTCAGAACAGGAGCGTGCAGTGCCTCATGGCCTTATGGTGTAGGGATCTCTCAGGAAAAGTCCAGTAAGGTCAGATGGGTACAATCGACACTATAGGACCAAGGGTAAGTGATTGAGATTTTCTTTTAGTAACACTACAGGGGGTTGTGGCACATATCTGAACTGATCCTTTTAGAAAAGTATGAATGAGTCAATGAAAGTTTTTGTGTCCCGACACCAAACCTTTCATTGAGGGGGTTTTGTAACAGTACAGAATTAACCGTACCAGAATAATGGTATGTAGGGGTATTTTTATTGTAAATCTTATTAAAATCATAAAGTTTAGCCAGGGCAAAGTCAGTTTGACACAAGTCCCAGTAGCTACGCAAATTCACCAGAGGGGAGCCGATCCAAGGTCAGCGGAGTACGAGCAAAGTTAACCATCAGCAATGGCGATTTTAGGCGCTACAAATTGACAATACTGACTTTCTATTGGTCCACGGTAACAAATCGTCACCAAAACACAATGACGATATAAAATCATTACGTATTAAACCGGGCGTTGGCGAAAAGAACAATGCATATGACGTCAGACACAACCAATTTGCATAATAATTGTGTCTGCTTCCGCCCAGTTCAGCAACAGCAGTTACCCGAGCACATACGCTCGCCACAGTGCAGTGGGCAAAATGTTGCCAAATATGTAATATTTACTTAATAACATGAAATAGTTATCACCAAAATTTAACAGTAACTACAATTAGAATCAGTGAATAATTTAAAATGAATTTCAAATAGAGTCAGTGGACAAAACAGCACGAAATTCGGCCGACCACCTACCGATCGCCATGGACACCAAATGAGGAGTCTACACCACATCAATTACAGGAAAGCCCCTACTCAAATTATTTTCTAAATTCAGAATTTTATTTAATGAGCTCAAATCAGATATTTAACAAACATGTGTAAATTTTCAGTAAGAGAGAGAGAGAGAGAGAGAGAGTGAGAGAGTGTGTTTTGTTGATCAACTTAAATATAACCTGAGGCGTTGGTTTGTGAAGTATATAAATCGTTAGTGTCATTAAAATATAAAGAGAATCAGAATGTTTAAAATGATAGTAGTAACAAAACTGAAAAAATAATTTCAATCAAATAAGAAAGTACATGTACGTAACCTTGAACAGAGGTCAAATGCGGAATGACATCGCCGCCATTTTGAAATTCAAAAGTTATTAATGAGTATCCATGTATCAATCTACAAAAATTAACTAAATAAAATCAAGTTCGTTAGCGTAATGTTGTGTACCTCATTATTTCAGTACCCAACAACCTCTGCCTCTGTCTGCTTAACGAAATTCTGGACCCAACGCCTAATGCATGTAAGTGAGCTGAGCACGTGTTATTCCGGTTATAAGATTTATTATGCAAATTACATACAATTTGAATGTCATATCTGTATTATTATTTATTATGTTTGTTATGCAAAAAGAAGTGAAAAGTAACAGATGGCAGCCCGAACTTGGACTTTATATATAAATAAAAATATATAAATAAGCAGAAAAGCAGAGGTAGACGGGTAGTGAAATATACGAAAAAATAGAGGTTATCTGTATAGGTTATGCATGGTACGAGTAGAGTATAACACAACAACTAAAATAAATTTATTATTGTTAACATAATAATATAAAAAAAAAAGAAATGGCAAACAGTAACGAGACGAGTAGAACAGAATCAGAAATGATGGGTGATAGTATTCATTCAACACCAGCCCCAACAAAAAGAGTTGAGGAAAATGACATAATAAGAATGATGAAACTGCTTTTCAATGAGCAGAGCATCAAATTTGATACTAAATTAGATAATTTTAATGAGAAACTAAACCAATTTGATGTACAATTGAACGACATCAAAAAAGAAATTAAAAAACAGAGCTGCAATTTGGACAAAAGATTGAGTGAAACAGGTACAAAGTTAGAAAAAATAGAATTAGAAAAGAAGAAATTAGAATTAAACAAATTTGAATTGAACAAAGACAAGGTAAGTGGGGTAGAAAATTATGATAATATAAATAAAAGTATGATATTGGAAAATGATTGTGTAAACAGGTGTAGTAATAATGAAATTTTATGGGGAATAGAATATAATAATAAGGGAATGATAGTGTGTTTTGAAGGTTTAAAGAGTGGGTGTAAAGAGAGATATATTGAGAGAGAGAAGTGTTGTTGGGAGAGGTATTATTATGAGAGATGTTTTAAGAGAGAGAGATAGTATGATAGTGAGAGATATATTGAGAGAAACAGAGAAGTAGAAATTTTTAAGATATGTAGAGATTATGAAGAGTTGATGGAAAGGTTAGGAGTAGGAGATAATGAGAAAGATAACTTTACAAAATACCTGGCTGTAACAGACTATACCAAAGGCGACATGACCATACCCGATCATGAGTTATATGAGATTGTGGAAAATTATAGAAATTTGAATAGTATGTATATTGATTGTAATAATATAAGACATTCAATATTAAACCATGTATATAGTTTTAAGGTTCGATTATTATTTGATGATGGAGGGTAGACCTTTCATTGTGTTATGAACATTTAATTATGTGAACAGTGTTTTTTAAGATGGACTGATTATGATTGATTTTTGGTAAATGATTTAATGATTATGTGGATTGTATATTTTGTGTATATTAATGTCAGTGTATTGGTGTATTTTTGCTGTTGTATATTTTATGTATTTTTTTTTATGTAAACATGTATTGTAGAATTTTAAATAATTGAAGGAAGTTAATAATGATTTTAAAGGATATTATGAGATTTAGATTCTAAAGGGTTAGTAAATGATTAAGCATGTTATAGATTTGGGTATTGAGAGGTACTGTTGTTAGTAGGTAAGTGATGAATTTTCTAGCGGTATATTAAGATGAAATGTTGTAAAGAGGTTTGGGAATAGTGATAAATAAGGGCATTGTAGTTAGTTAAATACAGTTAATGAGAGTTAGGGAAAATAAGAGTTGAGATGCTGATAATATATAAAGAGGCGTTAGATATTTTAGGGACACAGTGGTTAGTGATTATATGTAGAGGTGAGTAATGTGGATGGTAATTTTTTAGTTGTTGTTGGTGATATTTTGTAGTAAGGATCCGATGTTAAGGAGTGATCAACGAGCGACGTGGCAAGGGACCAGCGTGCAGCATTGTGGCAGGCGGAGAAATTTTGGGTTAGAGTGTTTGCCGATATTGGTGGAGGGCAAATGGTTATGAATGGATATGGCCAGTTAAGTAACATACATCCTTATATAAAAGACAAAATGAGCGGTGCCAGAGGTTTTAAATGGGATTTGTGAAGGGGGTTATCATAGAGATATTGGTGTCATATTATGTTAATGGTTAGAAGCGGTTGTTAGTAGAAAAAAGAGGTGAGTAATGTTAGATTGACAATGCCAAAATAAGATATAGAAAATAGTGAATAATAGAGAGTCACCCAAACGAGTACGGATGAAAGGGTTAGAAAAGGAAATTCAAAGTAGGAAGGTAAGGTAACAGAGGGACTGATGATAAATTTGAAATTTTTTGTATAGAATCTAAATGAATGTTAAATATTAAAAGTTGAATAGAGAGTTGATAATAAAAAATGTTATAAAGTTCTGCTACAAGTTATGTAAATATGAATTAAGTAATGTGAATTGTTCAATGTTAGTGTTTAATGCTTATGATGTACCATGTTTTATTATGTTGATGATAGTGTGTGGTTAGGAGGCTACTGTAAGGGTAGTGACTATAATGATATTAAATTTTATGTTAGAGTAAGAAGTCTCTGGAAAAAATGATTCTGTTTAAAAAGGGGTAAGATTAAAGTAAAGAAATGAATAAAGAAATTTAGATAGTTTGAAGTACTGCCAAGATAGATAAATATACTGAAGTTATGTGAAAAAAAAAAGAAAAAATATATATATATATATAATAGTTGTTGTTTGAGAGTTAAAAGTTGTTGTGTGTTTAGTATAAGAGTATAATTTCTTATGATGAGAGAAGCCATTCAACATTGACTGGAGTCAGAGAACTTGATAAAAATATATATAGGAGTGTTGAAAAGGAGAAGGATGATCTATTTTAAATCTTGTTATAATTTTGAGTTATTTGGTATTTTATAAATAAATAAAACCAACGCCTCAACTCACAAACCAATGCGTCTAAGAGGAAACATATCAGTTGCGGATATGTAGATGAATAAGGCCACTATTTTAAAATTTTGTATTGAATGTTTCAGAGTTTTATGGTGTTGTGACCGCGGTCCTGCGCTGGCCGGAGCGTCAGAACAGGAGCGTGCAGTGCCTCATGGCCTTATGGTGTAGGGATCTCTCAGGAAAAGTCCAGTAAGGTCAGATGGGTACAATCGACACTATAGGACCAAGGGTAAGTGATTGAGATTTTCTTTTAGTAACACTACAGGGGGTTGTGGCACATATCTGAACTGATCCTTTTAGAAAAGTATGAATGAGTCAATGAAAGTTTTTGTGTCCCGACACCAAACCTTTCATTGAGGGGGTTTTGTAACAGTACAGAATTAACCGTACCAGAATAATGGTATGTAGGGGTATTTTTATTGTAAATCTTATTAAAATCATAAAGTTTAGCCAGGGCAAAGTCAGTTTGACACAAGTCCCAGTAGCTACGCAAATTCACCAGAGGGGAGCCGATCCAAGGTCAGCGGAGTACGAGCGAAGTTAACCATCAGCAATGGCGATTTTAGGCGCTACAAATTGACAATACTGACTTTCTATTGGTCCACGGTAACAAATCGTCACCAAAACACAATGACGATATAAAATCATTACGTATTAAACCGGGCGTTGGCGAAAAGAACAATGCATATGACGTCAGACACAACCAATTTGCATAATAATTGTGTCTGCTTTCGCCCAGTTCAGCAACAGCAGTTACCCGAGCACATACGCTCGCCACAGTGCAGTGGGCAAAATGTTGCCAAATATGTAATATTTACTTAATAACATGAAATAGTTATCACCAAAATTTAACAGTAACTACAATTAGAATCAGTGAATAATTTAAAATGAATTTCAAATAGAGTCAGTGGACAAAACAGCACGAAATTCGGCCGACCACCTACCGATCGCCATGGACACCGAATGAGGAGTCTACACCACATCAATTACAGGAAAGCGCCTACTCAAATTATTTTCTAAATTCAGAATTTTATTTAATGAGCTCAAATCAGATATTTAACAAACATGTGTAAATTTTCAGTAAGAGAGAGAGAGAGAGAGAGAGAGAGAGAGTGAGAGAGTGTGTTTTGTTGATCAACTTAAATATAACCTGAGGCGTTGGTTTGTGAAGTATATAAATCGTTAGTGTCATTAAAATATAAAGAGAACCAGAATGTTTAAAATGATAGTAACAAAACTGAAAAAATAATTTCAATCAAATAAGAAAGTACATGTACGTAACCTTGATCAGAGGTCAAATGCGGAATGACATCGCCGCCATTTTGAAATTCAAAAGTTATTAATGAGTATCCATGTATCAATCTACAAAAATTAACTAAATAAAATCAAGTTCGTTAGCCTAATGTTGTGTACCTCATTATTTCAGTACCCAACAACCTCTGCCTCTGTCTGCTTAACGAAATTCTGGACCCAAAGCCTAATGCATGTAAGTGAGCTGAGCACGTGTTATTCCAGTTATAAGATTTATTATGCAAATTACATACAATTTGAATGTCATATCTGTATTATTATTTATTATGTTTGTTATGCAAAAAGAAGTGAAAAGTAACAGATGGCAGCCCGAACTTGGACTTTATATATAAATAAAAATATATAAATAAGCAGAAAAGCAGAGGTAGACGGGTAGTGAAATATACGAAAAAATAGAGGTTATCTGTATAGGTTATGCATGGTACGAGTAGAGTATAACACAACAACTAAAATAAATTTATTATTGTTAACATAATAATATAAAAAAAAAAAAAAATGGCAAACAGTAACGAGACGAGTAGAACAGAATCAGAAATGATGGGTGATAGTATTCATTCAACACCAGCCCCAACAAAAAGAGTTGAGGAAAATGACATAATAAGAATGATGAAACTGCTTTTCAATGAGCAGAGCATCAAATCTGATACTAAATTAGATAATTTTAATGAGAAACTAAACCAATTTGATGTACAATTGAACGACATCAAAAAAGAAATTAAAAAACAGAGCTGCAATTTGGACAAAAGATTAAGTGAAACAGGTACAAAGTTAGAAAAAATAGAATTAGAAAAGAAGAAATTAGAATTAAACAAATTTGAATTGAACAAAGACAAGGTAAGTGGGGTAGAAAATTATGATAATATAAATAAAAGTATGATATTGGAAAATGATTGTGTAAACAGGTGTAGTAATAATGAAATTTTATGGGGAATAGAATATAATAATAAGGGAATGATAGTGTGTTTTGAAGGTTTAAAGAGTGGGTGTAAAGAGAGATATATTGAGAGAGAGAAGTGTTGTTGGGAGAGGTATTATTATGAGAGATGTTTTAAGAGACAGAGATGGTATGATAGTGAGAGATATATTGAGAGAAACAGAGAAGTAGAAATTTTTAAGATATGTAGAGATTATGAAGAGTTGATGGAAAAGTTAGGAGTAGGAGATAATGAGAAAGATAACTTTACAAAATACCTGGCTGTAACAGACTATACCAAAGGCGACATGACCATACCCGATCATGAGTTATATGAGATTGTGGAAAATTATAGAAATTTGAATAGTATGTATATTGATTGTAATAATATAAGACATTCAATATTAAACCATGTATATAGTTTTAAGGTTCGATTATTATTTGATGATGGAGGGTAGACCTTTCATTGTGTTATGAACATTTAATTATGTGAACAGTGTTTTTTAAGATGGACTGATTATGATTGATTTTTGGTAAATGATTTAATGATTATGTGGATTGTATATTTTGTGTATATTAATGTCAGTGTATTGGTGTATTTTTGCTGTTGTGTATTTTATGTATTTTTTTTTATGTAAACATGTATTGTAGAATTTTAAATAATTGAAGGAAGTTAATAATGATTTTAAAGGATATTATGAGATTTAGATTCTAAAGGGTTAGTAAATGATTAAGCATGTTATAGATTTGGGTATTGAGAGGTATTGTTGTTAGTAGGTAAGTGATGAATTTTCTAGTGGTATATTAAGATGAAATGTTGTAAAGAGGTTTGGGAATAGTGATAAATAAGGGCATTGTAGTTAGTTAAATAAAGTTAATGGGAGTTAGGGAAAATAAGAGTTGAGATGCTGATAATATATAAAGAGGCGTTAGATATTTTAGGGACACAGTGGTTAGTGATTATATGTAGAGGTGAGTAATGTGGATGGTAATTTTTTAGTTGTTGTTGGTGATATTTTGTAGTAAGGATCCGGTGTTAAGGAGTAATCAACGAGCGACGTGGCAAGGGACCAGCGTGCAGCGTTGTGGCAGGCGGAGCAATTTTGGGTTAGAGTGTTTGCCGATATTGGTGGAGGGCAAATGGTTATGAATGGATATGGCCAGTTAAGTAACATACATCCTTATATAAAAGACAAAATGAGTTGTGCCAGAGGTTTTAAATGGGATTTGTGAAGGGGGTTATTATAGAGATATTGGTGTCATATTATGTTAATGGTTAGAAGCGGTTGTTAGTAGAAAAAAGAGGTGAGTAAGGTTAGATTGACAATGCCAAAATAAGATATAGAAAATAGTGAATAATAGAGAGTCACCCAAACGAGTAAGGATGAAAGGGTTAGAAAAGGAAATTCAAAGTAGGAAGGTAAGGTAACAGAGGGATTGATGATAAATTTGAAATTTGTTGTATAGAATCTAAATGAATGTTAAATATTAAAAGTTGAATAGAGAGTTGATAATAAAAAATGTTATAAAAGTTCTGCTACAAGTTATGTAAATATGAATTAAGTAATGTGAATTGTTCAATGTTAGTGTTTAATGCTTATGATGTACCATGTTTTATTATGTTGATGATAGTGTGTGGTTAGGAGGCTACTGTAAGGGTAGTGACTATAATGATATTAAATTTTATGTTAGAGTAAGAAGTCTCTGGAAAAAATGATTCTGTTAAAAAAGGGGTAAGGTTAAAGTAAAGAAATGAGTAAAGAAATTTAGATAGTTTGAAGTACTGCCAAGATAGATAAATATACTGAAGTTATGTGAAAAAAAAAAGAAAAAAATATATATATATATAATAGTTGTTGTTTGAGAGTTAAAAGTTGTTGTGTGTTTAGTATAAGAGTATAATTTCTTATGATGAGAGAAGCCATTCAACATTGACTGGAGTCAGAGAACTTGATAAAAATATATATAGGAGTGTTGAAAAGGAGAAGGATGATATATTTTAAATCTTGTTATAATTTTGAGTTATTTGGTATTTTATAAATAAATAAAACCAACGCCTCAACTCACAAACCAATGCGTCTAAGAGGAAACATATCAGTTGCGGATATGTAGATGAATAAGGCCACTATTTTAAAATTTTGTATTGAATGTTTCAGAGTTTTATGGTGTTGTGACCGCGGTCCTGCGCTGGCCGGAGCGTCAGAACAGGAGCGTGCAGTGCCTCATGGCCTTATGGTGTAGGGATCTCTCAGGAGAAGTCCAGTCAGGTCAGATGGGTACAATCGACACTATAGGACCAAGGGTAAGTGATTGAGATTTTCTTTTAGTAACACTACAGGGGGTTGTGGCACATATCTGAACTGATCCTTTTAGAAAAGTATGAATGAGTCAATGAAAGTTTTTGTGTCCCGACACCAAACCTTTCATTGAGGGGGTTTTGTAACAGTACAGAATTAACCGTACCAGAATAATGGTATGTAGGGGTATTTTTATTGTAAATCTTATTAAAATCATAAAGTTTAGCCAGGGCAAAGTCAGTTTGACACAAGTCCCAGTAGCTACGCAAATTCACCAGAGGGGAACCGATCCAAGGTCAGCGGAGTATGAGCGAAGTTAACCATCAGCAATGGCGATTTTAGGCGCTACAAATTGACAATACTGACTTTCTATTGGTCCACGGTAACAAATCGTCACCAAAACACAATGACGATATAAAATCATTACGTATTAAACCGGGCATTGGCGAAAAGAACAATGCATATGACGTCAGACACAACCAATTTGCATAATAATTGTGTCTGCTTCCGCCCAGTTCAGCAACAGCAGTTACCCGAGCACATACGCTCGCCACAGTGCAGTGGGCAAAATGTTGCCAAATATGTAATATTTACTTAATAACATGAAATAGTTATCACCAAAATTTAACAGTAACTACAATTAGAATCAGTGAATAATTTAAAATGAATTTCAAATAGAGTCAGTGGACAAAACAGCACGAAATTCGGCCGACCACCTACCGATCGCCATGGACACCAAATGAGGAGTCTACACCACATCAATTACAGGAAAGCCCCTACTCAAATTATTTTCTAAATTCAGAATTTTATTTAATGAGCTCAAATCAGATATTTAACAAACATGTGTAAATTTTCAGTAAGAGAGAGAGAGAGAGAGAGAGAGAGAGAGTGAGAGAGTGTGTTTTGTTGATCAACTTAAATATAACCTGAGGCGTTGGTTTGTGAAGTATATAAATCGTTAGTGTCATTAAAATATAAAGAGAATCAGAATGTTTAAAATGATAGTAGTAACAAAACTGAAAAAATAATTTCAATCAAATAAGAAAGTACATGTACGTAACCTTGAACAGAGGTCAAATGCGGAATGACATCGCCGCCATTTTGAAATTCAAAAGTTATTAATGAGTATCCATGTATCAATCTACAAAAATTAACTAAATAAAATCAAGTTCGTTAGCGTAATGTTGTGTACCTCATTATTTCAGTACCCAACAACCTCTGCCTCTGTCTGCTTAACGAAATTCTGGACCCAACGCCTAATGCATGTAAGTGAGCTGAGCACGTGTTATTCCGGTTATAAGATTTATTATGCAAATTACATACAATTTGAATGTCATATCTGTATTATTATTTATTATGTTTGTTATGCAAAAAGAAGTGAAAAGTAACAGATGGCAGCCCGAACTTGGACTTTATATATAAATAAAAATATATAAATAAGCAGAAAAGCAGAGGTAGACGGGTAGTGAAATATACGAAAAAATAGAGGTTATCTGTATAGGTTATGCATGGTACGAGTAGAGTATAACACAACAACTAAAATAAATTTATTATTGTTAACATAATAATATAAAAAAAAAAAAATGGCAAACAGTAACGAGACGAGTAGAACAGAATCAGAAATGATGGGTGATAGTATTCATTCAACACCAGCCCCAACAAAAAGAGTTGAGGAAAATGACATAATAAGAATGATGAAACTGCTTTTCAATGAGCAGAGCATCAAATCTGATACTAAATTAGATAATTTTAACCCTTTCGGTGCTTTATTCGACTATAGTCGAATTGACATATCATACCCTTACGTGCTTAATTCGACTTTAGTCCACATCAGCCAATTTTTGTTTCCGTTGGCTGCTTTATTCGACTATAGTCTCGTAATGCATAAAAACATAGTTTCACCTTATTTAATGGTGCTGCGCTCTTGTAGCGGCACTGAAACTACGAGGTGTGACAGCTGTTTTGTTGGCCCAGCTGATTTTCATAGACGCAAGTGTTTGTTAACGGTTGTAGTTAGGTTTCTTTAATTTCATTATTTTGTTCGTATTGTGCATAATTGTTAGTATTTACCTTATAATATTATATATATATACTGAATTTTGTGTTGTGTAAGTGTCGTATATATGGTGTATAGTGTTTCATTTTACGTATGTTTACAGTTTCGTATTTGTTAACCTTATAGTGACGTTTTGAGAATTTCTTTGTTCTTTAAGGTACAGTTTTAGTTGTAATTTTTTAATATTTTTATAATGGCGCATACACCACTTACTGACACACAAATAGTACAAATTTTAGACGATCCAGATTTCTTTTTGGGTGATGATGATTCGTTTTATGAGAGTGACAGTGACTCGGACTGTATGGTAGATATCTGTGACGATGAGTTGCAGTCTAACGATGAAAATAATTTAAGTAACAGTAACACCAATCAAATTTGGCAAAACGTTAGTGATGTTTTATCAAGAAATATGATAGAACTTGATTCTATCCCCGAATTTAGTGGTCACCGGGCTGTAAAAGACTTTCAAGGGCTTGAACCAGTCGATTGTTTTTATAAGTTTTTTCCACAAAAAATTTTTGATCATGTAGCAGAACAAACAAATTTATATTTCATTCAGTGTGTCGATAAGACATTTGATTTTCCACCACACTCAAGGGTCCATAAATGGACAGAAGTTAATGCCATTGACATAAAAGCATTTGTGGCTGCTGAAATAGGGATGGGACTGTGCAATAAAACTGAAATATTTTCTTATTTTGAAAATAAATTCTGGCTAACTCATACACCAGGTTTTAGGCAGCTGTTTACTAAAAATAAATATTTTCTTCTTAAATCTTTTTTACATTTTAATAATAATATCAACCAGATGCCAAAGGGAACTGATGGTTACGATCCATTATACAAGGTCAGACCAATAATTGATATGACCAAAAATACATACCTAAACCATTTTGAACCTGGGGAAGCATTGTCTGTTGATGAGACCATGGTAAAATTTAAAGGTAGGTTGTCGTTTAAACAATACCTTCCATCAAAACCATCAACTAAGTGGGGCATTAAAGTGTGGTCACTCTGTGATGCAGACACAGGGTTTCTCTGTCGGTTTTCGGTGTACACAGGGAAAGATAAACAAACAGGGCAGCAGGAAAAAGGACTGGCAAGCCGAGTTGTAAAATCTTTGTTAGAAGGACTTCAAAATAAAGGCCATGTTATCTATCTTGATAACTTTTATTCCAGTGTAGATTTATTTAGAGACTTACAAGGAATGGGATTTGGTGCATGTGGAACAGTGCGTGTTAATCGAAAAGGACTTCCACAGGACATGAAAAATATAAAAAAGAAGAAAGGAGACTTACCAGACATATGGATTAATAACCAGAGTCAGATTTTAGCATGTTCTTGGCAAGATACTGGTAAAGTAAGTATGATATCTACTGTTGGGAATACTGGAATTACAGAAGTTGACGTCCGGTCTAAGAAAGGTAATCGAAGTGTCTATAAACCAAATGTGCAAGTTCTTTATAATAAAAACATGGGAGGGGTAGACAAATTTGACCAGTACTGTTCAACATATCCATATGGTCGTAGATCGAGAAAGTGGTACCAGACAATTTGGCATTTTATTATTGAAGTTGCGCTTGTAAATGGTTGTATTGCCTACAACATGCAAAACCAATCTCGTGTATGTACTAACAAAGACTTTAGACAAATGGTAATAGATGGACTTGTAAGTGACTACAAAAAGTTAAGCATACACAAGAGGAAAGGGCGAAAAATCAGCATTGCGAGTAATGAAAGACTTGTAGGACGACATTTTCCAACACAATTTGAAGATAAAACTCATAAACCTAACTGTGTTGTATGCAGCATTATGCCATCCTCCTGTAAAAAGAAAGGAAAAGGTGGATGCAAAAGGAAGCAAACAACGTTTTATTGCCCTGATTGTTGGGACACCCCTCCATTGTGTGTGACACCTTGCTTTAGAATATACCACACGCAAACAGTTTATAGGAAAATGTGTCAGTGTAAGGTATAAACTGTAGCAAAAACTTTTACTTATATAAATAATACATAATAATAAAAAAACAATCTCTAAGTTTGAAAGTTAATTTTTTTTTTTTTTTTTTTTTTTTTCAAAGCGGTGAAATTATTCTGTATAAACAACGTGTGAATAGTTAAAAGTAGAATATAAAACTGGAGAAAACATCAAGATTAAAGAACTGCATTGTTTTTGTTTTTGAGGTAGGTTTTCTATATAAGTGTATGCAATTGTGTGCGCGTGTGTGTGTGTGTGTGTGTAAAAGTAAACATTTTTAGAGCAAAATAAGTTTACCATGACTTAGGTACTATATGTGGGAATTCAAGAAAAAAATATCAGATAGTAAAAATAATTTTAATTTTTTGGCCAATAATGCAACTTTTCAGCAACATGAGAGAAAATTAATGAGCACCGAAAGGGTTAATGAGAAACTAAACCAATTTGATGTACAATTGAACGACATCAAAAAAGAAATTAAAAAACAGAGCTGCAATTTGGACAAAAGATTAAGTGAAACAGGTACAAAGTTAGAAAAAATAGAATTAGAAAAGAAGAAATTAGAATTAAACAAATTTGAATTGAACAAAGACAAGGTAAGTGGGGTAGAAAATTATGATAATATAAATAAAAGTATGATATTGGAAAATGATTGTGTAAACAGGTGTAGTAATAATGAAATTTTATGGGGAATAGAATATAATAATAAGGGAATGATAGTGTGTTTTGAAGGTTTAAAGAGTGGGTGTAAAGAGAGATATATTGAGAGAGAGAAGTGTTGTTGGGAGAGGTATTATTATGAGAGATGTTTTAAGAGAGAGAGATGGTATGATAGTGAGAGATATATTGAGAGAAACAGAGAAGTAGAAATTTTTAAGATATGTAGAGATTATGAAGAGTTGATGGAAAAGTTAGGAGTAGGAGATAATGAGAAAGATAACTTTACAAAATACCTGGCTGTAACAGACTATACCAAAGGCGACATGACCATACCCGATCATGAGTTATATGAGATTGTGGAAAATTATAGAAATTTGAATAGTATGTATATTGATTGTAATAATATAAGACATTCAATATTAAACCA
This sequence comes from Magicicada septendecula, assembly GCA_034769895.1. Taxonomy (NCBI): domain Eukaryota; kingdom Metazoa; phylum Arthropoda; class Insecta; order Hemiptera; family Cicadidae; genus Magicicada; species Magicicada septendecula. Next base: position 616,519,688 of record CM068368.1, read on the forward strand.
TGTATATAGTTTTAAGGTTCGATTATTATTTGATGATGGAGGGTAGACCTTTCATTGTGTTATGAACATTTAATTATGTGAACAGTGTTTTTTAAGATGGACTGATTATGATTGATTTTTGGTAAATGATTTAATGATTATGTGGATTGTATATTTTGTGTATATTAATGTCAGTGTATTGGTGTATTTTTGCTGTTGTGTATTTTATGTATTTTTTTATGTAAACATGTATTGTAGAATTTTAAATAATTGAAGGAAGTTAATAATGATTTTAAAGGATATTATGAGATTTAGATTCTAAAGGGTTAGTAAATGATTAAGCATGTTATAGATTTGGGTATTGAGAGGTATTGTTGTTAGTAGGTAAGTGATGAATTTTCTAGTGGTATATTAAGATGAAATGTTGTAAAGAGGTTTGGGAATAGTGATAAATAAGGGCATTGTAGTTAGTTAAATAAAGTTAATGGGAGTTAGGGAAAATAAGAGTTGAGATGCTGATAATATATAAAGAGGCGTTAGATATTTTAGGGACACAGTGGTTAGTGATTATATGTAGAGGTGAGTAATGTGGATGGTAATTTTTTAGTTGTTGTTGGTGATATTTTGTAGTAAGGATTCGGTGTTAAGGAGTAATCAACGAGCGACGTGGCAAGGGACCAGCGTGCAGCGTTGTGGCAGGCGGAGAAATTTTGGGTTAGAGTGTTTGCCGATATTGGTGGAGGGCAAATGGTTATGAATGGATATGGCCAGTTAAGTAACATACATCCTTATATAAAAGACAAAATGAGTTGTGCCAGAGGTTTTAAATGGGATTTGTGAAGGGGGTTATTATAGAGATATTGGTGTCATATTATGTTAATGGTTAGAAGCGGTTGTTAGTAGAAAAAAGAGGTGAGTAAGGTTAGATTGACAATGCCAAAATAAGATATAGAAAATAGTGAATAATAGAGAGTCACCCAAACGAGTAAGGATGAAAGGGTTAGAAAAGGAAATTCAAAGTAGGAAGGTAAGGTAACAGAGGGATTGATGATAAATTTGAAATTTGTTGTATAGAATCTAAATGAATGTTAAATATTAAAAGTTGAATAGAGAGTTGATAATAAAAAATGTTATAAAAGTTCTGCTACAAGTTATGTAAATATGAATTAAGTAATGTGAATTGTTCAATGTTAGTGTTTAATGCTTATGATGTACCATGTTTTATTATGTTGATGATAGTGTGTGGTTAGGAGGCTACTGTAAGGGTAGTGACTATAATGATATTAAATTTTATGTTAGAGTAACAAGTCTCTGGAAAAAATGATTCTGTTAAAAAAGGGGTAAGGTTAAAGTAAAGAAATGAGTAAAGAAATTTAGATAGTTTGAAGTACTGCCATGATAGATAAATATACTGAAGTTATGTGAAAAAAAAAGAAAAAAAAAATATATATATATATATATATAATAGTTGTTGTTTGAGAGTTAAAAGTTGTTGTGTGTTTAGTATAAGAGTATAATTTCTTATGATGAGAGAAGCCATTCAACATTGACTGGAGTCAGAGAACTTGATAAAAATATATATAGGAGTGTTGAAAAGGAGAAGGATAATCTATTTTAAATCTTGTTATAATTTTGAGTTATTTGGTATTTTATAAATAAATAAAACCAACGCCTCAACTCACAAACCAATGCGTCTAAGAGGAAACATATCAGTTGCGGATATGTAGATGAATAAGGCCACTATTTTAAAATTTTGTATTGAATGTTTCAGGGTTTTATGGTGTTGTGACCGCGGTCCTGCGCTGGCCGGAGCGTCAGAACAGGAGCGTGCAGTGCCTCATGGCCTTATGGTGTAGGGATCTCTCAGGAAAAGTCCAGTAAGGTCAGATGGGTACAATCGACACTATAGGACCAAGGGTAAGTGATTGAGATTTTCTTTTAGTAACACTACAGGGGGTTGTGGCACATATCTGAACTGATCCTTTTAGAAAAGTATGAATGAGTCAATGAAAGTTTTTGTGTCCCGACACCAAACCTTTCATTGAGGGGGTTTTGTAACAGTACAGAATTAACCGTACCAGAATAATGGTATGTAGGGGTATTTTTATTGTAAATCTTATTAAAATCATAAAGTTTAGCCAGGGCAAAGTCAGTTTGACACAAGTCCCAGTAGCTACGCAAATTCACCAGAGGGGAACCGATCCAAGGTCAGCGGAGTACGAGCGAAGTTAACCATCAGCAATGGCGATTTTAGGCGCTACAAATTGACAATACTGACTTTCTATTGGTCCACGGTAACAAATCGTCACCAAAACACAATGACGATATAAAATCATTACGTATTAAACCGGGCGTTGGCGAAAAGAACAATGCATATGACGTCAGACACAACCAATTTGCATAATAATTGTGTCTGCTTCCGCCCAGTTCAGCAACAGCAGTTACCCGAGCACATACGCTCGCCACAGTGCAGTGGGCAAAATGTTGCCAAATATGTAATATTTACTTAATAACATGAAATAGTTATCACCAAAATTTAACAGTAACTACAATTAGAATCAGTGAATAATTTAAAATGAATTTCAAATAGAGTCAGTGGACAAAACAGCACGAAATTCGGCCAACCACCTACCGATCGCCATGGACACCAAATGAGGAGTCTACACCACATCAATTACAGGAAAGCCCCTACTCAAATTATTTTCTAAATTCAGAATTTTATTTAATGAGCTCAAATCAGATATTTAACAAACGTGTAAATTTTCAGTAAGAGAGAGAGAGAGAGAGAGAGAGACAGAGAGAGAGAGAGAGAGAGAGAGAGTGAGAGAGTGTGTTTTGTTGATCAACTTAAATATAACCTGAGGCGTTGGTTTGTGAAGTATATAAATCGTTAGTGTCATTAAAATATAAAGAGAATCAGAATGTTTAAAATGATAGTAGTAACAAAACTGAAAAAATAATTTCAATCAAATAAGAAAGTACATGTACGTAACCTTGAACAGAGGTCAAATGCGGAATGACATCGCCGCCATTTTGAAATTCAAAAGTTATTAATGAGTATCCATGTATCAATCTACAAAAATTAACTAAATAAAATCAAGTTCGTTAGCGTAATGTTGTGTACCTCATTATTTCAGTACCCAACAACCTCTGCCACTGTCTGCTTAACGAAATTCTGGACCCAACGCCTAATGCATGTAAGTGAGCTGAGCACGTGTTATTCCGGTTATAAGATTTATTATGCAAATTACATACAATTTGAATGTCATATCTGTATTATTATTTATTATGTTTGTTATGCAAAAAGAAGTGAAAAGTAACAGATGGCAGCCCGAACTTGGACTTTATATATAAATAAAAATATATAAATAAGCAGAAAAGCAGAGGTAGACGGGTAGTGAAATATACGAAAAAATAGAGGTTATCTGTATAGGTTATGCATGGTACGAGTAGAGTATAACACAACAACTAAAATAAATTTATTATTGTTAACATAATAATATAAAAAAAAAAGAAATGGCAAACAGTAACGAGACGAGTAGAACAGAATCAGAAATGATGGGTGATAGTATTCATTCAACACCAGCCCCAACAAAAAGAGTTGAGGAAAATGACATAATAAGAATGATGAAACTGCTTTTCAATGAGCAGAGCATCAAATTTGATACTAAATTAGATAATTTTAATGAGAAACTAAACCAATTTGATGTACAATTGAACGACATCAAAAAAGAAATTAAAAAACAGAGCTGCAATTTGGACAAAAGATTGAGTGAAACAGGTACAAAGTTAGAAAAAATAGAATTAGAAAAGAAGAAATTAGAATTAAACAAATTTGAATTGAACAAAGACAAGGTAAGTGGGGTAGAAAATTATGATAATATAAATAAAAGTATGATATTGGAAAATGATTGTGTAAACAGGTGTAGTAATAATGAAATTTTATGGGGAATAGAATATAATAATAAGGGAATGATAGTGTGTTTTGAAGGTTTAAAGAGTGGGTGTAAAGAGAGATATATTGAGAGAGAGAAGTGTTGTTGGGAGAGGTATTATTATGAGAGATGTTTTAAGAGAGAGAGATGGTATGATAGTGAGAGATATATTGAGAGAAACAGAGGAGTAGAAATTTTTAAGATATGTAGAGATTATGAAGAGTTGATGGAAAGGTTAGGAGTAGGAGATAATGAGAAAGATAACTTTACAAAATACCTGGCTGTAACAGACTATACCAAAGGCGACATGACGATACCCGATCATGAGTTATATGAGATTGTGGAAAATTATAGAAATTTGAATAGTATGTATATTGATTGTAATAATATAAGACATTCAATATTAAACCATGTATATAGTTTTAAGGTTCGATTATTATTTGATGATGGAGGGTAGACCTTTTATTGTGTTATGAACATTTAATTATGTGAACAGTGTTTTTTAAGATGGACTGATTATGATTGATTTTTGGTAAATGATTTAATGATTATGTGGATTGTATATTTTGTGTATATTAATGTCAGTGTATTGGTGTATTTTTGCTGTTGTGTATTTTATGTATTTTTTTTTATGTAAACATGTATTGTAGAATTTTAAATAATGAAGGAAGTTAATAATGATTTTAAAGGATATTATGAGATTTAGATTCTAAAGGGTTAGTAAATGATTAAGCATGTTATAGATTTGGGTATTGAGAGGTACTGTTGTTAGTAGGTAAGTGATGAATTTTCTAGCGGTATATTAAGATGAAATGTTGTAAAGAGGTTTGGGAATAGTGATAAATAAGGGCATTGTAGTTAGTTAAATAAAGTTAATGGGAGTTAGGGAAAATAAGAGTTGAGATGCTGATAATATATAAAGAGGCGTTAGATATTTTAGGGACACAGTGGTTAGTGATTATATGTAGAGGTGAGTAATGTGGATGGTAATTTTTTAGTTGTTGTTGGTGATATTTTGTAGTAAGGATCCGGTGTTAAGGAGTGATCAACGAGCGACGTGGCAAGGGACCAGCGTGCAGCGTTGTGGCAGGCGGAGCAATTTTGGGTTAGAGTGTTTGCCGATATTGGTGGAGGGCAAATGGTTATGAATGGATATGGCCAGTTAAGTAACATACATCCTTATACAAAAGACAAAATGAGCGGTGCCAGAGGTTTGAAATGGGATTTGTGAAGGGGGTTATTATAGAGATATTGGTGTCATATTATGTTAATGGTTAGTAGCGGTTGTTAGTAGAAAAAAGAGGTGAGTAAGGTTAGATTGACAATGCCAAAATAAGATATAGAAAATAGTGAATAATAGAGAGTCACCCAAACGAGTAAGGATGAAAGGGTTAGAAAAGGAAATTCAAAGTAGGAAGGTAAGGTAACAGAGGGATGATGATAAATTTGAAATTTGAGGTATAGAATCTAAATGAATGTTAAATATTAAAAGTTGAATAGAGAGTTGATAATAAAAAATGTTATAAAGTTCTGCTACAAGTTATGTAAATATGAATTAAGTAATGTGAATTGTTCAATGTTAGTGTTTAATGCTTATGATGTACCATGTTTTATTATGTTGATGATAGTGTGTGGTTAGGAGGCTACTGTAAGGGTAGTGACTATAATGATATTAAATTTTATGTTAGAGTAACAAGTCTCTGGAAAAAATGATTCTGTTAAAAAAGGGGTAAGATTAAAGTAAAGAAATGAGTAAAGAAATTTAGATAGTTTGAAGTACTGCCATGATAGATAAATATACTGAAGTTATGTGAAAAAAAAAAGAAAAAAAAAATATATATATATAATAGTTGTTGTTTGAGAGTTAAAAGTTGTTGTGTGTTTAGTATAAGAGTATAATTTCTTATGATGAGAGAAGCCATTTAACATTGACTGGAGTCAGAGAACTTGATAAAAATATATATAGGAGTGTTGAAAAGGAGAAGGATGATCTATTTTAAATCTTGTTATAATTTTGAGTTATTTGGTATTTTATAAATAAATAAAACCAACGCCTCAACTCACAAACCAATGCGTCTAAGAGGAAACATATCAGTTGCGGATATGTAGATGAATAAGGCCACTATTTTAAAATTTTGTATTGAATGTTTCAGAGTTTTATGGTGTTGTGACCGCGGTCCTGCGCTGGCCGAAGCGTCAGAACAGGAGCGTGCAGTGCCTCATGGCCTTATGGTGTAGGGATCTCTCAGGAGAAGTCCAGTAAGGTCAGACGGGTACGATCGACACTATAGGACCAAGGGTAAGTGATTGAGATTTTCTTTTAGTAACACTACAGGGGGTTGTGGCACATATCTGAACTGATCCTTTTAGAAAAGTATGAATGAGTCAATGAAAGTTTTTGTGTCTCAACACCAAACCTTTCATTGAGGGGGTTTTGTAACAGTACAGAATTAACCGTACCAGAATAATGGTATATAGGGGTATTTTTATTGTAAATCTTATTAAAATCATAAAGTTTAGCCAGGGCAAAGTCAGTTTGACACAAGTCCCAGTAGCTACGCAAATTCACCAGAGGGGAGCCGATCCAAGGTCAGCGGAGTACGAGCGAAGTTAACCATCAGCAATGGCGATTTTAGGCGCTACAAATTGACAATACTGACTTTCTATTGGTCCACGGTAACAAATCGTCACCAAAACACAATGACGATATAAAATCATTATGTATTAAACCGGGCGTTGGCGAAAAGAACAATGCATATGACGTCAGACACAACCAATTTGCATAATAATTGTGTCTGCTTCCGCCCAGTTCAGCAACAGCAGTTACCCGAGCACATACGCTCGCCACAGTGCAGTGGGCAAAATGTTGCCAAATATGTAATATTTACTTAATAACATGAAATAGTTCACCAAAATTTAACAGTAACTACAATTAGAATCAGTGAATAATTTAAAATGAATTTCAAATAGAGTCAGTGGACAAAACAGCACGAAATTCGGCCGACCACCTACCGATCGCCATGGACACCAAATGAGGAGTCTACACCACATCAATTACAGGAAAGCCCCTACTCAAATTATTTTCTAAATTCAGAATTTTATTTAATGAGCTCAAATCAGATATTTAACAAACATGTGTAAATTTTCAGTAAGAGAGAGAGAGAGAGAGAGAGAGAGAGAGAGAGAGAGAGAGTGAGAGAGTGTGTTTTGTTGATCAACTTAAATATAACCTGAGGCGTTGGTTTGTGAAGTATATAAATCGTTAGTGTCATTAAAATATAAAGAGAACCAGAATGTTTAAAATGATAGTAGTAACAAAACTGAAAGAAATAATTTCAATCAAATAAGAAAGTACATGTACGTAACCTTGAACAGAGGTCAAATGCGGAATGACATCGCCGCCATTTTGAAATTCAAAAGTTATTAATGAGTATCCATGTATCAATCTACAACAATTAACTAAATAAAATCAAGTTCGTTAGCCTAATGTTGTGTACCTCATTATTTCAGTACCCAACAACCTCTGCCTCTGTCTGCTTAACGAAATTCTGGACCCAAAGCCTAATGCATGTAAGTGAGCTGAGCACGTGTTATTCCGGTTATAAGATTTATTATGCAAATTACATACAATTTGAATGTCATATCTGTATTATTATTTATTATGTATGTTAGTAAAAGGAAGGGAAAAGTAACAAAACTCATTTTTGGTGGTACGCGGTTTAAATTTAGAAGTCATACTAGGTAATGATTTATCAGGCAGGTAATTGATTTTAAGAAGCGGATAGTAGAATTAAGTCATGAGAGTCAACCAATCAGGGTCAGTTTTGAGCGGGTTTCAGACACGGTGAGAGTATCGGGACTAAGGGTGATACAAAATCGGGGTAGTGATAAAAGAAGAGAGAGAGAGAGAGAGAGAGAGAGAGAGAGAGAGAGAGAGAGAGAGAGTGAGAGAGAGAGCGAGAGATGAACGGGAAGAAAAAATTTGGGAAAAAAGAGCACATAAGTTTTGTAGTGAGGGTGGCGTGATAGGGAGTCCCCAACATAGAGCGTTGTGGCGGGTTGTACAGAGTTTTAAAGAGGTGTTTGCAGAGTTACCTGGAAGGGCCAGGAACTACGAGTGTGAGTTGAAGGTAAGGGAACACGCACCATATGTACAAAGAAGTTATCCGGTACCATTTTCCAAACGAAAGGCCGTTCAAGAAGAGTTGGATAAAATGTTAGAGGGGGGTATCATAGAAAGATCAGTATCAACTTATTCAAACCCGCTAGTAGTAGTAATCAAAAAAGACGGTAGTGAGACTGTGTTTAGATGCCCGTCGTATCAACCAAATAATCATTCCTGACCGGGAGTCGCCGGAAGCGATTGACGAAATATTTCAAAAATTTGGTGGTGTAAAGTACATGACTTCATTAGATCTGACCGCAGGGTACTGGCAAGTACCATTGGCCGTAAACAGTCGTAAATATACAGCATTTTTATTTAATGGAAAATACTACCAGTTTAAATGATTGCCGTTCGGACTGAACACCAGCGTAGCGTTTTATAAAATGTTTAGATGAGATTCTACAACCCCAAAATTTAGATTTTTTACAATTTATGTGGATGATATACTGATAGCATCACGCACGTTCACGGAGCACATAGAGCATTTAGAATATGGGTTAGACAAATTGCAGAAAGGGGGTATGACTGTCAACTGGGAAAAATCTAAATTTTTACAAACCGAAATACATTTTTTAGGTTTCATAATAACACCAGAAGGGATAAAAGCTAACCCAGAGAAGGTAGAGTCAATTTTAAAATTCCCCGAACCTAGAAATATTAAGCAATTACAAAGTTTTTTAGGACTATGCAATTTTTATAGGAAATTCCAGAGAAACTATGCTCAAATAACTTAGAAATTGAGTGAGGTGTTACAAAAGAGTAAGCAATGGAGATGGGGGGAAAAGGAATGAGATGTATTTAATGAGATAAAGGACCATTTTGCTAACATGATCATGATGAATCACCCTAACTTTGAACGCACATTTTACTTACAGACAGACGCCAGTAATATTGCGCTAGGTGCTGAGTTGTACCAGGAGGACGACAAAAAGGAACACCACACCATTGCGTTCGCCAGCCGTACTTTGCTAGCCGCAGAAAGAAATTACACAACCAACGAGAAGGAATTACGTAGCATCGTCTTCGCGGTGAAGAAGTTTTGGACATATCTGTTGGGGAATTCTACCATCATCAGGACTGACCACAAGGCATTATCTTCCTTAAACACCTGCAAATTAACACACAGCAGAATAACCAGGTGGGTGCTAGCTTTACAAGAGTGTAATTTTTCTTGGAAACACATTAGAGGAGTGGAAAACAAAGTACCAGATACACTTTCACGGGTTGACTTTGAGGGTAATAAAACAGGGATAGATTTAAAAGAAATAGAGATATATAGGTTAAGTAGAGAAGATAAGCTTTTTGGGGAGGAACTGAAAGACATTAATAGCCTGCAAATAACAGATGTTAAATTAAATAAAATAATAACCAGTTTAAAGTCCAATTTCGATGAGTTGGGGTATAGCCAATATTTTCAGATCTATCAAGTCATGTCATGTCATGTTCGGTATGGACATTTCGGTGCTAGGAAGTGTGTAAATGTATTAAAAGAATCATGTTTGTTCAAAAATATGGAAAGGAGAGTTAGAACTTTACTCCAAGGGTGTGATTTGTCAGAAGTCGAAAGTAGTTAATTATCGATTAGAGGGAGAAATGAGGTGCGTTAAAGTCGAGAAACCTTTGGGTTAGTTGCGGTGGATTTGTTTGGCCCTCTACCAAAAGGAAGGGGAGGCATGATGTACATTTTTGTGGTTTTAGATGCATTCACGAAATTTGTAAGACTGGTAAAGTATTAAGCGAAAAGATAACCAAGGACTACATGATTAAAACCGGTAAACCTAAAATAATACTATCTGATCATGGGCCCCAATTTATTAGTGGAATATGGCGACAAGCTTTGGGTTGGGAAGGCATTATACCCAAACACACGGCGGTATACCATCCTCAATTGAACCAAGCTGAAAGAGTCATGCGAGAATTAGGGAGAATTTTTCGGGCGTATTGCCATGCTAAGCACAGCGAATGGCCAGCATATGTGGGTAGAATTGAAGAATGGTTAAATTGTACCACCCATGAATCAACTGGGTTCACACCATACGAGTTAGTCAAAGGAACACGTCCACCAAGGATTCTAGAACAGCTGTTCAACAATCCACCGGAGAGCAACACCCGAGGTTTGGAAGTAAAACTTAAACTCGCCAATGAAAATCTTTTAACCAAGGGAGAAAGAAGAAAGCGGCGACATGATGCTAAAGGCAAGTGGACAAGATATGAGGTACGTCAGTTGGTACTAGTGAGAAGGCATGATTTATCAAGTGCGCAAGATAAAGAAATAAAGAAATTCTTTTTGTTGTATCAGGGAACCATACGAAGTGATAGAGGTCAAAATGGACAATGCATATGTTCTGCAAAATCAGACGACACGAGAAATAATGGGTACACATAACGCAACAAATTTAAAGCGTTATTGGTCATGATAAATTTTAAATAAATTTTTTCGTTTTTAAGATACTTTGTTTGTTTTCAGAAGGGATCCTCCCCCATTTTCGGGCGGTTACGAACTTACCAATCCTGACCGTGGGTTTTGGCACTTTGGAGGCGGACCATGGCTGGCGGAACTTCCATCTGGTGGTGAAAGCGACGATGGTCCGACTTCACAAAATTGGTATCAATTAGAAATTTAACTACATTATTGAACGAGGAGGGGGACCCCTAAGGTACGTGGAAAAATATTTTACACTAAGGGTGCATAAATCAGCACAACACCACGTACCAACATTGCCTAAGAGTGTATTAAAACAAAAAATAAAGTGAGGCAATGTTTCAAGTATTATTTACCAGTTTCATTTGCAAAATAAAATTTAGCAAATGATAAAATTTTCAGTATTTTAACAAAAAATATGTTTTATTAAGACGGGTTTTGAGGTGGACAGACAGCAGGCCTGGATGAATGAGAGAGCAAGTAAAGTGTTTTAAATTGTAATTAGTGTAGTTGAAAATGATAAATGATAAGGCGATGTAATTTAGTGGTTGAGTAAGGGGACGTGAGATGTTAATGAAGGTCACAAGTAGGAAAGTTAAGAAAAAATGTATGGTGTTAGAACACACAACCAAGACTAGGAACTTCATGTAATGAAAATTGTAAATTTTAAATGTAACTATACCAAACATATATATTTTACTTGTGATTCCCCAACTTTCGGGCGGTCACGGCGTCACTGAACCCTGACCGTGGATTTGGATTATTGGTAGCAAGTGTGGTTAGGCAGATTGTATCCTAGCCATACTTGTTATTATTTTCAAAATTGGTGAATTTAGAAATTAACCAGGGGGGGGTAATTCAGGGGAATCACCGAACTATGGAACAGCGGCTATCATCGTAGGGGGTGATAGTGCCGTGGTAAGGGTGTGTAAATAATATTTAGTAGGATTACTGGTGTCCTCGGACATCAGTAATGCCGAATTTTTTTATAACGCTGAACCAAGAACGGGATAGGCAGCATCTATACCCTATATATATATTGTAACGCAACAGAAATGCAGTCATCCATGTTACATAAATATTATATTAACAAAATAATAAGCAAATCAATATTTAACCCCATGAAAAAACAAAGGTCTAATAATTACATTTATAATTATAGATAAAAATAAATAAGGATGCAAGGTAGAAATAACAATGATAAAAAAAACCTGTAAATTAGACAATAGTTAGTGATCCATGTTCAGTGAAAAGTAAATCAATATAATACTAATGAGAATTGTAAGAAAGAAAATAGTACAGAAAATGTCAAAGTAGATAAAAATGAAATTAAACAAAAATGAGAAAATAATTTACCTTATAGCAATAGTAAGTAAGGATTATGAATTAAATGATATTATTTTGTAACGATGAATGTTGTGTTAAGGGTTATGTTACGTTATACTAATTACTTGTTGAGTTAATGGAAAGTAATGAAACAAAATGTACTATTCAATTACTGTTATAGAAGGATGTGGGAAACAGAGTTAATGTTAATAGATCACAATTTTATTATATGTGATCCATAGATCAAGACAAAATTGTTATTAGTTATGGAAAGAATAATTATTTATGTAAATGTTAATAGTTAAGATTTGATTATATGTATGAAATTATGTAAAAGGGTTCACCGGTTATAAACAAAGGTAGGTTAATATACAATAAAAGGCCTAACAGCCAATAACACTAAATAACCACTCATAACATAAAGGTTAGGTACGGAAGTTAATAATACTTAATGAATACGGTTCAAAGAGCTAGTACAAAACATTTAATAAGTAATGATATATAATAAACCACCTCAATTTATACAAATTATGATAATGCCACAGTGCCATGATATCGATTGATAACGTTTGATATCGAAAAAGTAAGAAATATAAAAGAAACAGACTAATATCAAAAAACCAGCAGAATATATGTAGAAAATAGTAAACAAACTATAGGTAAAGTTATATTCCGATATGATAGAAAATTAATAAGGAATGGACGAAAAATATATGAAATAAACACTATATACCAAAACATGGAGAAGGAAGAAAACTAATGCGTTGCTAAGGACTACAGGGAATGAAGAAGTTGTTGATTTTCAATTATTGCCTTTTATGATCTGAACGTGATGAGATTAAAAAATCCAAGAAATGTTAAAATGTAATTAGAATACTCTGAAATATTATGACACAATTATAATACACAAAATACTAAAGATAATATTCTGGACTTATGCCAGTACAGTTTAACCAAACGAGATCATCGTATAACATCACAATAAAAAATAAATAACTGGGTTCTACAAGGAAGGACTTGAATTGTCCTATACCCGAAAGGAATTGACGATATATTAAACCCAATACAAAGAGTTAACTGTGTCACAACCAATAATATACACTACACTGGAACTCATAACCTTTTAAATACACGGAACATCACTAATTACTTCAAACGAGAGAAGAACGTATTTGGATCCAGAAATTGCAGAAGGAACATCAGTCTGGCCGTAAATAACTCCAGGGAGCTGTATTTCCGAGGTGAACAGGACAAGAATTCCATTTTATTAAATCGAAGAAAGAATCTCGTACGACATAGTCATCCAGAACGGTGAAGTTATCAATCAACAGCCTACACGAGTCGCTTCGTTCTAGTCTGGTAAATTATTATTGTATAAATCATATTAACTATACAACACTTCAAATTTGTAAATCTTGCATTCTTATCTATGTATTTTTAATCTTCCCCACAGTTACAAGAACCTTCACACCCTGAATTAAGTTAATTACAAACTAAAACACATTATATAACTGAATCTAAATAAAGTATTGGACTGAACAATAATCGATTCATGCAATCTATAGCCTTTGTATATGCCAATTGGAACATATCTTATTTAATGTTGAAAGAGTGAATAAATAAAGAACCCTTGTATAGTTGCAAAATCTTATCATTTGGAGTATTATTTAATGAGTTGGGAATAAAAAGTAACTGACTAAGTATATAATAATTGGTTAACGTAAACAGTGAATTAACCTGTAAGTTTCGTTGCCACGATACTACAGCGCTTATTGCGGAATTCTCCGACACCAAAGAGAAGAGCATTAAAATACAAATATTTACATAATTCTCTTCGAGGTATAATAGGGTTGAACGAAATTATAGAATAACACATTAATTATTTAAGTTTCAAGCACACTAACATTAATATTTTTCTTAGAGAGATAAGCTAATATTAGTTAATTAAATTACTATATTCCACAACTCCAAATATCTCAGATATTTAAATAATTGCAGTAAATTAAAACGATTGAAGAGAGGAAAGACAGGGGAGCATACCTGTTCATAGCAACGAACAGGTTTACATTGCGTGAAAATAACGAGATACCCGTACTCGTCCCATTACAATATATATATATATATATATATATATATATATATATAAACTTCAGTTCTTGGGGGATGCAAATGGGCGCTACAGTCCACCATCAGGAAACAATAGTGTGTGTGTGTGTGTGTGTGTGTGTGTGTGTGTGGAAAAGGAGCTGGCCGTTACAAGCCAGGGGCACAGATAACGCATCCGTGCATAAGGCAAACGCTCGATCCGGTTTATCTGGCTAGTGGTTACCTAATTGTAACTGGGTATAAAGGGGGAATTAAGAAAATGATGTAGTAGGAGTGGTAACTGAGCAATCAGTGAGAGGGTAACGACCTCTGTAAACAGCGGGCCGCTGAATTTCACTTACTCTAAAGAGAGAGTTGGTGGTTGGTGACCCAGTTCCTGTTCAGTAACAGTTACTATGATTCAATGATTAGTGATATATTTCACTTATGAGAACAAACGATTTTAAGTGCTAGGTTCAATTGTAATGATTGTAATCTACAAGAACATTTATGATTGTAACTATATAATTTTGTGTATTTGTGTTAGTTGTATGCAGTGTGTCTAGAGAAAGGTCATTCACCTGTTAGTAAGACATCAGCTGATGACTGGTATGAACTGTATAGTGGTCAATGTAACCAATTCATATGTTCTTTTAATAATCAATGTAAGTTTAAGTTATATTTTATTTTATAACTTTTTTCTATTGTCGGAATACATGTTTAATAAAACTTTATTACATTTTATTACATTATTTAATTATGACAAAAAAAAATTATTTTGTTTGAAGTAAAGATTGTGTTGTGTTTTTATGTTCAGGATATATTGCTGATTATGTGTATTGCTAATGTATTAACTGATTTATATTGTTCATAGTATGTGTTGTAAACAAATGTAGTGATAAGGGAATTTATGATAAAATAAGGTGTTCATTTTATTTTGTTTATTATGATTGTTAGCATTTAGTTAAGAGGAGTTGTAAATTCATATAAAGGATTTTGAAAAAAAAAATTATGATTAAATTAATTAATTGAAAGAGATGATCAAATTAATTTTAATATGAATCTTTGGTAAGGGACTTAGATCTATTTCCCTAGGTGAACAAAATTTAAATGATTTAATTTGATTTGTTTGATTTATTAATTGATTTGAAACTGTAACGTCAAGCCAATAAAAGTTGAGAAATGCGAATGAAGTTTGTAGAGAAGCCAATATAAAATGTTTGTGAATTTTACATTAATAATTAATATGTGGAGGTAGTGTGGAATTAAATAATGAATATGTGTACGCACCCAGTACTTGCTAAAGGCAACCCAGTATGTATGTAAGGGGAGATATATCGGTTGAGGATCTGGTATGGTATAAGGCTAGTTGTTGATTTATTTGGAATGTTACAAGGCTAGGGGTACTATGGTGAGTACTGGTCCGACTTTACGGTGTTGGGATCTCGCCTAGAGAAGTCCAGTAATCTCGTTCAGGTGCAGTCATAGTCACCGAGCTAGGGGGGTAGTTTACCCATGATGTATTAAAGAATTAAAGGGGGTTGTTGGCACCATATCCTCACTGATCCTCTTAGGGTTTAGCAATGAGAGTTTTTCTGTTTCGGCAGAAAACCTCTCATTGGGGGGGTATTGTAACGGGACAGGATGGGAAGAGGAATTTTATTGTAATTGTAAATGCAACACACAGGGTTTACCCACACAGGGCCTCAGTTTAGAACACTAAACATTCCTTGTCGGGGCACCAAGTCGCACATTTTATCAGTACGCCCTGCAATAAGCACAGTTTCCAGGTGCTCAGGAATGTGAACGAGTGCGCGCCTGCTGGCCCAACCATAGTTTTTGTCACGGACTTTTTGCGAGCCCCAAAACTCAGAATAAAGATACCCAGACTCGCACCACAAGTGATACCACGTGACAACCAATTAATGTGTCACGTAAGTCCGTTTAGCAAATCACAGCGCAAGTTGATGAACATGTAGAAGAAGTGGGCATGTTAGACGCCGGGGTTGGCGTCATTTGTCGATTACCAAACATCCATCCGGCCGGATGAACACAACAGGCTCGCGAGCCGAAAAAATCTTTTAACCTGTAGAAATGTGAAATAACTAAAATAAAACAGTGCAGAGTGTAACGTTTGATGCAGTGAACCGAGTTAATCAAGAGAAATTTTTAAAATTCAAACAGTGCAACGATTTTCGGACAAATAGTAGTGCAGTACGTGGGCAGCAGTGACGCCGTTAAAAAACGTAAATGTATCCCATCAATCAATTATATAAATTTTAATATAAAGAGCTGTATATTAAGGGGGAATAATTTTAGATACTGTATGAGAGTGTGAGTGAGCAAGATGCTGGGTTGTCTTTATATAATATAATTAATTTTACGTTAAGGTTTGACATAGATATATACCATGAAAGTACACTAAATGTTTTTGTAATTTTTGAAGAAAAGTAATTAAAATAAACAGTAGTGGTTTTGAGAAGAAAATGAATAATAAGTAAATTTAAAAGAAAAGTAAAATAAATGCTGAAATTGAATAATAAACAGAGATGATTAATATAGACAATGAGCATAGTTATTGAAATACGTAACCCTCAATCACGTTTATAGTTCACAGTTCGTGTGCCGAATCCTGGGCTAATCAAGGTAAGTTTGTTTTATATAATAATTAATAAATGTGAATAAGGTGAGTAACATTTTCATGTTCCACTTATATCCTTTACTGAGGCATATATTGTTTTAAAAGCGACCTCTGAAAGGTGTGATGGTTTCATCCATACAAATAACCTCATTAATGTGCTCAATATCACCAAACTTTTTTAAACTCACTTGTAAATAACTTACTTACAAATTTTACAAATAAAATAAAAAATTATTAATTATAGGCCTATTATTAATATAATTTATATAATTATTATTTTATAATTATAATTATTATAAAATAAAAATTACAAATATTTTATAAATTTATAAAATAAAATTTTATAAATAACACAAACACCATCCACACAATCAAGGTTGCTAACAGTAGCTTCTGCCCAACTGCACGAGCCAAACAACATTGGTAGGAACTCTTCACTGTGAAAAGGTGTGTCCGTCCCAGTGTCCGCTATAGGTTTTTTTTAAACAAATTGTTTAACAAATATGATTTTTATTTAAACTGATACAGGAGTTCTTGTGTCACAAGTGACCGGAAAATTTACATTTACTCATAGAGAAAATTTTATTAATTTGGCTTGGCAGTCAACATGTTAATATATTACCTTTCTTCAACTCTGTCTTGTGACTTCTACTAAAATTGTTATGTGTTCTGTAACAATTATTCTATCTTCAGACATATACATTACTTATGTGAGGCTGTTAATATTAAAATTTTATTATAGCACAACAGATTTGAACAATTAAAATCTGTATTTACGTACACGCTAAATGGTGTACACTGTGTCATGTTTGGATGGACACTAACTTACATATCATGTCCACACAACATGTGGTGTGGACCCGACTATAATAAATTCTCATCATCATACGGAACAGATACATATGTTGTCTTGTTCTGTAACAATTGTTCTATCTTCAGACATATACATCACTTATGTGAGGCTGTTAATATTAAAATTTTATTAAAGCACAACACATTTCAACAATTAAAACCTGTATTTACGTATAGGCGTAGCATGGTACTACTACATGGTGTAGCATTTAGCGTGTACATACGAGGGGGTACCCAAAAATAACCGGAATAGCACTGCGATTGGCGGAGCTTACGTAGTACGCATTTCTCCCGCTAGGCGAGCGTAGCGCAACTCATTTCGAGTTCAGTGCCGTCATTGTTGTCGCCTGGGAAGGTTGTGTCTGGTCACAGTAATTCGTTTTATAAAAGCAGTTTCACTTGCTTCTCGTTTTTTGTCATGGCGGATTTAAGCGTGCTGCTATGAAATTTTGCTTCCTGCTTGGGAAAAACACCATAGAAACTGTTGTGATGTTGAAAACAGCTTACAAGGATAGTGCTATGGGAAAAACTCAAAGTGTACCAATGGTTTTCTCGTTTCAAAGAAGGTGAAATGTCAATTGGTGACAAACCTCGTTCTGGACGTCCGTCAACTTCCAGAATTGACGAAAATGTTGAAAAAGTTCATGCAATCGTGCTTGAAGACCGACGACGGACTATTGAAGAGATTAGTAAGTTATCTGGAATAACCTGGATCTTGGTTCAGCGAACTTTGTCAGAAGATTTGGGGATGAGAAGGGTCACTGCAAAATTTGTCCCTCGGGTCCTGACTGAACAGCAAAAAAGAGAATCGAGTTGAAACATGCCATGCATTGAAAGACCAGCTCTGAACCAACCCAGATTTTTTTTCCAAGGTCATTACTGGTGACGAGTCATGGTGCTATGGTTACCACCCCGAAACTAAACAACAGTCAACCCAGTGGAAAACTTCATTGTCGCCTCGCCCAAAAAAAGCTCGTCAAGTGAAATCAAACATCAAGACGATGCTCATTTGTTTTTTCGATGTGAGAGGGGTAGTGCATTCTGATTCGTCCCACCAGGTCAGACTGTTAGTCAGGCTTTCTATTTGGAGGTTTTGAAAAGATTGCGTAACAATTTACGACAAAAAAGGCCCGATTTGTGGCAGACGAGGGACTGGTTTTTCCACCATGACAATCCACCTGCTCACGCAGCCATTTCAGTGCGCCAGTTTTTAGCAAAAAACAACATGACTCCCTTTCCCCATGCCCCTTACTCACCTGACCTCGCTCCGTGCGATTTCTTCTTGTTTCTGCGAATGAAGAGGGACATGAAAGGACAACGATGTGACGACGTGGAAGCGGTAAAGAAAAAAACGAGGCAGGAGCTGTCGGCCATCACAACAGACGAGTTTGAAAAATGTTTCCAGGAATGGGATCGCAGATTGGACAAATGTATTAAGTGTAATGGAGAGTACTTTGAAGGTGATAAGGTTGTTTTGTAAAAAAAATTAAATACATAGCTTTAAAAAAAAATTCCTGTTATTTTTGGGTACCCCCTCGTACATGCTTGTTCTGGTAGCAATCTAATGTTTTGTATGATACCACCACGAGAATTCATGTATAGCTGGACCCACGTCACAAGGCACAATATGTAAATTATTGCCCATCCAAACATGACAGGTGTATACCACTCATGTTGCATGTACGTTAACACGTTTTAATTGTTGAAATGTGTTGGGCTTTAATAAAATGTTTAATGACCTCGCATGAATGATATATATGTCTAAAGACAGAATGACCATTTCAAAATTCACAACAAAGTTATTAGAAGAAGTAGCAAGCAGAGTTGAAGAAATGTAATAACATAATATACTGTTACAACTGTCTCATGGATCATCGTATTTTCAGTGGAAACAAAATACACATGCAAATGAAGTCACTAATTACCAAATTTAATTAGTCACAAATAACAATTTGAAATCAATAAGGTACTCTCATACAATATTCAAGTTAAATTTGTCCACACACAATAATAATATTAACTATTAGAGTTCACAGTAATTATAACACAATAATCACTTTCCACTAAACCACACTCTACAATATTGCCAGGTGTAACTAACTCATTATGCCGGCCATAGACACTTATATAGATCCCGCAGATGTTCCAGAATAATTTTCCATACTTCTGACCATATGCCAACATAATCTGCATAGTTACAGTCTGGAAGCTGCTTGAGTGCACGACCTTGATTGAGACATGCACCTGCTCTGCTAGTCGAGAAACATGTAGAACACACGACACTCTCGACTTTCCAAAAGCGTTACATAATTGTCGCAGCAATATTAATTATATTTATGCAGCTGGTATAATTACTGCATTAGCCATACTAAGAATATTCCAAATCCATTTTGGGTGAATGGTTTGACTTATAGTTATGAGACAAAGTTTCTTCCCACTAAATTGGATTAGAATTGAAAAAAAAATTGATACAAAATATTGTTACTCACTTTTAAGTAAAGAGTGTTCCAGAAACATGGTTTTTGAAACACATTTGCCGTGGTTCAATACACAAATTTTCTCTATTAACATAAGTAATGAGTTTGAGTATGCTTTTTAAAAGAATTTTGAAATCTAAGCACTTAGACAACCAAATTAAGGCAATACTTCTTAGTTTCGAAATGGTGGCCAAGAACCATTAAAAATGTATTTTAAAATATATATACCACAATCATTCTTATAAAACAACAAAATAAAAAGGACAAGTCTTCTATCTTAATTTGATTTGGATTATATATGATTTTTCCTATTTAATAGGGGTTTATTTTACTTTTACGGAGATAAAGATACGTCTTAAACCTATTGTTTTCTGATACTAATGAAGTGAGTGAGATACAATAATAGTAGCAAACTCCTACCAGAAAGATCTTAGAACCACTGAAGTTCCCACGGCATGATGGTAACCAAAACATAATACTTTTATTCTTCTTACATAATTTTTCTATAAAAGGAAGTTATTCTGTGAGCCTATATGTCAGTGCCACCACTCACAATCATTTTGCATATATTTCCTAACCATTACTATCATAATCATCATCACCATTATTTCTTTGAATTCTCACGTGAATGTTATTACTTTACATTCTTAAATAAGTTACAGTAGTACTTGCACACCCTGACATATGTTTGTAACACATTTTAATACTGAAACTGTAAATATCTAATCATGACAACTCTACGGTTAGTTTCATATAGGTACTAATTTTAAAACTACAGACAATGTTTGCATACATTTACTAATTATTAAATTAGAAAATGTAAGAATATAGCTACTGGAACTGAATTACTGAGTGTAAGTTATTAATGAGTACCAGTGGCGAGGCATGGGTCTAAAACTAGAGGAAGTGCTACTTGACCTCCTTTCTCGTACATTGCTATAAACGTTTTACACAATTTTATACCAAAAAATATTTAATTTTGTAAAAAAAATTAAGTTGTATTCATTACATATTTAAACTTAAATAGATACCAGTGGCGGCCTGTGCTTAGGTTGCACAGTTGTACAACTCACATTACATCCCGAATTGTATTTTAAATTATAGAATTATGAATAAAACAGTAACTAATAATAGTGTTTTCAAGGTAAATCATCGTAATTAATCATTTGCCGATTGAAAAGCGCAGAGCAATACTAAAAACCTACATGCTCTTGCTGCGGTGTACATGACAAGTGTGCACCAACTGTGACGCGCTTTGTATATGGGGAAATACAATGGAGTAGTGCTCTGGCTGGTCAGACTTGGTTGTTCCTATTACAGCGATATAGGCTCGCTTGGTGTGATTAGGGACTGCAAACTCCGCTTGGACATCACGGCGCCACCAGTCTGTTTGTTGGTACATAACACGTGGTACGCCAGGTTGGAATTTGTTAACAATATGTTATGATAGTTGAGTTAGTTAGTCTCGGTCAAATTTTTTGTGAAGTTTGTTGTTAGTGTCAGTTAAGTGTCAGTCCACTTCACCGTTAAATGTAAATAATAGTACATATAAGCTGTCAGTGTGTAAGACATAATAGTGGCGGCCCATGCTTAGGTTGCACAACCCCCATTAAATCCCAAATTGTATTTTAAATTATAGAATTACGAGTAAAACAATAACTAGTAATAGTGTTTTCAATCTTAATCATCGTAACTAATTATTTGCCGATTGAAAAGCGCAGAGGAATACTAAAAACAGTACACGCTCTAGCCGCGGTGTATGCACCAACTGTGACTCGCTTTGTATATGGGGAAATACAATGGAGTAGTGATCTGGCAGGCTAGACTCGAGTGTTCCTATTATTGCATGATATAGGCTCGCTTGGTGTGATTAGGGACTGCAAGCCCCGCTTGTACGTCACAGTGCCACTAGTCTGTTTGTTGGTAAGTTCGAATTTTTTTTGAAGTTCGTTGTTAGTGTCAGTCAAATTCATCATTAAATGTAAATAATAGTACATATAAAGGATTAAGGTGTCGTAGTGTAAGATATTTATTATATTTAACTGGTAGGACGCATAATAATTCTGTCGAAAACTTAATGAGAATGCTGTTCAGTTTACGTCCGATTGAGGAAAAAATTGAAATTAAGAGAGTAGGTAGGCCTATACAAGTCCTTTTAAATTTTAACCAAAGTGTAAAATCAGGTAACAGAATTTTTAATCGTAAATTTAAAAAAGATATATACAATAAATATTCGTGGTTATGAGGGTGTGACACTAAAATTGCAGTATTTTGTTTCCTTGTGTATTGTATGGAGGGGAAGAGACTTTGACATTTTCTATTCTTAGAATAAAACAATTTAATTCCATCCAACCCAACTGCAAACCCCAAGTTTTTCAACCACCAGCTGCCACTGATAGATACTAATAGTATGTGAGGCCTTTACTTTATTATTTGTAGTATAGCTGAATTCTTTGATTTTGACCTGCGATGATATTGATCACATCATCATTAAAAGATGAGATCCATCACAGTTTTGTGAGCTAAGCCTTTTCTATGCTGACGAGAGCAAGTGAGGACACCCTGTCCAGACTGCGAGTGTTGCAGAGGTACGTTTTTATGTGCTTTAAAGCAGAGAATGATCTTTCAGCTGAGACAATGGACACAGGGATGGTCATTATCAGTTGGGCTAGTCTACACACATCTGGAAGAACTTCGATAAGATTGGATTCTATTAGAAGTCTATGAAAGTCAATGATCGAATTCTTTATGTAACATTTCATCACTACAATAGCAATAAAAGCTCACTTCTCAGTTTAGGAATGTAAAAAAATTGACGTAATTATCTTTCAGATTTATGAGTGCTTCTTCAGGGAATTTATTTTTTAAATCTTGCAATTGCCTGGAATCTAAAAGACTTGAAAATTTTAATTTATTAACTGACTGGATCTATGGGTTATGTTTGTTTAAATACCATCAATAATTTCATTAAACAATCATCTGTACAAAGATTTCATATTTTCACTGAAAAAAATACCTACTCGTATTCTTCTTCTTGGCACTGGAAGTTTAACTTCAAAATGACAGTTTCTTCAGTTTTATTAAGATTTTTAAGATGAGCTGAAAACTCTTCAGAGGTTTATTTATATTTACACAAAAAACGATTTAACACGCCTTTTTTTGAAGAATCTGAAATAAATCATTGGTGTGAGAGGGAAAATTGAAGAAAATATAGGCCTAATACGAAAAAAAGTTAAAATCGAAATACTTTCACTTAAGAAATTAATTCGGAAGCAGTACTTATTGTTTCGGTACTCCAATTTTCGGTGTTTTCTGTCATGGACGTCAGTAAATTAATAATGTAAATTTTGTGTTCATACACTGTTTCTAAAAGCCTGCTGCTGTAGTTCCATGTAGAAGGAGGCAATTTGGAAGACCGCTTTTTGACTTCTGTATCCAGTGTTTCAGTTCTTTTGGCCTATTTTGAAAACAGAAGTTCCAAAACCTGCTAAAGTTATAAAAAAAAATTACACTCTTTAATACAACTGACTGTAAAAGAACCAAATTTAGTTTATGGGCATAACAATGGACTAAAATTGCTCGTGGTAATTGTTTGCGTACCCGAAATTGAAGACCACTGTATTCCCCTGCCATTACGGGAATGTCTATGCTACTAATTTCTTTCCATGGCCATTGTCTTCTACTGTGTTAGAAACATGCTGGCATGAAGCATTAGCTTTGCGATTATCATTAACATTCTTAAATTCCCAAAACCTTTCTTCAATGTTTCCGCCTTTTTTTACATAACGAATTACTGTAGACAGCTGTGATTTTGTAGCTACATCTGTTTATAAATGTAGCCTTTTGTATGAAAATTATAACTTTTGATAATGATGGTTTTCCTTAAAACATTTTATAAAACTCTTATACACTGGGGGAGTGGCACTACCCATACATCCATTCACGCTTCACCATTGATGTGTATTTTACTATCAATAATGATTACACACTGAAAACATAATTATTATTCTACTTTTACAGTAGAAGCAAACACCCATGCTACATCATTACAATGGTACAGAAATATCAGAAAACAGCCAACAATTCAAAGTTCAAAGTGAGTCACTAGTCGACTTTGACTTACTGGTTGTGATAGATATAACAGTAAGATTACATGATGATTCTAAGTCCAATAAATTCTATTAACCATCTAAGAGAAGAGATGTTTTGTCATATGATTCAAGCTAATGAACATTACCTTAATTTCTTCATAATAAGGCATGAATAGCCTTGGCCTCACAAAAAGTCCGTTGTTATTTGCACTTGTTCGAACCCACGCATTTAATCGTACTCCATCCCTCTGATCGGAACCAATCATATGACTAGGAGGTGTTGAAACAAGGCCTCTTCTTATTGCAGATGCTAATGTTTCTGAATTCACTGGTGCTACATGATCCATTCGTACTAAAGGCAATAATTCGGATAATATTTCCCTTAATTCCACATCACTCAAGTCTCGTTTCTTTACTCCTTTACGTGTCACTGAGTGTGCTGTATGGCTTAATAGATTTGGTTCTGTAAAATTTGTTAGCTATTACTACATAAATTTGTAAAGACACATTACCCAAGGTGTTTTATGAGCTGAATTACTTAAAGTGCTTGATTAGAGAGTTTTAAAACAAACAAAGTTTTACATTCACAGCACAGATATAAGGCACCACTGATAAATATTTTACTGATTTGAACTATTCACTGGTAGCTTCTGATATTCAATGTAACTATCACCTGAAAACTGAGAAAAGTGAAAATATGCAGTACAGGAATGGCACCATAACAATTCTATATCCCCCCCCCCCCCCAGGAAACTCTAACATGCAAACTGTGATTCTTTATGTGTTTGTTATCCTTCTTAAACTACTGCATTCTGAGAGTGGTTTTAAATGCAGTTATGATATAAAAAAATCGGTATGGAGAACCATACATGACTTCCATGTCCTAAAACATATATTTAAAATCATTTAAATATTAATTAAATAAGTGGATGTTTGAATTCTGAAGGAATGACGTATCAGCTAAAATGGTACTCTCATGTCAGGTGGGTGAAGACTATCCTCAAACTTCATGAGGAAGGACTGTAATTTTGGATAAAATGTTTGTAGGTCGAACGAAGAGCTGGCCAAAGGGAGCTGCGATCTGATTCCTGTAATGAAATTGGGCTCTTGCTGTGAGTTATCGGCCGAGGGTGAATGATGTCTATAGTGTTATCAAAGTCTTTTCTGTCAATACTATACTGGTCATTTTTATTTTTTAAAATCGAGTCTTTGTTTCTTTCTTTCCATTCGTCTTCTGATTTCCTGAACGATGATTCTGTTCTCCCGTATAATAAATCGGGGAATACTAAAATGTTCTAAGTCACGTTTTTTAAGGTTTCGAGTTATTGGCGGGAAGACATTCTCTGAAGGTAAATACAACAGTATATGCATAAACGTTTCAAGTCTCATGTGTTTATACGACTATTGTAGGCTTGCAAAATCTCCAGAGCAGACAAAAACGTTCTTAGTCACTGACTTAGAAGGTTTTTGTTGTCCATGTTGGCAATGCCGTATAACATGTGTTTTGCAGTTGCATCATATGTTTATATTCCTTGTTTGTTTGTATTCAGAGGTTACGTTACGTGTTGTAAGGCTGTTGAATACTACTGAATTTCGTTAAATTTATTAAATTAGTTGTAATTAGTTTAGATCTTTGTTAAATCTATTATAATGGAAGAAGAACCTGGACCAAGTTGTACAAAAAAGTGAAAGATGAACGTAGTTGGAAACGAAACAAAATAAAAGAAGCTAGAGTCCAAGGCAAAGAATACATTGATGATAAAAACAGACTTGTACCTGCTGTAACTACTGGACCACATTGTGGGTAAGTAAATTAATTTTGAATCTTTTGAACCTTATTATTACATAATTAAAATTTACTTAATTCATGAAGAAATATACAAACTATGAAAAAACATACACGCATGGGCCTAGTCGTCTATAACATAATGTACAATATTACTTATGCTGTACGTTACATCAGAAAGTTAAAATTTAACTTTCTGATTTAACTTTAACATAACCTGAAGTCATAATCTCTACAATAGTGGGTTTTGTTGTTCCAGGTGTACAGAACAACTGCGCACCATGGACACGAAGAATGAGCAAGATACATTTCTGCAGTCCCTAATCAACAGCCAAGATGTTCAGACTCACAGGCCACGGAAAAAAGGGGAAGAGGCAAGACCTCCACGTGAACAGTCATTCACATACCACGTTATGGTAGGAGATCAAAAGGAACGGGTATGTTTAAATGCTTTTAAATCTCTTTATGGTATCAAAATCAGCCGAATAAGGAGACTGCGCACTCTCCTACTGGCAGGAAAAAGTCCAAAAGACCTTCGTGGTAAAAAACTTGGCACAAATGCAATTCCTGCTGCCACAAGACTCCTCATTAGAGAGCACGTAAAAAGGTTTCCTTTAAAAGAAAGCAAGTACGCAGGAAAAGTGATCAAATACCTTGATGCTAGGTTAAACATAAAGTTAATTTAATTTACAATATGTTTATTGAAAAACATCCTGGCATAAAATGCAGCTACAAATTCTTTGTAGGTTTTTTTATGGAAAATTTTAACTACAGATTCGGTAGACCACAAATTGAGTGCTGCTGTACATGCGAAGAATTAGGCCTAAAATTAAGAAGTCCACACCTAAGTGATGCAGCAAAACGAAATGTAGCTGATGAGTTGATGGTACATCGGCGTGCATCCAAAAAATTTTACAATAAGCTCCAAAGTTATGCAAAATATAAACATACTCAAACAGATATCTTAGCTGTTGCTTTCGATTACATGCAAAACATACCATTGCCCATCATACCAGTTCAAGAGACCTTCTATTTACGCCAGTTGACAGTGCACGTATTTTTTATACATAATACAATAGAAAATAAAGCGCAGTTGTATATATACCATGAAGGAACAGCTAGAAAAAGCCCTGATGAAGTTTGTTTATTTGTTTATGAGTATTTAACGTCAGTTCCAAATCACATTAAAGAAGTTTATGTTTTCTCAGATAACTGTGGAGGGCAAAACAAAAATCATACCCTCAATAGAGTTTTTCTTGCCCTTACAGACTCGGGTAGATTTCGAAAAATTAAGCATTACTACCCTATAAGGGGACACTCTTATCTTCCTTGTGATAGGAATTTTGCACTTATTACAAGAAAACTACGAAAAAATGATAGGCTCTATACAATACACCAATTGACTGAACTTATAGTCACATCTAGTTCTTCTAACAAATTCATGGTGAAAGAGGTGGACAATTCAGAGATACTTAATTTCAAAACGTGGTGGCAAGCGTACTATAAGAAAACATGCATTTCTGAAGAGATGAGAGGGAAACGTGTGCGCAAAGAAGACAAAGTCTTCTTCGGAATAAGTTCTATTATGCATTTGACCTATGTAAATACAGTGAAGGGTTCCATTTTAGCACGGCCCAATATAGATGGATTGGTGGTACATACTTTTAAGCTGTCCCACTCGGCTGACCAAGTAATAGTTTTTTCTTCAGTAGTTGCATATGAGTCAGGAAAAATTTCCATAAAACAACAAAAACTAGATGATGTAAGAGCACTGCTGCCTTACATTCCACAAGACAATGAGGGAATCCAGGAGTTCTACAAAGAACTGATGGAATGGCCTACAGGTGAAAAAAGTGATGGAGAAGAAGTGCACGACATTACAGTAGAAGCCCGATATAGCGGGGTTGTCGGGTGACATACTTTCCCCTGCGTTATAGGCGTAACCGCGGTATATCGGAAGGTGACCTGTACAGTGACAAATGATGGGGAGGGAGGACTGGGAAAAAGGCTACAGCATAATGCACTACTATATACTGTACGTAAATTACGTCACCAAATGTAGAAATAAAAAATAAGAAAACTGTATTTTAATCCAATATTTTAATCTATTTTAATCCAATGGAATATAAAATACACTATTTATACATTGCTCACTCGACCTACTGTAGGCCTAATTGTTGGTCTTAAAAAAGTCCGTAATTGTTGTTTGACGGGATAATGCACAGCGTTTCTTTTCCGAGTATTGTTTTATAAACGCGAGGTGCAGCAGATGAACATTATTAGATTCACTTTGCCTCTCCATCCACGAAATTACTTTGTTTATGTGTATTATCACTTCACTAACATTTGGAATAACTTCTTTCACTTCCACCCCATTTTCATTTCCATCATCGTCATCGTCTTCTTTTTCTTCGCAATTTGCATTTCGGACTGCATCGATGATATCTTTATCTCCTATACATTCTGTAACAGGCTCACCGTTGTCAACTTCTGCCCAGTCATTCAAGTCGTCTAGAGTGAAGTTGCAATGCAGAGCACTACTCGCAGACTGTACATCACTATTAGTGAATCCGGCAACAGAGCAATTTCCATCGGCGATGTTTTGTTCAAAGGAACATTTCTTCCAGCAATTCTGAATCGTAGCCGTACTAATACTTTCCCATGCAAGACCTATTGAATACGCAACTGTTTTCAGGTTTATTGACTTAAGGTAAATTTCCATTTCCTCATCAGAATTCACTATAGCACTCAGAAGTTCACGGCGGTAATGCGCTTTAAATGCTTTTATGATGCCTTGATCTAATGGCTGGATCAGTGCTGTAGTGTTTTTCGGCAAGAACATGACTCCGATTTTCCCATCTCTTGACTGTAGCATATCAGCAGGTGGATGTGCTGGACAGTGGTCAAGGGTCAGTACAGGTTTTTCTTCGAGGTTGAGTGACCGCAGGTGGCTTCTCACAGATGGAACAAATTCTTCATGGAACCATTTACCGAAAATATCACTTGTCATCCAAGCATTTTTTGTATTACGATATGTGATGGGTAATGACGTCATGTTAACATGTTGAAAGCATCTAGGATTTCGGCTTTTCCCTATACAGAGAGGTTTAACTTTGTGGCTGCCTGATTTATTTGTGGCAAACAGGAGGGTAACTCTATCCTTATTTATTTTTAATCCAGATTTATTTATTGAATTATTCACATCCAGAGTTCTGGTAGGAAGCATTCGAAAATACAGAGCAGTTTCATCACAGTTATACACTTGATGGTCATTTAAATCGTTATCGATCATTACTTTGTTTAATGCCTGAGGAAAAAGTGCTGCAGCTTCACTGTCACATGATCGTGCTTCCCCTTCAATGCTTATCTGGCTTATACCATGACGAGATTTCCATCGCGAAAACCACCCATCAGATGCATTAAAGTCACTGTTGCCATGTAAATCACTATGGAATTTCACAGTTTGAGCTCTAATAACTGGTCCTGACAGTGGCACACCTTCACTTCGTTTTATTAAAAACCACATGTACAGACACTCATCTAGTTCACTATCCTTACCTACTTTAGTCTTTTTTCTTTGCAACCCCACTCACTTTCAACTGTGTTCACAAAACTTTTAAGTTTATCTTCTTCCTTCATCCACCCTCTAATTGTTCCTTCTGGGATGCCACACTCACGTGATAAACTTGCCTTTGACTCTCCGTTCTTCACACGATCAATTATTTTGAGTTTATCACTCACAGAATATGCTTTTCTTTTCTGCGACATCACAAAACTCTACACTATGCGAATTTATGACAAAGACTATACACTTTGATAAGATAATATCAGAGTATGATCTTATACTGTAATATAAGAGTATGAGGGAGAGAAGGGATTTAGTTGGCTGCTTGCCTTGGCATGAATTCTTAGAAACGTAGAGACTGTAAATATGGGGCAATTGTTTATGTCTACAGGTACACTTGAACTGGCAATTCTGGCTGTTGTTTACAACGCCGTTTCCAACAACAAGCCTTTGTTTACAATAAACGCAACGCATTCCAATGTGGCTACGGAAGTCATGATAAACAATTCATAATTTACTCACTCTCTACAAGTAAGAATTTTCGCTAATAACGGGCGACATACTCTTCACCGCGTTATATCCGAATCCACGGTATATTGGACCGCGCTATATCGGGCTTCTACTGTATTTGAAAGGACCGAGACCTGGAATTAAAAGCATTATCTTTAAATTTTTAAAACCAAATTAGTTATTTCTTATTTTGTAATGTTCTTTTTTAAATGCCACATGTCTAATAAAACATTTTCTTTTTGCTAAAAGATTGTTTTTTATTTTATAAAACCTGAAGGCACACTAAAAAGTTCTAAGTCATGATGTAAAAAAAATAAAGTATAAAAAAACGAAAACATAAGAATTAAAAAAAAAGTTCATTAGCTTTTTAATGGTTTCCTAATGATACTGTAAATTTTTAGCATTTTTAAGATGTGTTGTTTAAAAGTTACAGTTTTTTTTAGTTTCCCGAAAAACTGGTTTACATGACTTCGAATGTTTTAGTATTCCCCGATTCATATTATAAATTTCTTAGCAAAACATTTCTTCCTTAATACGTTTGCGTCTTCTGTTTAACACCCACCATTCTGATCCATGTCATAAGGCTATATTCGGCACAGGCTAGCAAATAACTAGCCATCAGAGAGGTCAAAATATTTTCCAGGAGGGGCAAACAAATTTTCCAGAGGAAAAACACACATGCACATATTAGTTTGTATTTTTTATATTATAATAGAAATAAATACAAAGATTGTATTAATTTATTAAAACATTTATTGCTTCAAAACATGCATAAAATTAATGGCTTGTAAAAGTTAATGTTTGATCTCCACCAAAGTAGTTCTCATTTCCAAAGTTTTAAAATTATGATGTCCGTAATCAAAACATCAGAGCAGGTTTTAGTCTGTATGGGGGTACACCGTGGACAAAAATTTTCAACATTTCCTATGGAGTGTTGCTCAGAGTAAAGCTGCAAATCTACAGTGTACGTTTCACAGAACAAACATGCGGAAAAGAAGGAGGGCTCCCAAGGCTCTCATGGACCCTGAGCATCTTGCAGAGGGTTCATTCCCTAAAGACGAAAAGTCTGTTTATGGACCGTTCCTCTGTAAACATGTGCAGTTACACTGGCGAGTGATCCACAGGAAGCAAATCACTGTCCACGCTGGACACCTTTTCGGCTTGCACGCGTTGTGTTGATGCGGGTTTTGGTACTTTCCATTTAAAAAGCGTGCTAACATAAGAAAATAAAATGGAAAAGTAAACTTTACATAATTGAGATATGCTTGCCTGCCACAAACGATATATTTTCTCTCATACATGATTTAAATTAAAATGAAAAATATAGAATTTTGTTAAAGTGAAATGAAATGTTTCCATAGAAACTACTTCTTTGTTGTCAATAACGTAGTACACATATAAAACTTATAAAAATTTACTTCCTCCATCATCAACTACCATTTTAATTTATAAAAAAATTATAAATTTGATTATTATGACCTTATTTTCAGGATACTTTATTTATTAAAATGTAGCACTTTACTCTTGTTAAAACGTAAAACGTTGCAGGTAAACTACCCCTTTCCCTTAACCGATCTTCACCAAAAACAATAGGCCTTGAGTCCTCTACAATTCAGGGCTGTATGCAAAAAATTATTTGATTCTGTTTGAATTTGCGACTGTTATCATTTGCCATAGAAAAAAAATCTACACACAGACAGACACACAGACACTTTTCGAAAAACGACTTTTTTCATGTTTTGAGTGTAGTACAATCAGAATCTGCAATAATCTCGAACACGATTTTTTTTGCCATCACCATACTTCCATTTCCTTAACAACATGGAAGTAAAATTACCATTGATAAAAAAAAAAAGTTGCTGGTAAACTACCCCTTTCCCTTAACCGATCTCCACCAAAAACAATAGGTCTAGAGTACTCTACAAATCAGGGCTGTATGCAAAAAATTATTTGATTCTGTTCGAATTTGCGGCTCCTATCGTTTGCCATAGAAAATACCCTTTTAAAACATAAAACGTTGCAGATAAACTACACCTTTCCCTTAACCGATCTTCACCAAAAACAATAGGTCCTGAGAACTCTACAATTCAGGGCTGTATGCAAACAATTGTTTGATTCTGTTTGAATTTGCGGCTTTTATCGTTTGCCATAGAAAATACCCTTGCTAAAACATGAAACGTTGCTGGTAAACTACCCCTTTTCCTTAACCGATCTTCACCAAAAACAATAGGTCTTGAGAACTCTATAATTCAGGGCTGTATGCGAAACATTATTTGATTCTGTTTGAATTTGCGGCTGTTATCATTCGCCATAGAAAAAAAATTACCCTTGATAAAAAAAAACTATTCTGGTAAACTACCCCTTTCCCTCAACCGATCTTCACCAAAAACAATAGGTCCTGAGAACTCTACAATTCAGGGCTGTATGCAAACCATTATTTGATTCTGTTTGAATTTGCGGCTCTTATCGTTTGCCATAGGAAAAATTCTACACTCGCACACTTTTCAAAAAATGACTTTTTTTCATGTTTTGATGGTAGTACAATCAGAATCTGCCGTTATTTCAAACACGATTTTTTTTGCCATGACCATACTTCCATTTCCTTATGGAACATGGAAG
Source organism: Magicicada septendecula (assembly GCA_034769895.1). Taxonomy (NCBI): domain Eukaryota; kingdom Metazoa; phylum Arthropoda; class Insecta; order Hemiptera; family Cicadidae; genus Magicicada; species Magicicada septendecula. The sequence goes on from CM068368.1 coordinate 616,552,141, forward strand.
TAAAAAATTAATAAAATTTGGACTCACAATATGAAGGAAAGAAAGAAAGTTAGAAAATAACCCAGACCATCTGTCTCTGCTCTATGTGATGTTCGAGTGGTTCATTGTAGAAATGCTCATAATATATCCAGTTATTAATCTCAGTAATCAAGCCTATGATTGCAAAATAGAAGAAGTACAGAATTGCTGAGAACTGAAATAAAGAGTCTTTACATGATTTTTGTCACCCTAAATAGCTTCCACATCAGCAATCAATCCAGAAAGAGGTAACAGTGTGAACTGAAGCACCCTCCAGCAATCAAGTGATGTGATTGTTACTTTCAATCACAGACTTCTGGCCTCTGAAGATAAAGTACCAGGAACTTAGTACTTTAAGGGTTTTTAAAAATCTTACTCATTTTTACTTCCATGTTCTATAAGGAAATGGAAGTATGGTGATGGCAAAACAAATCGTGTTCGAGATTATTGCAGATTCTGATTGTACTACCCTCAAAACATGAAAAAAAGTCATTTTTCGAAAAGTGTGTGTGTGTGTGTGTGTGTAGATTTGCTCTATGGCAAACGATAAGAGCCGCAAATTCAAACAGCATCAAATAATTTTTGCATACAGCCCTGATTTGTAGAGTACTCAAGACCTAATGTTTTTGGTGAAGATCGGTTAAGGGAAAGGGGTAGTTTACCTGCAACATTTTATGTTTTACAATGGTAATTTTTTCTATGACGAACGATAAGTGCCGCACATTCAAACAGAGTCAAATAATTTTGTGCATACCTTCCTCAATTGTAGATAACTCAAGGTCTGTTGATTTTGTTGAAGATCGGTTAAGTGAATGGGGTAGTTTACCTGCAACATTTTATGTTGGAACAAGAGAACGTTTTTCATGAACAACGATAACTGCCATAAATTCAATCAGAATCAAATAATTTTTTACATATGTGGCTCAGTTGTAGAGGACTCATGGCCTATTGATTTTGGTGAAGATCGGTTAAGGGATAGGGGTAGTTTACTGGCCACCTTTAATGTTTTAACAAGAGTAATTGTTTCTATGACGAACGATAACTGCTGCACATTCAAACAGAATCAAATAATGTTTTGCACACATCCCTGAATTGTAGAGGACTCAAGACCTATTGATTTTGGTGAAGATCGGTTACGGGGAAAGGGCAGTTTACCAGAAACATTTTTTGTTGTAACAAGAGTAAAGTACTTAATTTTGATAAATAAAGTATCCTGATAAGAAGATCTTAATAATCCACTGTAGAAACCTAGATGAAATATCTATAAATGAAGAGGCTAGTTGAACGGGGTGCGGGTATTTTTCTATAAATGAAAATTATAGTTGAAGGGGGAGGGGATATTTTTATATGTGTACTACGTTATCGGCAACAAAATAGAAAAACTCGGTAGTTTTTTGTTAAAATTCTTTCCCGGCCTGTTTGGCCGTACTCCAATGTTTTCTGCAAAACCAGACGTTTCAGCAGTGCCGTTGATTGCCATCATCAGTGAAAATCGAGTGCGATAACGTGTGGTGGTATACGTTAGTGACCACAGTACTGTGGTTAAGGCTGAAGCAATAAGTGGAAAGAAGTAGTTTCTATGGAAACATTCCATTTCGTAAATGATTTAAAATATAAATCTTAGAACATGGAAGTCATGTATGGTTCTCCATACAGATTTTTTACTTCCATGTTCCATAAGGAAATGGAAGTATGGTCATGGCAAAAAAAATCGTGTTCGAGATAACAGCAGATTCTGATTGTACTACCATCAAAACATTAAAAATATCGGTATGGAGATCCATACATGACTTCCATGTTCTAAGATGTATATTTAAAATCATTTTTGAAATAAAATGTTTCCACAGAAATTACTTCATTCTTCAGCCTTAACCACAGTACTGTGGTCACTAACGTATACCACCTCCAGTTAGCGCATTCAATTTTCACTGATGATGGTAGGCGATGGCACTGCTGAAACGTCTGGTTTTTCATAAAACATTGGACCTTGGCCAAACTGCCTGGGAAGGAAATTTTACAACAAACTATTTCTTTGTTGCCGATAATGTAGTACACATATAAAAATATGCATGAAATTAATGGCTTGTAAAAGTTAATGTTTGATCTCTATTAAGTAGTGCTCAAGTTTCCAAAGTTTTAATATTATGATGTCAGTAATCAAAACATCAGAGCAGGTTTAGTGTGTATGAGGGCACACCGTGGACAAAAATTTTCAACATTCCCTATTGAGCACTGCTCAGAGTAAAGTTGCGAATCTACAGTGTACGTTTCACAGAACAAACACGCGGAAAAGAAGGAGTGCTCCGAAGTCACTCATGGACCCTGAGCATCTTGCAGAGCATTTATTCCCTAAAGACGAAAAGTCTGTCTATGAACCGTTCCTCTGTAAACACGTGCAGTTACACTGCGCAGCGAACCACAGGAACCAAATCGCTATCCACGCTGGACACTTTTTTGGCTTGTGCGCGTTGTATTGGTGTGGGTTTTGGCACTTTCCATTTAAAAAGCGAGCAAATGTAAGAAAATAAACATGAGTGAGGCCAGAAATAACACGAATTGTGTGTGTGTCTTGCCTGCCTTTTTATTGCGGTAATCATAATAATAAAATGGAAACGTAAACATCACATAATTGATATATGCTAGCCTGCCACGAATGATATATTTTCTCTCATACATGATTTAAATTAAAATGAAAAAATTATAATTTTATTGCCTGGCAAAAAAAATGATTTTATTTTTAACAATTACCATTGTTTGAAAAAGTTTAAATGAATTTTCAAGTACTTTGCTCTTGTTAAACCGTAAAAGGTTGCACGTAAACTACCCCTTCCCCTTAACCGATCTCCACCAAAAAGAAAAGGCCTTGAGTTCCCTACAATTCAGGGATGTATGCAAAAAATTATTTGATTCTGTTGAATGTGCGGCAGTTATCGTTCGTCATAGAAAAAATTACCCTTGTTAAAACAAAAAACGTTGCAGGTAAACTATCCCTTTCCATTAACCGATCTTCACCAACAACAACGGGTCTCGAGTACTCTACAATTCAGGACAGTATGCAAAAAAAAATTTTAATTCTGTTTGAATTTGTGGCTGTTATCGTTTGCCATGGAAAAAAATTACCCTTGATAAAAAAAAGTTGCAGGTAAACTACCCCTTTCCCTTAACCGATCTTCACCAAACACAACAGGTCTTGAGTACTCTACAATTCAGGGCTTGATGCAAAAAATTATTTGATTCTGTTTGAATTTGCAGCTCTTATCGTTTGCCAAAGAAAACACCCTTGTTAAAACATAAAACGTTGCTGGTAAACTACCCCTTTCCCTTAACCGATCTTCACCAAAAACAAAAGGTCTTGAGAACTCTACAATTCAGGGCTGTATGCAAAACATTATTTGATTCTCTTTGAATTTACGGCAGTTATCATTCGTCATAGAAAAAATTACCCTTGTTAAAACATAAAACGTTGCTGGTAAACTACCCCTTTCCCTTAACCCCTTAACCTATCATCAAGAAAATCAATAGACCTTGAGTTCTGTATAATTCAAAAAGGTATGCAAAAAAGTAGTTGATTTTGTTTTAATTTACGGCAGTTATCGTTCGTCATAGAAAAAATTACCCTTGTTGAAACATAAAATGTTGCTGGTAAACTACCCCTTTCCCTTAACCGATCTTCACCAAAAACAATAGGTCTTGAGAACTCTATAATTCAGGGCTGTATGCGAAACATTAATTGATTATGTTTGAATTTGTGGCTGTTATCGTTTACCATAGAAAAAAAATTACCATTGATAAAAAAAAACCGTTGCAGGTAAACTACCCCTTTCCCTCAACCGATCTTCACCAAAAACAATAGATCGTGAGTACTCTACAAATCAGAGCTGTATGCAAAAAATTATTTGATTCTGTTTGAATTTGCGACTGTTATCATTTGCCATAGAAAAAAAATCTACACACAGACAGACACACAGACACTTTTCGAAAAACGACTTTTTTCATGTTTTGAGTGTAGTACAATCAGAATCTGCAATAATCTCGAACACGATTTTTTTTGCCATCACCATACTTCCATTTCCTTAACAACATGGAAGTAAAATTACCATTGATAAAAAAAAAAAGTTGCTGGTAAACTACCCCTTTCCCTTAACCGATCTCCACCAAAAACAATAGGTCTAGAGTACTCTACAAATCAGGGCTGTATGCAAAAAATTATTTGATTCTGTTCGAATTTGCGGCTCCTATCGTTTGCCATAGAAAATACCCTTTTAAAACATAAAACGTTGCAGATAAACTACACCTTTCCCTTAACCGATCTTCACCAAAAACAATAGGTCCTGAGAACTCTACAATTCAGGGCTGTATGCAAACAATTATTTGATTCTGTTTGAATTTGCGGCTTTTATCGTTTGCCATAGAAAATACCCTTGCTAAAACATGAAACGTTGCTGGTAAACTACCCCTTTTCCTTAACCGATCTTCACCAAAAACAATAGGTCTTGAGAACTCTATAATTCAGGGCTGTATGCGAAACATTATTTGATTCTGTTTGAATTTGCGGCTGTTATCGTTCGCCATAGAAAAAAAATTACCCTTGATAAAAAAAAACGATTCTGGTAAACTACCCCTTTCCCTCAACCGATCTTCACCAAAAACAATAGGTCCTGAGAACTCTACAATTCAGGGCTGTATGCAAACCATTATTTGATTCTGTTTGAATTTGCGGCTCTTATCGTTTGCCATAGAAGATACCCTTTTAAAACATAAAACGTTGCTGGTAAACTACCCCTTTCCCTTAACCGATCTTCACCAAAAACAATAGGTCTTGAGAACTCTATAATTCAGGGCTGTATGCGAAACATTATTTGATTCTGTTTGAATTTGCAGCTGTTATCGTTTGCCATAGAAAATAATTACCCTTGATTAAAAAAAAAATGTTGCAGGTAAACTACCCCTTTCCCTTAACCGATCTTCACCAAAAACAAAAGGTCTTGAGTACTCTACAAATCAGGGCTGTATGCAAAAAATTATTTGATTCTGTTTGAGCGGCTGTTATCGTTTGCCATAGAAAAAAATCTACAGACAGACAGACAGACAGTTTTCGAAAAACGACTTTTTTCATGTTTTGAGTGTAGTACAATCAGAATCTGCAATAATCTCGAACACGATTTTTTTTTGCCATCACCATACTTCCATTTCCTTAAGGAACATGGAAGTAAAAAGTCATGTTTCGAAAATTGTGTGTGTGTAGAATTTTTCCTATGGCAAACGATAACAGCCGCAAATTCAAACAGATTCAAATAATTTTACTTCCATATTCCTTAAGGAATGGAAGTATGGTGATGGCAAAAAAAATCGTGTTCGAGATTATTGCAGATTCTGATTCTACTTCACTCAAAACATGAAAAAAAGTCGTTTTCCGAAAAGTGTCTGTGTGTGTGTCTGTCTGTCTATCTGTAGATTTTTTTTCTATGGCAAACGATAACTGCCGCAAATTCAAACAGAATCAAATAATGTTTCGCATACAGCCCTAAATTGTAGAGTTCTCAAGATCTGTTGATTTTGGTGAAGATCGGTTAAGGGAAAGGGGTAGTTTACCTGTAACGTTTTATGTTTTAACAAGGGTATTTCCTATGGCAAACGATAACAGCCGCAAATTCAAACAGAATCAAAAGATTATTTGCATACAGCCCTACATTGTAGAGTTCTCAAGACCTATTGTTTTTGGTGAAGATCGGTTAAGGGAAAGGGGTAGTTTACCTGCAACGTTTTTTTAACAAGGGTATTTTCTATGGCAAACGATAACAGCCACAAATTCAAACAGAATCAAATAATGTTTTGCATACAGCCCTGATTTGTAGTGTACTCAAGACCTATTGTTTTTGGTGAATATCGGTTAAGGGGAAGGGGTAGTTTACCAGCAACGTTTTTTTATCAAGCGTATTTTCTATGGCAACCGATAACAGCCGCAAATTCAAACAGAATCAAATAATTTTTTGCATACGTCCCTGAATTGTAGAGGTCTCAATGACTTTCGATTTTGGTGAAGATCGGTTAAGGGGAAGGGGTAGTTTACCAGCAACCTTTTACGTTTTAACAAGAGTAAAGTACTTGAAAATTTATTTAAACTTTTTGAAACAAACGATAACAGCCGCAAATTCAAACAGAATCAAAAGATTATTTGCATACAGCCCTAAATTGTAGAGTTCTCAAGACCTATTGTTTTTGGTGAAGATCGGTTGAGGGAAAGGGGTAGTTTACCTGCAACGTTTTTTTAACAAGGGTATTTTCTATGGCAAACGATAACAGCCGCAAATTCAAACAGAATCAAACAATGTTTTGCATACAGCCCTGAATTGTAGAGGTCTCAAAGAATTTCGATTTTGGTGAAGATCGGTTAAGGGGAAGGGGTAGTTTACCAGCAACGATTTTTTTATCAAGCGTATTTTCTATGGCAAACGATAACAGCCGCAAATTCAAACATAATCAAATAATTTTTTGCATACGTCCCTGAATTGTAGAGGTCTCAATGACTTTCGATTTTGGTGAAGATCGGTTAAGGGGAAGGGGTAGTTTACCAGCAACCTTTTACGTTTTAACAAGAGTAAAGTACTTGAAAATTTATTTAAACTTTTTGAAACAATGGTAATTGTTAAAAATAAAATAATTTTGTTGCCAGGCAATAAAATTATAATTTTTTCATTTTAATGTAATATAATATTTTTCATTTAATACAGCAATAAAAAGGCAGGTAAGACACAGCCTGGCTGTTTGGCTGAAAATGATTTTAAATATAAATCTTAGAATATGGAAGTCATGTATGGTTCTCCATACCGATATTTTGTTAATTGTAGAGTTCTCTAGACCTATTGTTTTTGGTGAAGATCGGTTAAGGGAAAGGGGTAGTTTACCTGCAATGTTTTACGTTTTAACAAGAGTAAAGTGCTAAATTTTGATAAATAAAGTATCCTGAAAATAAGGTCATAATAATCAAATGTAGAAAGGTAGATGAAATATCTATAAATGAAAAGGGTAGTTGAATGGGGGAGGGGGTAATTTTTTTACTTCCATATTCCTTAAGGAATGGAAGTATGGTGATGGCAAAAAAAATCGTGTTCGAGATTATTGCAGATTCTGATTGTACTACACTCAAAACATGAAAATATCGGTATGGAGAACCATACATGACTTCCATATTCTAAGATTTATAATTAAAATAATTTTCGAAATGAAATATTACCATAGAAACTACTTCTTTCTACTTACTGCTTCAGCCTTAACCACAGTACTGTGGTCACTAACATATACCACCTCACGTTATCGCACTCGATTTTCACTGATGATGGAAGTCGATGGCATTGCCGAAACGTCTGGTTTTGTAGAAAACATTGGACTACGGCCAAATATCCCGGGAAGGAATTTTAACAAAAACTACTTCTTTGTTGCCGATAACGTTGTACACATATATATAACAAGTACTTTACTCTTGTTAAAACGTAAAAGGTTACAGGTAAACTACCCCTTCCCGTTAACCGATCTTCACCAAAATCGAAAGTCATTGAGACCTCTACAATTCAGGGACGAATGCAAAAAAATTATTTGATTCTGTTTGAATTTGCGGCTGTTATCGTTTGCCATAGAAAATACGCTTGATAAAAAAACGTTGCAGGTAAACTACCCCTTCCCCTTAACCGATCTTCACCAAAAACAATAGGTCTTGAGTACTCTACAAATCAGGGCTGTATGCAAAACATTATTTGATTCTGTTTGAATTTGTGGCTGTTATCGTTTGCCATAGAAAATACCCTTGTTAAAAAAACGTTGCAGGTAAACTACCCCTTTCCCTCAACCGATCTTCACCAAAAACAATAGGTCTTGAGAACTCTACAATTTAGGGCTGTATGCAAATAATCTTTTGATTCTGTTTGAATTTGCGGCTGTTATCGTTTGCCATAGGAAATACCCTTGTTAAAACATAAAACGTTACAGGTAAACTACCCCTTTCCCTTAACCGATCTTCACCAAAATCAACAGATCTTGAGAACTCTACAATTCAGGGCTGTATGCGAAACATTATTTGATTCTGTTTGAAGTTGCGGCTGTTATCGTTTGCCAAACAAACAAAATTACCCTTGCTAAAAAAAAACCGTTGCAGGTAAACTACCCCTTTCCCTCAACCGATCTTCACCAAAAACAATAGGTCGCGAGTACTCTGCAAATCAGGGCTGTATGCAAAAAATTATTTGAGTCTGTTTGAATTTGCGGCAGTTATCGTTTGCCATAGAAAAAAATCTACACACACACACACACACACACACACACACACACACACACACACACACACACACACACACACACACACACACACACACACACACACACACACAAATTTCGGAAAACGACTTTTTTTCATGTTTTGAGTGTAGTAGAATCAGAATCTGCAATAATCTCGAACACGATTTTTTTTGCCATCACCATACTTCCATTCCTTAAGGAATATGGAAGTAAAAAAGTCGTTTTCCGAAAAGTGTCTGTGTGTGTTTCTGTCTGTCTGTGTGTAGATTTTTTTTCTATGGCAAACGATAACTGCCGCAAATTCAAACAGAATCAAATAATTTTTTGCATACAGCCCTGATTTGTAGAGTACTCACGACCTATTGTTTTTGGTGAAGATCGGTTGAGGGAAAGGGGTAGTTTACCTGCAACGGTTTTTTTTATCAAGGGAAATTTTTTTTTTTGGCAAACGATAACAGCCACAAATTCAAACAGAATTAAATAATGTTTTGTATACAGCCCTGAATTGTAGAGTTCTCAAGACCTATTGTTTTTGGTGAAGATCGGTTAAGGGAAAGGGGTAGTTTACCTGTAACGTTTTATGTTTTAACAAGGGTATTTCCTATGGCAAACGATAACTGCCGCAAATTCAAACAGAATCAAAAGATTATTTGCATACAGCCCTAAATTGTAGAGTTCTCAAGACCTATTGTTTTTGGTGAAGATCGGTTGAGGGAAAGGGGTAGTTTACCTGCAACGTTTTTTTAACAAGGGTATTTTCTATGGCAAACGATAACAGCCGCAAATTCAAAGAGAATCAAATAATGTTTTGCATACAGCCCTGATTTGTAGAGTACTCAAGACCTATTGTTTTTGGTGAAGATCGGTTAAGGGGAAGGGGTAGTTTACCTGCAACCTTTTACGTTTTAACAAGAGTATAGTACTTGAAAATTTATTTAAACTTTTTGAAACAATGGTAATTGTTAAAAATAAAATAATTTTGTTACCAGGCAATAAAATTATAATTTTTTCATTTTAATGTAATATAATATTTTTCATTTAATACAGCAATAAAAAGGCAGGTAACACACACACACACACACACACACACACACACACACACACACACACACACACACACACACACACACACACACACACACACACACACACACACACACACACACACACACACACACACACACACACACACACACACACACACAATTCACGTTATTTCTGGCCTCACTCATGTTTATTTTCTTACATTTGCACGCTTTTTAAATGGAAAGTGCCGAAACCCACCCCACATAACGCGTGCAAGCCGAAAAACTGGACATCAATTTGCTTACTGGCGAAGCTAGTAGTTAATGAATGGGTAGGCAAAAATCTTATCTTAAATTTTTTTTAAGGAATCACTAAAAGGACGGTGGTTCAAATCGGACGCTGAGGTAGAGTTTGCTGTAACCGAATGGTTCCACAAACAGCCGTAAGAATTTTACTAGCAGGGAATCTACAGGTTAGCGCAACAGTGGAACTCATGTCTTAATGTTATTGGAGACTTCTTTTAAAATCGTTGAATAAAAAATGCTTTACAGCTCTATACGTGTTTCTATTGAACAATCCTTGTATTAGTCATACACAATAATACAACTGATTGAACTTCAAATTTTTAAACTTGATTAGTTTCTATATATATGTTTAATGTTACAAATAATTCAAATAACAATCTTGATCATCTGTTAGTTCAGCGGAATAACAGTGACACTTTTAATAACCGCATAAAATAAACACTTAGAAACAACACAGGCGCTTTAACTTAACTGTTTGGACCACAGAAGTGAGGCATGCCTCAACGCTCTATGTATACAGCGCGGGACAATCCCCACTCCCTACACTTCCCTATCGCACCACTACACTGCTTACATACGATGTATACAAAAAACGCTGAGGCAAGTTCAGGTTGCCTCATTCGCTTTAAACGAACTATGCCGAATCTCACCTGTCACCATCTAGCGGTCGCTCAATAAAGCACGTTTCGGTTTAATAAATTTGACAGTCGCAGTAACAATGTATAATCTTTACGTTATGTAGTTCATACGTATTTATAATTTTTATTCTACAGAATTTTTTAGGGTAGGCATTGCCTCAATTGCCTCCATGTAACTTCGCCACTGATATATATGTGTACAACGTTATCGGCAACAAAGAAGTAGTTTTTGTTAAAATTCCTTCCCGGGATATTTGGCCGTAGTCCAATGTTTTCTACAAAACCAGACTTTCGGCAATGCCATCGACTTCCATCATCAGTGAAAATCGAGTGCGATAACGTGAGGTGGTATACGTTAGTGACCACAGTACTGTGGTTAAGGCTGAAGCAGTAAGTAGAAAGAAGTAGCTTCTATGGTAATATTTCATTTCGAAAATGATTTTAAATATAAATCTTAGAATATGGAAGTCATGTATGGTTCTCCATACCGATATTTTATAAATTAAAATGGTAGTTGATGGAGGAAGTAAATTTTTATAAGTTTTATATGTGTACTACATTATTGACAACAAAGAAGTAGTTTCTATGGAAACATTTCATTTCACTTTAACAAAATTCTATATTTTTCATTTTAATTTAAATCACGTATGAGTGAAAATATATTGTTCCTGGCAGGCAAGCATATCTCAATTATGTAATGTTTACTTTTCCAAAGCTTTATTATTGTGTTACCCCAATAAATAGGCCGGCAGGACACACACACACACACACACACACACACACACACACACACACACACACACACACACACACACACACACACACACGCACGCACGCACGCACGCACGCACGCACGCACACAATTTGCGTTATTTCTGGCCTCACTCATGTTTATTTTATTATGTTTGCACGCTTTTTAAATGGAAAGTGCCGAAACCCACACCAACACAACGCGTGCAAGCCGAAAAGATGGACATTGATTTGCTTCCTGTGGATCGCTGGGCAGTGTTGTTGTATTAAAGCAATTAATACAATCTGTGTACTTATTTCTATTATGATATGAGAATTAGAAACTAATATGTGCATGTGAAATGTTTTGCTGAGAAATTTATAATTATACGGGTGGACAGAAAAGTCGTTCAGGAAATCAGAAGACAAATGGAAAGAAAGAAATCAAGACTCGATTTTAAAAAAGAAAATGACTAGTATAGTATTGATAGGAAAGACTTTGATAACACTATAGACATCCCTCGGCCCCTCACAGCGAGAGTCCAATTTCATTACAGGAATCAGATCGTAGGCAGCTACCTTTAGCTAGCTCTTCGTTCGACCTACAGACATTTTATCCAAAAGTACAGTCCTTCCTCACGAAGGTTGAGGATAGTCTTAATCCATCTGACATGGTGGTACCATTTTAGCTGATACATAATTTCTTCAGAACTCAAGCATCCACTTATTTAATTAATATTTAAATGATTTTAAATATAAATTTTAGGACATGGAAGTCATGTATGGTTCTCCATACCGATTTTTACGACATATATTTTAATTATACTTCAAAATATTGTAAAGTACATCATTTCTTCTATTAATCTAGATAAAATAATACTTTTTAAAAGTACATATATGTTTCACTGAAAGTGATGAAAAATTTAAATCTAGACTTTTTTTTTTTAAAGGTTTGATGGCCAATTTTTTAAATACGGCCATCAAACTACGTTTCACATAATTCTAACTTAAAAAGAAAACTGTATGGCCTGTTTTATTTTTACAATTAAACAAAATGTGAATATGCCAGAGAAAGAAATAAATACCGTAGAGCAACAGTTACCCAAATGTAAATTATCCATACTCAGAGAAAAAGAAAAATTCCAAAATAGGACATACCGATTATTGCTGGCCATTATATGAGGTACATATTTTCAACCTTTTCCCCAATTAGCTGATTTAATTGTATGTTAATTGTTTATTACTGTTTTTAACTGTGTATATTTATATTTATATATTACTAATTTATATTGCCAAAAGGAATAAAACATGTTATTCATTGACTTTTTTCTGTAATAAATGGATAATTATCCATATATAGGAAATGAATACATGATAATATGAATCACCAATGGTAAAACAAACACACTGGTAATACTGGACTTTCAGTTTGCCTTACAAACAAGACATACCAATAGTATGAATTACAAGGTTTATCTGTAAAGTTTCTGAACTTTGTAAATTGTGTGACAGATAGCGCTACTAATGGAATGTGTAATATGTTGTGACCCAGTGGTATCATTGCGTAGCAGCCCAGTAAAAATCACAATATAATATTTTGTTTAGTCATCATACTACCTGTCTGCGTCAAACAAGTATTACAATTGTGTGCCAAATTTTAAATTAAGTGATTTTAATGAAATCTGTGTTAAACTGGGAAAATCCTTCACAGAAACATTTGAAATGTTACAAACAGCATAACAGGATGAGGCTTTAGGCCGGACTCAAGCGTACGAGTTGTGGGAACGTTTCAAAGATGATTGAACTTCAACTGATAATGATCTCATTCACACTGACCATTACCATCCAAAACTGATGAAATTGTTGCTTGAGAAAGTTAGGGAAGGCATTGTTCTAACCTGTGTTTAACTGTTCGTGAAATAGCTGAAGAAGTATTTTCAGAACTGTGTGCCATGAAATTATTATGCAAAATTTAGACATGAATTGTAGTCAAACCAATGGATGCTCCTTTCTGACAATGCACCTCCACATGCATCACTATTAATCCCTTAGTTTTTAGAGAAAAATAAGACAACAGTCATTCCATATCATCCTTATTCACTAGGTCTAGCACCTACAGAATATTTTTTATTATACAGTCTTCTCATTCTTCTTATCACCATATTCCTCAGACTCTCTTCAACATCCTCGGTCCTTCTCTTACTTGGGCTTCCTCTTGATCCTTCTACTCTTTATAAACCTTACTATATCAGTCCTATTTTTATTATGAGAGGGCTGAATGGAGAAAAATCGTTGAAGAGGTTAAAAATCATATTGGACTGTACCAGCAACGGAAGATGATTTCTTATTGCCAAAATTAAAAATGAATTTGAAAGGTCAACGTTTTCAGTCAATTAACTCGATAAAGGAAAATAGCTCAACTGCACAGTCTCTTGAATGAAGAGTTCCAAAAATGTTTTAAAGGATGGAAGAAACGTTGGGAGCCATGTATTCGAAGTGGATGAGACTACTTTGAAGAGAACCAGCCTGAATAGCTTCTGAGGTAAGCTGAATATTTTTATTTAAAAAGTTAGGAAATTTTATGAAGAAATCTCATACAGTTTATGAGATATGAAGTAGTGATGTGTTGTATGGTTTTGATTTATAGGAACAACTTTGTTACTCTAATTTAATAGCCATGGCATCTTCTGTAGTCTACTTGTTGAAAGGAAATATAATGTTTTAATCATGGTATATAAAATTAAAATTTTGAACAGACTTCAAGTGGGTAAAGTGGGTCCTTGGCTAAATATTGCAACTTTCAGAAGTCCACCACAAGTGACACGAAAAGATCTCATACTCAAATACATGTCACAATTCTATAATGGTGACAGTTTGAGTGAAGGAAAAACTTTAAGATGCCTAATATGTTCCTAAAACAGCTGTTTACTTATGGCTCATACAAAAGCATAATTCAGTGAACCAATACCAGCCCTTCGTTTACTATAAATACAAAAATCAGTCAATCCTTCCATCTCAAAACAAGTTCATGATAAAAAATTTTCAATTGTGTATTAAATTTAAAAACTGTTGACCTATTTAAAAATATTTCTTAATTTAATAACTTAATATTACTTTAATACATTTTAAATATTATGTGCAGCCTGCTCCATATTACAACTGTATTAGAATGTACATTATATATATATATATACATTATGGATATACAACTTTTATTGTAGTACAATTTTTGTCTGTTTGAAAATCTGTGAACTATCTTTAGTCCCAATTAGTTCAGATGACTGATGCTCTACAGTACCCCCACAATACATGTGGCAAGACACCAGCTCAAGAATTATATCATCATACCATATAATGGAAAAATCCAACATAACCTCATGTAGGAGAATTATAGAGTGTGATGATAAATTGAATGTTTGGAACAGTTCATTTGACTATAAATAAATTTGTATTGTACACTACTATAAGAGAACTTTTTCTTTTAATAATTATTTTTGAAAAAATATTATATATTTAATTTATTTATATAAATCATACTATTATATTCAGTCTTTGTGTTATTACACATTTCTTTCAGTAATTCAACAACACCTCAGCTTAAGCCTAATCTAAATGCTCAAGTAAATGTTCAAATAAAATTGATTACATAAGCCTTCAAGTATGCTATCCCAGTTATGAAGTATCCATACAGCTCAGAATTTGTCTTGCCTACTCATAAATGTTTTGGAATTAACCATGGAGGAAGCAATGTACCTGTATTTCCAGTTTTGTAACTTAACTTGCTATAAGAAGTTAGAATATATTAAGCAACTACAGTACCGGTAGCCATGTAGAAAAAGGAATGGATTTTAAAGAGGCATCAATATTGCAACTGAGATTACTGCAGCAACTACACATGAACCTGATGACTCATGTAACTATTAAAGGATGGATGTTGATGTGTATAATCACTTTCTAGTGTTATAATGGTCCCATTGATCACCATATGGTACAGTGGAAAACAAAATACAGACACCAATGAAATCACTAATTACCAGCTTTAACGAATCACAAATAACAATCTGAAATCAACAAGATACTCTCATACAGTAATTCAAGTTAAATTTGTTCACACAAAATAATGATGTCAACAATAAAGAGTTCCACACTAATTATGACACAAT
The DNA here is from genome assembly GCA_034769895.1 of Magicicada septendecula. NCBI lineage: Eukaryota > Metazoa > Arthropoda > Insecta > Hemiptera > Cicadidae > Magicicada > Magicicada septendecula. Next base: position 616,567,309 of record CM068368.1, read on the forward strand.
AATTACTTTCCGCAACAACCACTTGATTTGCAGTGAAACAATCGCCCACTGTAACTGACTTCTAAGTGGCAGCTGTTGCTTATATATAGCCTGCAGATGTTCCAGAATAATGTTCCATAATTTTTATCATTAACAAGCACTTGAAATATCTAGAGAGTACTTGAGTACATGGCCTTGACAGATACACACATGCTTGGTTAGCTGAACCTGTAGAACGACACTCTCAAATGTTTGAGAGCATTCGTTAACACTGTCCCCTCCTTAAACTTGTTCATCCAGAACTGGCAAACCATCTCTGAAGTAATAATTGGCCAGGTGATCTAGGTGGATGACCTTGAATTTCCCCTGTCTTTCCTGTTCGATCCGATAGACAATATCATTGATTCTCTTTTAGTTAGAAGTTTACGTGAGCGACCATGACGGCGCTTTGGGTTGTACAAACAAACCTGATCTCTTCTTTGAAACTCACACTATTACTGCGTATGCCATACTGAGTTTTCATTTTATCACTGGCTATCTTCAGCCGTCCTCTTCATCAAGTGATTCATTTCTCGCAGTTGGTTTTCTAATTGCAAGAAATAGTTCTGTGGCTCTTGTAAACTGGGTCTCAGGTGATCTGAACAAGTCCCCAGGAAAACAAATCTCCCGTTCAAACACCAATTTTGCTGGAGTCATGCCGGTTGTGTTGTATACTGATGACCTATATGTCATTCGCTGTTCCAAGTCTGTTTGGTTCTCGTCAACAAACCCTTGCATAACGTCATCTTCAGCAACTGCATCCTCTGCTAGTTCTTCTTCCATTTCCACTTGCAATAGGAAAGGTTCCTCTTGACCACACCTGTTACTTCTTCTTCCGTTGCCTTGCTTATGACCACTTGCATTCGAGTTTGTTATCTCGGACACCAGCAGTAAATGTCTGCATCGCAAACTCCGTTCAAAAATCTTCTGATGCTTCAGGATAAGCCAGTCTAATTAGTCTGTCAATACTTGCTTCAAACTCTGGAAGGCTCTCCCCAAAATGTTGTCGCCTTGCTCTCAACTGAGTGCAGTACACATCTTGCACATGTTTATCACCATAGCGTAATTCTAAAGCTTTTATCAATTCGGCATAGGCGTTCTGACGGTCAGGTGGCACTTTCTGTAGTAGCTCTGCTGCAGTTCCTTTTAAAGCGAGAACGAGTGAAACTGCCTTGTCTTTCTCTGTCCAATTATTTACACAAGCAGCGGCTTCACAAATTGCCGAACATATGTCGTCCAGTTAGTGCTCCCATCAAACGTTAGGGCCTTGACATGAACTGCCCCAGCTATAAGCAAAGTGACTTTCTCTAAAGTCTTATTTCCTTTGTATTTTTCTGTCTTTACCATTGGTAAGTTACAGTCTGTTCAGCAATTTGTTTTGAAACGCATGGTTGTATTTTCATGAATTGCTCAATTTCACTTTTAATTTATTCTCTTATGGTTTTGATTGAGTCTTCTCCTGCAGATATTTTATTTGACATGGATTCTTCTATGACACATATTTTTAATGTCATTGATTCTTGTACCTCCAATGTTCTAGTAACTTGTTTATTACGCTCACCTCATAATGGACCCAGATCTGTAGCTATATATTCTTGCATCAGTCTTTGCTCCTGTATCAACCCTTTGATGTCACATATTTCACACTTATGTTCCTGTGCTTCCTGCTTACGTTCTTATTTTTGTCGTTCTTCCATTCCAGCATTAGTGCCTTTTGTCATTCTTCTGCCTCTTCTTTTTCCTGTCTGTTTCTCATCCTGTAATTTTTCTGCTTCTTGCGCCTCTTGTCGGTGTCTTTTCTCTGCTTCTTCCGACTCCTGTCATTGTCGTTCCTCTGTCTGCAACAGTAGCGCTTGAAAATTTTCTATCATCTGACTGGTATCCAAGTTTGCAGATAAATTACAATTCACACTTGTCTTGTACAAAGTGTTCTCTGTTTCCACTGTTAAAAAGTTCTGTCCCATTGTTACAACGATCTCACTGATCACTGTATGGTATAGTGGAAAACAAAATACCAATTAAATCACTAATTACCAGCTTTAATGAGTCACAAATAAAAATTTGAAATCAACAAGATACTTTCATACAGTAATTCAAGTTAAATTTTCCCACACACAATAATAATGTGAGCTATAAAGAGTTATGCACTAATTATAACACAATAATCACTTTCCACAACAACCACTTGATCCGCACCAAATAAATCGCCCAATGTAACTGAATTCTAAGCGGCAGTTGTTGGTTATATATAGCCTATAGATGTCCAGAATAATTTTCCATAAATTGCGTCGTTGACAAGCACTCAAAAGGTCTGAAGGGTACTTGAGTACATGACCTTGACAGAGACAGGCACCTGCTTGGCTAGCAAGAAACGTGGAGAACGACACTCTTCGAACAACTGTTCAAGAGTGTTCCGTCGTAAGACTAGAATCAGTCATGTCCCACATTAAAAGGAGAACTATGTACTGAAGCTAAAGCAATGGAAACTTAAGAAAATGCTTGTGTGATTAGAGTTTACATGTGGCCATGGCAGAAAATATGATCAGGAAGAAATGTTTGTTACACTGGTTCCAGCAGCACAGGACAGAAGGTATTCCCATCGGTGGATCAGTGCTTTGTAAAAAAACAAATGAACTGTCACCCAGACTTGGTATTATAAATGATTTTCACATGCCACTTACTGGCTATATAAGTTTAAGATTAGCAAAGCATCTACTACAGCAAGTGCATGTGGAGTAAAAATAAGAGTATATACCATGTGTGTGTGTGTGTGTGTGTGTGTGTGTAAAGAAAACTGAAAAAACTAAGATATAAACACTCAAAAGAAAACACCAATATAATGGGTACTTTATTTAATTTAATGGCTGATTAAACAATGACATTCAAAGGGAATTTGGGGAAGCGCTATAAACAATACATATAGTCATATCACTTTAAAGTAGCAATCCTGTATTTTTCAGTGCTGCATGAAAAACTGCCTTAGTTGGGGAGGCTAATTTATATGTCTGGTTGTACTGGCAAAAAACACAGCAGCACTACACATGCTGCTACTGCTAACATTGCTGGCTACTATAAAATAACAAGACTGTAACAATGTTGTTGAGCACAAACAGTAATGAAGTGAAAAACCTGCCTCCTCTAACCCTAGGGAAATTACCAGACCTGTGTATTTTTAAAAAGTTGTAGTAGTCCCTACAAAATTCACTAACAATAGCAACAAGATATGGATTATAATAAAAATGTTAGAAAATTAGTTGTGAGGTGTTGATGCAAACAAAAAGTGCTAAAGATCTGAAGATCCTTCTGTTTGTGGACTAGATGCATGATGCATCCTCTATGAGTCCTAATGAATGTGTTCAAGGAATTTTTTCCTACAAACTACTCAAGTAAACAGGTAGCAGTGGACCTAAGAATAAAACACAATCTCAAGTCATATAATTGCATGACGCTGGTACAACATGCTATCCTGTGTGTAGATATAAGTTTCATGGCACAGTGTACCACAACTCACTGTCTGGAATTGTTTCTGCAAACTGGGTTTAGGGATTGAAATTTCCAAACTTAACACTATATTCACATGTGAGTTAAAATTCTCTTGATGCCCCACAATAATTTTTTTGTAATTCTATCAATGTTTTTGCCCACTTTTAGGGGCCCTCACGTCCAATAATTTTGAAATTTTCAAAAATGAACATTATATTCAGACTGTGATTAAAATTTCCTTTAATTTGATATCCCACATGGGCTTCTGCAATTTTTCATACTTTTGACCCATTCACACTTTTTCCTTCTACCACACTAGTTTTGAAGGGATCAATCTAAAAAACAATAGGGTTCTGTAGAGCCCTATGGACATACACACCACAAAAAACCAGCTTATGCATTGAAAAGTTATTGTGAGACATATCCCAAACAGATAGAAAAATGCCGAACGGTCGAGTTAAAACTAAAATTCTCACTTCACTCATTCAACAAGGGAAATCTTTTTAAACTTTATATATATATATATATATATATATATATATATATAATGGTTGCAAGCAAAAAATATAACTCAGAAGATCAATATCAATGTCACATTGTTTCTTAAGTAGTTTATATGACTTTTTTAAAGTTCTCTTGGCGTGTAATATGATAAGAGTAAAATACATAATAATATTATTGAAATACCAGAAACACCATATTAGCCTTTACAGAAATTCTATAAAAGGCTTTAACAAACTGTTCCAATTATTTATCTTCTGGGTTTCATTTTATTTTTTGTTTGCAATCATCATCATCTGAATATTAAGGAGATAATAATTAATGTCCACAGGCACTCTCGTTGTGATTTATAATGAGTGATTTGGAAGAGATGGTCAAAAAATAATATTTGCATGCTTTCTTCACCAATCCAAATATTCTTAACATCAGTACACCGATGAGGATGATCAGTATGTAGGTTTTTTGTTTATGTATTTATGTATGTATAGTGGAACATGGTTTAACATGAAAATTGTTGACACAAAATATTATTCGGGTCCCAATTGCTGCTTTCTTTTACGGTTATAATTGTATGATTAACACCAAAGTTTTACCTGAAAGTATCTGTAACACAAAAAATTGTTAGATTTTTTTGCTGGCTTTTAAATAATTGGATAATAAATAAACATGCACACCCAAAAATGTGTTTCTATGAAAAAGAATCTGGTCTTCTTCATTAAAGAGAAAGAGTAAATAGTGAACAGTTTAATATGCTGTTTAGTACGTTACCTCTGTACTGCCATTGTACAGAATGTACAATACCAAGTTCCATTTATGTACAATAACCTGTTCATGAGAAACCACACCCTTTCCCCCAGTACCAAATGTGTTGTTTATTAACGCCCCCCCCCCCACCATAAACTTGCATTCCCTTACATTACTCTACAGAGTGCATTAGTTGTTACAAGTTAATAGTTAAATCAATTCAGTTCAGTTATTCTGAGAATATACATTGGTGGTAATTAGCAATATGGTACACATAACATTTTATTGTGAAAATTTACTCAGCTGTAAGGTTTAACTGTTTATTTTTTTATTGTACAATCTTAGTTCTTTACAATCTTTACTATATTTCGTGTTAAATGATGTTAGGCTTATGTGTATAAGTAACATGAATTTTGTTTTTGCAAAATGGAAAAATGTAGGGGAATAAGCCATACACACAATGTACTCTCTTTAGAAAAGAAAACCCAAGCTATTAATGTTGGAATTCAATCTAACTGAGAAATATGTAAAAAAAAACTGATATACCAAACTCAATGCTATCTACGACTGTAGAAAAAGTGATAAAATTTTAGAACTGTATGAGTTGAGCAAGTCTAAACCACACACAAAACTTTTCAATATGGCTAACCATGAAAACTTAGAAGCTACTCTTCTTATTTTGTTTAAGCAAACAAGATCACAGGTTGCTCTTGTTTCTGGACAACTACTGATGGGGAACGTAATGTTTCTTTTTCAACAGATGAACTAAAATTTCATTACACATCCTAGCTGGTTATTAATGCTTTAAACAATGACACAGGATAACCTTTAAAACCATTTGTGGTGAGTTGAGAGAAGTATCACAAAAAATAACATTATCTCAGGTTGCTATCTACGTAGATTACACTTTTAAAACACTATCCACAAAGCATATTTTTAATGCATGCTGGTAAAACAATGAAACCTGTACAGTACTCAAACAGTAAAACGTTCAACAACAGATTGACCCTGATGGGTCAGAAAAACTTCTGTTATGGAAAAGAGTTTGAAGCTGCACTGTTTTGTAAAAACCTGAAAAAAGTTTTGAAACAAAAATGTAAAAAACTGCCACATAGAGAATATATATATTAAATGTAGTAGAATATAGAGGTAGCAAATGACTGGATGACATTATGTGGCTAGACTCGTTACAAAAATAATTCACTTGTCAGAAGAGAAAAATTGTTAGGGACATAACTTGATATTAATTAAACTTATTTTCCTATCATCAAATACAACAAGTATCTACAACTTTGGAATCAAAATTTTTCACAATTAAAATTTTCAGAACAGAAAGTTCTGTGGAAATCCTTGGTTGCTACACGGCCTTGAAAAAAAAATGTATGTAATTGTTCTAAATGCTAGTAACTTGTTACAAACAAACATGAAATCCTGTGATGTTAAGAATTCAAAATTTTTCACTCTTGCTTGATTAATTTCAAATTCAGAATGCGAACAACCTGAAGAAAATGAAATTGAGCTTACACTATATGAAATGATTAATCACACGTCATTTGTATTAAATGTTTCAATTTCATAAATGTGTATGTGACTGTTGGCGGGAAGGTAACTATGGTGCGAAGGTGATGATATCGCAGACAAACTTGACATGGAAAATGACAGTGAATAATCAGCTGTTCCTATTGCTTCGAATATTCTGTCACTGCGGATCTGTGTCTGTCAGTATTTAGAAGGTAACTCAGTTAAATGTACTACAGTGCTACAGTGTGTGCAAAAGAAAATCACAGACTATATAAAACAAAAGAAAAAATAAACATAAAACTACAGTATACTGAAAAGATTTACTAAACTGCTGTACAAAGAAACCTAAATCATAAGACTAAACTGATACCAGCTACGGTGTGCATGTAAACTACATTTTAAGGAAGATAAACTTTAATAAACCAGGAATAAATAAAACATTTATATGTAAATACTAATAAATGTTGTTTATTTATTTATTTTATTACACAGTACAATGAATAGTTTATATTAGTTGTCACTGTATCATTTTGCTTGCTTTTTCCCTGTTTAACGTGAATGTTTTTGCGATTAAAAAAAAAATAAATACAGACACACAAGAAGACGAAATTACAGTCAACAAGCCATCGTATTATAAAATTATGTCATAATACGATATTACAAAACCCCATGCCTTAATGAAATTACATCTCTAGTTACTGTAAGTGAAAATCACAGCATAACTGCCATGTTAAGCTTCTTATGCCACCATCATTCGTATAAGCAAGGTTTATCTAATTTCTTGAATTGATCTGTTAAACTCAATCACATGTCTATGGGATACAGTTCACTAAGGCATCTTTAAGCAAGTAAATTTTCACAATATTGAAACATATACTCTAAAACTGAATTTGTCTAATAATACATCAGGAAAAATAAAACTGATTATAATAAACTACCATGTACAATTAAACTAACAACTAACATGGAAGTTGGGCCACCTTTAATAATAGTCTTATAAAGGTCTTATAATAATAATAATAATAATATTAATAGTCTTATAAAGGTAACTGTATCGTATACACATACCTCTGTCTTCCATTCTCCTTATTAATTCTTGTTCCCCCCATTTTAAAACAGCCTGCAACACTTCTAGCTCACTAGCCTGAAGGAAATGTGAATTCAAGGCATCAATCAAATGAACTTTATCTAATTGATACAGAACATTGGACTGTGCAATTTGGGCAAATTCTTCACGGAGAAAGTGTTTAGCCTGTCTGTACACCCATGCAGATCCATGAGGTTGACTACCCCATCGTAATACACCAGGTAAAGAGTCTATTGTTAACCATTCTAAAATTACATCTTCACAGCCCTGAGACACAATGTCAAGTTCAAGAAATCGGCCAATCTGATACAATTCCATTGCTTCTTCCATTGGACTTGGCCTTACTCTACCAGTGTTTGTTAAAGCTTCCACCTGTACAAAAAAATATAAAACGAGTTTTTATTTATACATAAAATCTTTTTGTGAATGAAATTTGGTACTGGTACTAACAGAAAGGATGAAGGCCAAACTGATCGGTTTATGTGACTGGGATACACAATAAAATTGAATCATTTTACAATAAATTATATAAACTGACATTTATATTGTAATAGTGAATAAATAATAAATTAAATTCAAATGCTGTGTATATGCCTCACGTTTGAAGCACCGCTTATGTAATATTAAATAAATTCAATAAAATTAAAATGGTCTGTTGCGTTTTGTCATTCTGTGTTATCCCACGTCGTTAGATCAATTATGTAATAATCAAATAAATTAAATGCTGTATTGGGTTATTCTCGAGTTGTGAGCGCCAAATATGTAATTCAAAAATAAAAAATAAAAAGTTGATAAATGTTTAAATTCAATGTTGTAATAGGTAGTGTATTTAAATTCTTCCTATAACCCCTCTTGTTGTAAGCACTAATTTTCGTAATGTTCTAATTTATTTACGTTTTTTAATTTACTTTTGATTACTTTATTTTGCAATATAAAAATAATTCATCAAGTATTTGTTTGTAGAATGTATGCTACTTTAATAATTGATTGAAATAAATAATAATTTAAAATCTGATTATTATCGGGGCTCACTTGGTACCCTTGATTGCTACCAGACTTCGCTTCCAATTCTGTCTGCAGAAGCACTCGTATTTTAATATTTTATTAATAATTCCAAATAATTACAACAACTCTGAACTCGTTTACTTCAATATTCTTTTATTCTAGAATAAATAAATACTCTTTGAAAGTTATTAGTTAATTACCCGAACTGTACAATTACTCGCTCATAGGTTGGCAGTATCGAAAAATTCTCAGGGACTAGGTTAATTTTTGTTCATTAATTCAACTTCAATATGTTACTGGATTCTTCTGACTACAATAATTTACTTGAAAAATGCCCTTAGTAAAGTACAAAACATCACAAATCTTCGATCTATTACATAAATTAAATAATTACTTATAAATAATAAACAAACAGTTTTCGGCAGTGTGAAATAATAGTGTTCAGTGTCTTTCTAGGTTAATAACGAATTCACTTCTTAATTCTGAGTGCACAAAAATAAATATCTTACAATTAATAATTACGAAAGTGTTACTGTTCAGTGATTCAGTGACTGTTCAAATAATAAAAATAGTGTATAATCAATGTTACACTTAGGTTATATAAAAATAATGAGTTGGATTGATCTCACCAATTCTTATACACTTTTTAAACTCTGGTAGGTTGTTTTCACAATTAAATATTGGTAAATTACTCTTCACAATTCACGGATTAAGTGATTCACTGAATTTCATAACTCACAATATTATATCTTGATCACCTAACCTGTCTGGTGTTTGATACTCGTTAATAATTTCCCGGACACTAGTAATACAGGGAGTGTGTTCTTTACTCTTCGAGGTGTAACAATCAACTAACTGGCATGGGTTAATTTTTCTGACTTCTTGGACCAAAACTTGCAAAATTGCGATTGGTCGAAGCCCTAGGCATTGTCAAATGGTGGTGTCTGTTTTTCTAGTTCCAATATACCACCAAATAATGATTTTGAAACTCCCACCTTATACTAAACATAATGTTAATGAGATGGTCATTAATGAATTACCTTTTTTTCACTGATTAAATAGACACCTCACAAGATAGGTTTCTGTTCAGTGTCTTAGATGTTACAATTTTTGGTTCTTTTGCCTAAATTTATGTTTTATATTTAAAAGTACCCCTTCTGTGCCCTTAATGCATTAAAACAATTCCTATTCACTTTCAATGTACTAATAACAGTTAAATACATTAATATTAGTAATGGTTATAACGTTATAACAAATGTTAACATAATTGTCTTTTGCACTTTAACATCCTTAATTTTCCTAATATACATTGTTTTAACATTGAAAATGTTTATAAGGACGTTTCGCACATTTGCGGCCGATCGCTGGTGTGTGATCGAAAATGGGAACCTGTGAGTTTCCATAGAAACTACTTCTTTGTTGTCAATAACGTAGAAAATTTTGAATTTTTTGGTGTTTCAGTGCCATATCCCCTTAAATTTATCTTAAGGTAGTACATCAGACAAGAATTTATTATGGAGCGATGGATCAAGAGGAAGCGAGTGGAAGTACGGCTCAGACTTCCACTGATTCGAGTGTAGAAGGAACTAATTTGGCGGAAAAGCTACAATTGGAAGCAGAACGTCGAAAACGAAAGCTGGAATATTGCTGAGAGTGGAAAAAGAAGCAAAAAGTACAGAAAATTGAATAGGTTTGGTCAAAACTCCACTAACTGAATCTGAACATCTGCAACGAAAACGAGAAAATAAAAAACGCTATCGAGAACGTAAGAAAGAAGCAAAAATGAAGAGCAATGAACAGGAAGAATGTGAAGAGAAGCAAGTGAGTAATTTAGCAAGATATATCGAAACGCACTTTTATTATGACAATTTGAATGACTACTGCTTTGTTTGTGAACGAATTTGGTGGACTAAAAGCTTAAAAGACATTACTGGGCACCCAGACGTTATAGAAATACTTAATAAACATGACTATAATATTCTTGACAAATCCAAAGTATGCCACAATTGCTACAGATGCCTAAAGAAGAACAGGTTGCCACCTTATGCGACAATCAACAGCTTTAAGTACCCACAAATACCAGAGAATTTACCTGAACTAACGCCAATAGAGGAACGTTTAATATTGCCGCGCCTTCCATTCATGCACATTCATAAAATATCATACTTTGCTGGCGCTAAACGTATAATTGGACAAGTCCTAAACGTACCAATAAACCTTGATACCACTACTCTGCAATTGTCTCGCATGTTGAATGACGATTTGGCATTTAACGTTTGCCTTAAGAAGCACATAATCAATAAAAGTTCTTATATGCGAGGACTGGTTTCTAAAAGTAAATTAAAGCTCTGGTTAAGGCATCTGCTGATGACTGAGCTATTCAGATATTATAACATCACGATTAATGACAAGTTCTTCAATAATGAGCCTGAAAATGAAAGCAGTGCGTCTAGTGATGATGAAGACGAGGATCAAGAACGACAGCAAGTAGAATGGAAAGATTGTCTAGCATAAATCAATCTAATAGCAAAATAACACGCATACGGCAAGATGTAACTGGCGAAGAGTACATCAAATTGCAGCAGCATACCTTATTCTGGTGTGAAGATGAGATTTTACGTCTAGCCCCTGGACAAAATAGTCAATCATTATCGCTCGCATTCGATGAAGATGCAGAAGAGTTATCATTCCCAGCGATATATTATGGTGTGAAACGGCGGTTTACTTGTCGAGCCACACCATTCATGATAGCTAGTAGCAAAATACGTAGATGGGAGAGGTGTAAAATCCGATCATATCTTGTATATGGCTGCTAAAGTGCTGCATTTGAGAATCATAGTGAATGTAAACTTAGCGTTTCGAGCAAATAATAATCAAATCAACAGTGTATCAAGACAAGATCTGGAAGATACCGAGTTTGTTAAGAGCTTGCTGCTAAAAAATGAAGCGTTCATGAGAAACATACCAAACTCAATCCAATATTGGCATCAGCGTAAAGTGGAATTATTCAGTATGATGCGACAATTAGGCAAACCTACCATATTTCTCACATTGAGCGCTTCAGAAATACATTGGCCTCATCTCTTAGAATCTATTTATCGCTTTCAAGAAGATATACCAGTAGACGTGCCAATAGATCCAGCGATATTTGACAGCACGTCGAGCACAAATCGAGCAGAATTGGTAAACAGCGATCCAGTTTTGTGCTGCTTGTATTTCGAGAAATTGGTGTCGACCTTTATTAACGCATTTAAAAAACCAAATGGCGTGTTCGGAGATCATTACGTAGTTGATTATTTCAAGCGCATCGAATTCCAACATAGAGGTAGCCCTCATTGTCATATGTTACTATGGTTAAATAATGCACCAACGTGTAAAAATATCACAGATAATGACGATTTAACTGCCATTACATCGTTAATCGATCAAATAAGCACAGTCGATAGTTCAAAATTGAAAAGCGAATGAAATTTACAGACGCATCGTGTTTTTCCCGAGTATAATTAGTGTTGTGAATCAACAAACAAATTATCAATCATGTCTTTAAGTCGTTTTGTTAGTGCTGATCAATCAGATGATGATGACGAACTTCGAGTATCAACTTCAATCATCGAACCATGCGAATATACGTTACGTCCTAATGATAGTAAAGATTCTTTCTTTACAGCAACAAATCTAAAAGATATATATGATGATTTTACTAATACGTGCAACGATAAGATCTGTATTTAGTACTGTCGACAAACTGAAAGAAACTCATCTTAAGTTGACGAAAAAAGCGATTGTTCTCCAGCATTTCATTTAATTCCAATATAAGGAGGTGCCTCATCTACTGCTAACTACTAAAGCGTACGGGTTGTTTATCAACGATTCTGAAAATTTCACCTCCAGAAACGTAATACAGGATTTAGATCATATTCAAGCCAAACATCGTGTGAATTTGTTGTTACCGACTGTCAAATACTGGTGGAATCAGCAGAGCAAAGAGTTGATGGAAGCGTTTATCGAAATGTTTGTTACCAATATGAAATGTATAGCCAATACATCTGCCTTTATTGATGCCGTAGACACTATAAATTGCATGATTTTGCAAAGGTAGTTCAGAATATGAAAGCGAAAATATTAATGGCCGATAAAATTGGTAAGAATGATCGAATTATGCCTGCAGTATTTGGAGTACGATTGTATAATTCGTTCGGAACATCAAGTAAAATTACAGTGCCTTTGTATAAAATTAAGAACCAACAAACATTAACTTGCAGCAAATGGAAGGAACTCAAGACTGCTCCTTATATGCATTCGGTTCTCTTATTGAAAGTTGCTGGTTTTAACTTAACATCATCGGGGATCACTCTAGATATGTTTGTCGAGACGCTAGTCTTCGATAAGTTTGAACGAATGGACAAGATTAATAAAGCAGGACCTCGTAAAGTACTGTCGCGATTTACAATCCAAGAGGATCAGACGTCTTCGGAAGAGGAATGTGATGAACAGCCTGAGAAAAAGCGCAAAATCAACATGGATGATTGGTGAATGCGTGCGCACTTATGAATGCGACTACATTTAACTTATAATCTGTACATAGGTAAATGAAGAAAAATAAATATATATATATATATTTTATAGGTTTATTGAAGCATTTTCAATGCCCTTCTCTATGCATTGCATTTGTGCAATGCCTGTAAATTTTTTTATAAGATACAATCATTTTATGGTTTACATTATACTCTCTCCCTTACTACAGTTCTTCTGAAACTTACTCTAATTGCAAACACCAATTTTATACAATAACATTTTTAGGCCATTTCTTAATTTATGTAACATACACTTTAACATAATAATCATAATGACCTGTTTCTTTTTGTAACAGTTTATACCTGATTCTTACTAATATTAACACAAATTATAAATCATAACATTTAAATAAACAGCTTTCTTACTTTAACATGTAATCATCATGCTCTGTTTCCTTGTAACAGTTTATTCATGATGTTTACTAATATTGACACAAATTATAAATCATAACATTTAAACAAACAGCTTTCTTACTTTAACATAATAATCATCATGATCTGTTTCCTTGTAACAGTTTATTCATGATGTTTACTAATATTGACACAAATTATAAATCATAACATTTAAACAAACAGCTATTTTATTTTAACATAATAATCATCATGATTTGTTTCCTTGCAACAGTTTGTTTATGATGTTCACTAATAATAATACAAATTATAAATCCTAACATTGAAATAAACAGTTTTCTTTCTTTAAAATAGTAATCATCATGATCTGTTTACTTGTAACTGTTTGTTCATGATGTTTACTAATAATAATACAAATTATATACCATAATTTGACCAACTATATTGGTAATTCTTTAAACATATTAATTGTCATCCTGACAAGTTCTATAATAGGATAATTAGTTCAGGATTCCTTATTAATAATCACTCAATTTTATGTCACAGATTTAGCTACAATATTTTGATATAGTTTTCATTACACTTTACAATATCACATTAATCATTTATGCCTAATGTGACATGAGTCTTACCTATGTTTACGGCATTATGACCTACAGCATTTAACAGAAATAGGTATTACAATGCTGTGACATTCCCTATATACTTTACTTGACTATGGTATATCATTTTTATAAACTAAAACAAACATTTTACAATATATAACTTTCAACATAAACTTAGCACTTAACTATTGTTTTGTACTTCAATTGATTTTAATAATTAGGTTGGGTTATGCACTTTGGCATTTTTCTACTCTTTAACATATATTATATGTTTGATATTTATTTAGGGAGAACTGACACTTTACAATATATAAGTTTAATATTTATTTTGAGGGACCGTCATGTTACAATATGGAAAATATGAAATATCTGTCCCTGTTTTGAAATACTTATGTGTATTTTCTACAAATTCTTTCATTTCTAGAAACCCCTGGTAAATTAAAGAAGAGCTGTGATGAGGGCTTCATAACTCTGAGAGAAAAATTAATAAGTCAATAATGAAACTACCCATAATTTCTTTGGTTGATCAACTTCCATTTTTCATGTTTATTATTTTACAGTGTACAACAGTTTAACCACTTCCCTTCTTATCCTGAAAAATTTCGGGCAAGCTGAAACACTGCACGCAACTTTTTTATTAACCCATATATATTCTATTCGATATAATTCTCACACTAACTAGTAGATAGCAGCACAGGACAGCTCTGCATGTCATGAGCTTCATGAGTTGGTTGTAAATCGTCAGTCCTCAGTTTGTAAAACACGTGGTTGGTGGGGTGTTGTTTGTGACATATCTAAGCTGTTTTTTCGTATTTTGTATAATTAACATTAATATTTTTAAAAGTGAATGATGACAACATTTCAATAAATAGTGCAGATTTTGGTGTTAATGGAAGTGACACATCATTATCCACACTGTCGTCTAAAAACAGTGTACAAGAAAGTGAATTCAGTATGAATGACATACGGGAATTGTTTGCCATTGACCCCGAGTGTCTTCCACCATCCGCGTTCCACTTTCCATTTACCAGTCGCCGTCTGTTAACTGCCATTTCGATTTGGAGTCATCAGAATATTTTTAAGTCTTGTGTGCCCCCTGTTCAATAAAGGGTACTGTCTTACAATGGGCAATTTTTACAATTCTCCTCAGTTAGCAGACTTTATTTGTAAAAAAAAAAAAAAAAAACTGGTAAATATGGTTCACTGAAATTAAATGGAAAAGGTGTCCCTGCAGCTTTGAAAAATGTGAAGCTAAATAAAGGGGAAATTACAGGCTTTCATTGGGGTAAAGTTACCATAATGAAGTGGAAGGACAAAACAGATGTTTCTCTGTTATATTCATTGCAAATGGTGACAGTGGACAAAAGGCAAAAACAAATGAAGAAACCACAACCAGTAGTTTACTGCAATGACACAATGGGTGGTGTTAACATAGTTGATCAGCACCTTGCGGAATATGCAACACCCAGAAAACTTGGGAAAAAGTGTTATAAGAAAATCTTCTTTCACCGCCTGAAGCTCGCCCTGTGGAATTCTTACATAATTTATACAAAAATGCGAGGAACAAAATATCATTTGGATATTCATCTCAGTATTGTCAACAAAATTATGAAGAAATATCACCAGGAAGTGATGCCCCCACAGGTTGGTGCAAATCCACTATGACTTTCAGGACGACACTTTCCAGAGTACTTGCCTCCAACAGAAAAGAAAATAAATCCCACAAAACAGTGTGTAGTGTGCAGCCATGTTCATAAACATATGGGGAAGAAAATACAAAGGGAATTTAGATTCTACTGTCCTGACTGTGATGTTGCTCTATGCATCAGCCCTTGTTTCAGAGTTTACCACAGAGTAGCCAATATATAACAAGGTAAAAAAGACATTTCATGACTATTTTATTGTATTTTCTTTTTATAATCTTTATTTCACATTTTAATACTGTTAACCCGTAATATTTCTAATATTTCGGGACAATAAACAGACATTATTTTACATTATATATTTGTGTTTTAATTACAAGCCCAAATTAAAATCTAATTATGTTTATCTGTTTAGAGTGCAGCATAGGTTTTAAATACACAATAAAAAATATATTTTTTTACATGTCTTCTCAAGATAATGTGTAAGGCTAGTGTGGTTAAGAATGTCACTGTTTTTGTAGGTTCAGTTAAAACACACATGCACAAACCTTTTTGTTACAAAATGAACTTTCAAAATAATTTTTTAATCGTTTTTGTCTGTATTTGTTTGTACTATCTGTTTTAGAATTTTTTTTGAATTCCAAAGTTCTCCAAACTCCCAAGTTTCAAAAAGCTCTGGGAATGTGTTTAATAATGTTACATTATGTTTGTTACATTGCAGTCAGTGTTTGCTTTATACTTAACTGATTTTTATTCACAAATTACTCACTTTATTTTTGTTTTGTTCTGACTATAAAATGATAAATACAATTCTTTTCACAAGAATATATTTTTATTTAAATTATATCATATAACACTGCATTTAACAGGTTTTTATACGTAACTTCATTACTGGATATAAAATAAAAATACAATTTACAATTATAAGTATTTATCATTATTTATATATCAGATGATGTCAATACAGTGAAACCTTGATATAATGCTCTACTGCAGACCGGCCAAAAAGGGCGTTGTATTGAGGGTCGCTTTATATAAAGGTCCCAAGTTTAACTATTCAATTTGCCGGGACCGTGAAAAATGAGCTTTACATCAAGGGTCGCGTTATATCACAGGGGTGTTATATCGAAGTTCCACTGTATTTATTCAAAATGATTGAAATACAGTATAAAATGATACAATTTAAATTTTAAAAATCACAACGCATGCATGCATGCGCGCGTGTTACACACACACACAGTTATATATTGTATTATCAAATAATAATTACTTCTACAATTGTATTTTTCATATTTTTTTATTACTATATTTATATCTGATGCATGTTTCAGAGACCAACTCTGTATCTCCAGAGGTTTCCATGTAAGCTGTTATTTGCCTATATAGTGCGTGGAACAAGCACCATATAACCTAAAAATATTTCACTTCCAGATACCAGCACCAAACTTTGAGGGTTGACTAAATACATATCAAAGACAGTAAATCAGCCGGGAGACAACCTTAGAAATGATTACGTCACGAGCAGTGATGTCATCAATATGGCCGCTCAGCCGATTTCATAAAGTCGCATATCTCAGAAACCACTGATCAGATTTTGATCACATTGGTCTCATTTTAAAGAACAGCTATTTATATAAAATAAATGTTATTACATATATTGCTGTAAATGCAATAGTTCTTGAGTACTCTTTCATTTATTACATTTTTAGCGAATTTCCCGAAATTCAGCTGTTACAGTAGGTCGTGATGTGCGACTTTCACCCGGAACCATGATAGAAATTTGTTTTAAGGTCCCTAGAGTACAAAAATCATAGTGGCAAAAAATTTTATATATGTATATATATATATAAATATGTGTGTGTGTGTGTGTGTGTGTGTGTGTGTGTGTGTGTGTGTGTGTGTGTGTGTGTGTGTGATAGTACGATAACTTTTGAAGGAGGCGTCCATCTGAATGAAACTTGGTGGAAAAATCAATCATTCGAGTTTATATTTCAAAATATAATTTATTCTTAACAAATAACTTTTTCTTAGCAATTTTACTCAGTTACAATGGTTTTAATAAGAATTTCTCATTTTTCAAGATTAATTATTCCTGTAAAAATATATACATACAAACAACACATAAAACAATTACTTGAGTTGTACAACACTGTGCATTCATGTAAATGTAACCAGCTCATTATTCGTCTATTCTTGAGCAATGACCTTCGCAAGCACACAAAAGAGTGCACCGAAGTCCAATTTTTACACAGCGGCACTGAGTACATCGTTCCTTACACTTACATGACACCAGTTCTTGACAATGTTTGGTTACATCTGGAATTGTTGTCCAGAGAGGTTTGAACGTGGTGCCATCGTCTGTTTTCCAACCCCACTGGCGTGGATCGTTAACTGAAGGTCTTTTTGTCAAGCAGTTTCTCCAAACGTTACATTGAAACATAGCACGTTTTAAGTGCTGTAATAGGGCATCCGCCGTTGGCGGGATATGTTCTATCTTTCTACTCATCTGAGTAAACAGTATTCTACGTGCTTGGTTTACATGTTCTGCTGTACTTGTGGCATGGTACATTAATACCACAAAACGCTCAAGTACAGAAAATGCAATGCTGTCGGCCATAATTGTTGTTGCTGAAATAGAAAATTCTTGGAAGACAAAATCAACATCACGAAATGACATCCATGTTTTCCAAGCACTTTTTTTCCCAATGCCAGAAAACGACGACACCGTGTCACACCCAGTGAATGAATGGAAGAATGGAATCAGCTCGGATACTCCAGTGGGAAGCTTTGAATATAATTCATGAATAGGCAAATATTGTAAATTTTCCCTGATCCATACTCAATCAACAGTTCTTCGGCTTCTGCAATGCGTGGAAATGCAAATAAAGCTATGCAAATCACATCCGAATCCACTGTTTTAATAACAACTTTGCTGTGTCCATGCATAGCAGCATCCGATGCATGCAAAAGAAGCCGTGCATCTGCTTCCTCATGCGAAGATGGAGAAATTGAGACTAGACTCTCTTCTCCAACTGACGATAAAACTTTATCCTTCAAAGTGCAAAATATTTCTTTCCCGGAGCTTTCTATTGAAACTAGATTAGTTGCCAACATATTAAACAGTTCCTCCTTATTGCTTTCTTCAGACAAAAACTGTTTAAAATTGCGTGGCATCTTTACTCCAGGTTTGACTGGTATCCGGGAACCACAACCTCTAGACTGCCGAGTTTGAGACTTTACACTTCCTTTAATATACTGGTCAAACACAATGTCCACTCTGCTAACGGTTCCTAATCTTGTCTTTATATAGGGGATTACAACACAGTCGCTGTATTCCTGAAAAGTAATTCCTGCTCCTGGTGTCAACATGTGCACAAGGGCAGCTCCATCAATGATTAGGGAAGATACAGTTGGCATTAGGGCAGGTGCAGTAACTTCGCTTGATAAGCTGCATGTTTTTTGAACACAAGATACAATGTCAGCTTTACTGGAAGGGAGACGTAGTTCACCGAATTCGGAAATAGATGGGAGATACGTGCTGTTTTCATGAGAAAAGAACTCTTCCACATCTCCATGTCTAACTTGGCTTGCAACGTAAAGCCGACAAAATACATTGGAATCCTTTCTCAGATGTGCCAACTTATTTTTATCTTTGGACTTGAGGGCAGGTTTTTTCTGACTGCACAATGGAAGGTTGTTCCGTTTGATGATATCATGAATAGAAATTTTCCCCAAAACTAAACGATCATTCACGTAGGTGGAGTATTGTTTTTCTCCTTTGATGTGGGCTTCAAAGACAGATTTTGCTGCTACCTCGCTCATAACTACTTTACTACTGTTTACGGTAGTAAGTTCTTTCTCTTCAAATGGATTACCAAGCTCCTGATAGACTTTAACTAAATCACATACATTTTTATGAAAGCGAACTTCAGATGATTTGTTATCTTCGTGGTGTTTACCTTCATTACATGTAGCTTTTTGATTCAAGTTGTTGATTTCTTCAAACTCACTGTTCATGCGTGCAATTTCAGGGCCAGCAGTCATCCACTTCAGTAATGCATCTTTGTTGCTCAGAAGGGATAGTTTTGCACTATCAAGTTTTACAAGTTTGTTGTTTTGTTCATGGATCTGACCATGAGATATGCGTGAGAAGCTTCGTTGTGTTTTACAGCCTACAAAGTTTCCTTTCAAAAATTCCCCGTACACCGTGGGGTGAAGCTCTGGTAATTTCCACAGGCTGTGCACAAAAATAGGCAATCATCTAGCATAGTTCACATGATCAAGTGCGAACATCCAAGGGCATATATTTTCAAGTGCTGAAAGAAACTCTGGTAAGTTTCCCTGGCAGATGCTCCGAACAAAAACAAGAAGAAGGCCTTCTAATTCTATAGTTGTCAGCCAGTACTTGAACTGAACAGATTCTTGTTGCATTCGGTTACACCACTGAGTGATACTTTCTGATCATCTATCTTCACTGCTGTCGTATGTTTACTGCAAAAGAATATTAAGGGATGCGTAGCTCACTTCATAAGCATATCGACTTCTTTTAACATGGGATGATTTAAGGAGGCCCTCAGCTCTTCCTAGAGTTGTAACACTGGACTCTACGAGGTTTTCAGTCCAGCCAGAGCCTTTCAACCACGATCCAATCATCGAAATTATGGCCATTTCAATGTGTAATCCTCCTAACATCAAGAACATTTTGTCTTCTCCATAAAACTCAGGATACCTCCACTGAAGTTGTTTCACAAGTGCGTATACTGGTTGGTCTGATGTTATAACTGGATTTGTTCTGAGTTTATATTTTTCAACAAAGTTACAATAATGTCCATGGTATAGCGAACCATAGCTGGGGAGTTAATATCCTCGTGCAGAAATGGAAGCAAAACTGAAGTACTCTTCAATTTCTTGATTTCAGTATTTTCTTCCTCACGCGAATACAACACAGCCCATGGAAGAATGTCTCCTTTAACATTACACTGGACATGCTCTGCCCATTCTTTAGTTTCTTCAAATACATTGAAATATGAATTACCATACGTGTCATTTACCAAGAGCAACGGGTTGTCAAAGTTACGTTTTGTTGTTGGTGGAACTGTTGTGTACCACTGAGGCAGAGAGATTTTGGTGTTACTTACATTGAGATTTAGCGTTTCTATCAAGTTGCTATTGTTACTGTCTGAGGGATATTGTATTAGTTTATTGCTTTTTATTGCATCGGTGCTTTTAATCGGTGAAAATAGTTTGTATGTCACTATTTACCTCATCAAGTAGAGCAGTTATATCATCAGCTTTTAATTACGAAGAATTTTAAATTCACATTTAAAACTGATTTAAAAAAAGGTAAAAATCTATATTTTTAGGTTATATGATGCTTGTTCCACGTTATATATATATTATAACTTAACCCTTGTCGTCTCTATTTAATTCTCCTCACGATAGAAGCGTCAATTTATAACTTAACCCTTGTCGTCTCTATTTAATTCGCCTCACGATGGAAGCGTCAATTTATAACTTATCTTGTACGTCCGTCTCGTTAATCCTCTCTGTTGTGATTGCCAATTTATAATGTATCTTATTTCAATATGTGGTATAATAGTGTTTAAGTTTCTCCCTTTTTAATATAATTGTGTTGTTGTGAGTGAAAATTATGTATAGAGTGTGTAATTTGAATTTTTCGTTCAAGCCTATTCCGCGTTGGAGAGAAGAGAAGGAATTTTTATTGTATTCTCATTCTCTTTAATACCCAAGCAGTCCGCGAATAGCGCTGTGGTTCCCAGACAATGAAATTTGTAGGTTAGCCCACTGCGTACGATAATTCTCAGTTACACTCTCTACTTATCTTACATCTTGTTCACACTACACTAAATATTATATAAATGAGAAGATATCTGAATTCTGAAAGGATTCTTTATTTTTATTTTAATATTTCTTGTCCAACAAAATTGTTTCCTTTACGGAGATACAAAAGGCTATATGTTAGAAGTAATCAATTATCGATCGGATTCAGGGTTTTATATTATTTTTAGTTATGATTTTATATTTCTTTAAATACAGGGCGTGAAGGTTCTTTCAACTGTTAGTAAGATCAGAAAATGCCTAAATAGGAATACAAGGTATTACAATACAGAATTAAGTTTTTATTAAATAATATTTAAAATAACTGTAGTTTACCGTCCGCTCGGCATCGTGACTCGATAAGGCAGTGTACAGATAACCTCTTCGTCGTTTTTTGGTCAATAACAGAATGCAGATGAATTCGTTCCCGTTCGTTCGTCTTCGCTCCAAGTTGAAATAAAAGTTGAATTCTTGGTCCTGGGATGATGCAGAAATACCGCTCCTTTTGTTCACCAATGTCCGAGTTTTGTGGTTACGTGCTTCGACGAATTTCGAGTCCAACTACGTTTTTTCTATTGAATGGTGGAAACTGAAGTTCAGATATAATTTGGTGTTTTATTTTTGTTTCTTTTATGTTATAGGATTATATCACTTTATGCAGGTAGTTATTTCTCTGTTTTGGTTAGTTAATTAAGTTCACATTTGTTCATTATATTGATTTTTACAATCAGAATTCTTCCTTTATATTTTTCGTTACTTTCATGTATAGGTTTTAGATTGTCCAATTATATAAGACGGTTGAATGACAGTGGACCATACTATTGTGATTTATTATTCATTTTACTTCCCAATTGTATTATTTGTATTGAAATTAACCAAATCTTTTCTGAGTGTCTTTTAACTAAACCGCCTTCGTTCATGTAAATTTATTCAATAATCGAATCAACAAATTCTATCTCTCTCGTCGTCCCCGACAACCATCTTTTCTATTCTTATTAGATATTATATTATACTATAACCATTTCATACAATGTTCTTCCACTCATCAAAATAATCCTTTTCTAAATTTCCATTATATCCTATTATAATTTTACCTATTGCTTGTTACTAACTTTTATATATTTTGCCGTAGTTTCCTCTTAGTCTACTTACTTTAACAAATATTATTTTTCTGTTACAAAACATTATCTATCGGTATCATCATTGCACTATGGCATTATGAGAATTTATTTAATTTGAATTTATTATTTGTTATTAGCAATTATTATTAACTTCTCCTAACTCATTAGATTTTATTTAGTGTTTGTTACAAATTTCTTTACCTAACCTTTCTGATCTGACTTACTATATAATGTTACTGGTTGTTAGGCCTATCATTATACCTTGATCTACTTCTGAGTTTAACTTGTTACTATCTGCAATATTATAGAATCCTTTATCTATTTATGACATGGTTATACTAAACTCTTTTGTATCTCGTTAACAATTATAGCCTTTTTGGCCAAGTTTACAATTATAATCATCCTACTATCTAAGTACATGTATACAAATAATTAACTCTATAAAGTCTAACAAACCTTTATCATGACATATGGATAACACATAAAATGAAATTAATTAGTAATCAATTACTAAGTTTAACAACAGCTCTATAATGGTAAATTGATAACACATAATACTTATTTACCTGGTATTCTATTAACAGAATAGCTTCACTCGCTACACACAAAAAATAACATCACTATCATGATAATAATATAACATGATACAATTAATAACAGGTACATTTGTGTAACCTAAGTCATGCAACAGTTACTCATTCTCATCTCCTTTAAAACATCAATTATTATGGAACAGTCTAAATTAGTTTTTACATTATTTGTTAATGTCTGTTGTTTACACCTTTCACTGAACTTTGAGGTTTATAATTATTAACATTATTAATTTCTTTTCTTTCTACCTTGTATTCTTATTTTATTTAATCAATCATGGGTTGGGTTTCTGACCTTTTACAAGTGTGGATAATTAATAATTTTATTCTATTTTAAATCTTATAAGTTGATTTATGTAACGTAGGGAACCGTATTTTCGTTACATTACAAAATATATATATATACAAAACATTTTTCGTCACTATGATTTTTGTACTCTAGGGACTATGATTTCTATCATGGTTCCGGGTGAAAGTCGCACATCACGACCTACTGTAATAGCTGAATTTCGGGAAATTCGCTAAAAATGTAATAATTGAAAGAATACTCAAGAACTATTGTATTTACAGCAATATATGTAATAACATTTATTTTAGATAAACAGCTGTTCTTTAAAATGAGACCAATGCGATCAAAATCTGATCAGTGGTTTCTGAGATATGCGACTTTATAAAATCGGCTGAGCGGCCAAATTGATTACGTCACTGCTCGTGACGTAATCATTTCTAAGGTTGTCTCCCGGCTGATTTACAGTCTTCGGTATGTATTTAATTAGCCCTCAAAGTTTGGTGCTGGTATCCAGAAGTGAAATATTTTTCCGCTTGTTCCACGGACTAATATTAATAATTTTGTATACAAACATCAATTACCTACATTAACTTAAATAGAAACCTCTGAATATACAGACTGAATCTGTCAAGTGTACATTAGGTGCAAATATAGTAACAACAAATAAGACAAATATACTTGCAGGACTAATTATTATTTGATAACATAATACAGACATAAAAACACTGCAAGAAACATAAAGAGTGATATAATGTAGTTTATATTATAACGAACAATTTACTGTAATTAAGTGTAGCAGTGACATTGGACATGGATAGGTTTTTTTTGGATGACTCATACTCACAAAGCCATAAAAAGAAAGAACATCAAATTTTTCTTCAAGTTCAGAACAATTCTAGACCAGAAAAGCTGAAATTTACATGATCTGATTGCAATTCCCTCACTTAAATAGGATTTCTGTACAAAACCAACTAACCAATCAGAGATTTAGAGTTTCAGTCTACATTCAGAAAAACTTGGGTTAAGTTCAGTTCATACCTTATATTCAATGTGATGCACATGGTGCTCTCTACAAATGATAAGTTTAGAGGAAATGGCCACAAGTCAATGAATTAACTACAATGAATACTACTGACCTTGGAGAGATAGATATTCTACGGGTTACATAAACAGACAGTGTACACGCTTGAATCCCGAAACAAGTGTAGTTTCAACTGCAATTAAGACTTAAAGCATACTGGATTTGGTGTCAAGTCCAATACACAGGTCGTACCAAATTAAACCTGTGAATTTTCTAACCCTGTAACAATCCGAAAGTGATCCTGAGAGACTCTACCATCTACATTCTTACAATATGGCTGTTCGAGAAGACAACTATGGGCCATCGGGTTACCAGACTCCAGCTACAGACATCGTTCTTTAGTCTACATACAAGGGATGTCCATATTTTAATATTAACATTCAGATCTTACGCTCTAAAGAACTTTTACAGAATAAAAACTGTATACAAACACATAATAGTATGAATAACTGACATATTATATATTATTGTTTAATTATTCAATAATGGAAACAATGGTTAGAAACTTTATGTTCCCCCAATGAAAATAAACAAAAATATCAAAAGTATATCTAAAAAAACACATATTCTTACCTCACCCAGGCTCCCAGCACTACTTCCACACCCACTACCTCTAAGAATTAATGACAAGTCAACAGTGTCCAAATATACAGCATGAAGTAATACTCTAGCATATCTTTTGGGGATTACACTTTCATCTAATACAATTCTGTGAACACAAATGGTCATATTTAAATATTAACAACTATTATTTATATTATTGTGTACTAGAATATAAATTAAGTCACATATTTCAAATACCAATAACTTTTACCTAGTTGGTATATGAAGTGCTCTCTCTGTATGATCTTCACCTGACCTTGTTCGCCGTTGAATCAAGTTTCGGAAAAAGGGTGAACGAGCACTTAAAATAGCTTTATGGCATGGTAATTCTAGTTTAGGACGAAATCCATATTCAGAACTTGCAGAATCTGGTCTATGAAAATCTGAATGTCCAGTAGAATCTGATGTAAAGACTAAAGCAGCATCTGCATAATCTCCTGTTTCTAAAAGATAGCGAAGATCTGCTTCTAACGGGTTTGGTGTACCAAACTCCTCACCCAACCTTCGTAATAAACTAATATCAATACTACCATCTCTGGGGTTGATATCACCTGTATATAAGTATCGTAACAGTGCTGAAAACATTTCTACATCCACTCCAGGTGTACGTAACTCAAGACATATTCTTGCACCATACCTGTAAAAATGTTCATAAAAATTCAACTTCAAATAAATATTTAAAGGTCCATAATAAAATGTTTTAAATAATTTGTTTTACAAAAATTATTGTACAGTTTGTGTCTTCTATTAAATGTTTAGCAGTTTGTATAAAATACTGATATTGATAGTATAGTAACAGGTTCATATAACACAATAATTAACTGGTCTGGTGTATTCATCAGTACAACTGTTAAAACAATGTACAGTAACTGAATGAAAATAAATGAACCTAGTGTGCCATGGAGGAACAGCACATGAATTTGTAAATAATGCACTCTTGATTTTCATTCAAGGAAGACTGGATATTACCACAAAGAAATGGCTCAATTGTGTTCCAAAAATGGTTTGAAACTCAGCTTCTTCCAAATATGAATCACAATAGTACAATTGTTACACTGTTACAGTGTAATGCGCCTTATTATACTGTGGAGTTGACAAAACACCCACCACTGCTTCTCGGAAACCATTATCACCTGGTTGGAACAGCACGGTTGTCAATACTGATTCATCATTGACACAAGGAGCTCTTTTAGCTCTGACTAAGGAGAACAAGCCTCCAGAAAAATATATCTTAGATGAGCTAGCTAAGAGTCATGGACATGAAGTGATCCATCTATCACCATATCATTGCCGCTTCAATCCAATAGAATTGATACAGGCATAAACAAAAAATTATGTTGCAGCAGAAAATAGAAATTTTTACAAGCACAGAGATTGGAAACTTACTTTAAAAGAAATTAATACAGTGACATCCAAGGAATGGAAAAAATGCGTGTTCAGCATGTAAAAAAGATACCAGGGAAACTAAGGAAAAGAGGGGATATTAGATTATGAAGTGGACTAACTTATACAACTTAAAGGAGGCGAGGGATCAAGTGAAAGCGGTGTTGGCATTGACAATGAATTTGAACAATCAGATGCCATATAGCCCCTGGAAGAAGAAATAGATGACAATCTATGTTAAAATGCATGCAATTATTGTACTGTAGGCGTATACTTGAAATACATAAACCTAATGCTTTCCAAGTAAAAGGATGTAAAACATTTTATTATAATGTATTAAATTAAAAATCAATGTAAAAGTTAAACTGTTAAATTAAATATTACTGTTGTTTAATAAATGAAAGGGGTCCAAAGGGGGTGTGATGCGAACATATGCTTTCATAGAAGAGAAATGCACCAGCCTCTCCACCCCAACTCCACTCTCACCTACACGTCGGTGGGCCCTGTTACGCCGAGCAATCCACTCCAAGGTTGTGGTAACCAATCCCTTCAGCGGAGTGGATCGGTAAGCAAACGAGAGATGGGGGTTCTGTCATGACAGCCTGGGGGTATCCTGGGTCCTGGCCGGGCAGGATGGTGCACATTGGCAGCAAGGTGTGCATCTAGTGTGGAGGCGGAGGAGGCTATAGTAGCCCAACGGCTGCACACATGGGCTTAGTCAGTTAGCCTACTGCGACCGGGCAGAGAGAGCTCGTCAGCTGAGGTGAAAGCAACTCTCTAGGGGAAGAGCACCCCGAAATCAAAGTTCCTGGTCCTCCAGGTTGGCGGTTGGATCGGAGAATTCACATAGCCCATCTGTAAAAGTTTTATGTGCAGAAACCTGTCAGTTTCTTTCGCCAGCCAGTTTTTACAAATATGAATGTGACGACTAATACTTTTTCCCCCGTAGGGGCCTGATCGGATCCGTGGGGGGGGGGGGGGGGAGTCCTCACAACTTCATGTTACTGCCAAACAAAGAACTCGCAGAAATAATCAGGTTAATTTTAATATTGGACTATGGAATACGCTCAGTTTATACCGACCCGGAGCTCTCAGAGTGCTCCTAGACCAACTTGACGCTTTTGCAATAGACATAGGCCAGGAAATTCTTGAGAAGCGGAGCCACAATGTCTATTATAGCTGTCATGATAGGGTGCATCATTATGGAACAGGATTCATCATCCAAAAGCGGTTCAGACAAAGGGTGACTGACTTTAAACCCATGAGTCCACGAATCTGTTGTTTAAGAATTAAAGGAAAATTCAAGAATTGCTCCCTCATTAGTGTTCACAAACCAACTGAAGCATCCCCAGAAATGGAGAAAGAAGAATTTAATGATCTCCTTGATGAGACTTTTGATCAATGCCCTAGTCATGACATCAAAGTGATTGCTGGAGACATGAATGCGAAAGTAGGTAGAGAAACAATCTACTCTTCAACAATTGGATGGCATAGCCTGCACGAATCAACTAATGATAACGGGCAGAGGCTGATTAATTTTGCCCCATCAAGGGACCTGGTCATTGGTGGAACACTCTTCCCTCACAAAGACATACATAAGGGAACATGGACTTCACCTGATGGTACCACCATTAACCAAATAGACAACTTCCTCATTAGCTCACAAAGTAGATCTAATCTACTGGATGTGAGGACATGAAGGAGAGCCCATATTGACTCTGATTATTACCTAGTGGTTGCATGACTGAGAGACCGTATGTCAATGATTAAGAAGAAAACAGTACAACATATCCAAACTAAAGGCGGAGGACAACCACTTGAGATTCACTGCACTAGTCGGAAATAAAATCACCGAAACGACTACAGAAAATCCAAGTATAGACACTGTTTGGGAAGAAATCTCTTCAGCACTTGCTGGTGCTGGAGAGGAAACTCTAAGCCTCAAAGAAAGGGAACCTTCAAATCCGTGGTTTGATGAAGAATGCAGAGTTACTACAGACCTTAAAAATGATGCCTATACAACAATGATACAGAGGCACACAAGAAGTGCAGAGGAGTATAGGAAGTGGAGGAGAGCGGAGAAGCGGGTACATCGGCAGAAGAAGCGCCACTGGAAGAGTCAACAGCTGGTAGAGATCCAAGATCTTAAGAATGCAAATGAAATCAGAAAATTCTACAATAAGGTAAAACAAGGTAGGAAACCCTTTAAACCCAGGACAACAGCTTGTCGTGACACTGACGGCACCCTACTTACAGAAAAGGGGAAACTCCTTGAAAGGTGGCGCAAGCACTTTGAAGCTCTTCTTTCTAAGAATGACGAGGTGGACAACTATGTACCACCTGTGCTAGAGGAACATGAACACATCTAGCCTCCGGATGAAGATGATGTGATAGCTGCAATAAAAGCCTTAAAAACAACAAAGCTCCCGGTTCTGATGATCTTCCTGCGGATCTTTTCAAAAACGGCAACAATGGATCCCATACCACAATAATCAGGGCACTTCTTCAGAAATTAATATTTTAGTCATTATTAAATTGTACAGTTATTGTATAATTATATACATTTATCATAAACAATGAACAGGTTTCACTAATTCATTTACTCAGTCGCATATGAACTCTTTTTCTAGAATAATGTAAACAAAATCTGACATGAAATAATTTATAAAATGTCATTATAAAAAGGTGTAATTATAAAATTACACAACAGACGAAGACTCAATTAATTAAATGTTGTGATTTTTATAAACCAGATTCTACACAATATTTACTGTACTAATTCACAGCTTATACCTAATACTTTTTATTATACAGCAGTAGAGTGGGCACCCAGGAAATTAATTGTTGACATTTAAAACAAATTTATAATGGAAATAATTTAAATAATGGAATCTCTTAATATGCACAAAAGTTATTTATTTGGTGTTATTTCTGTAATTCTTTTACGCTAATACTTTCTATTCCTGTCCCAGCTTATAAAAAAAAAGAAATTATACATAACTGTCAAATAGGTGCGACATCAACATAAACTGACTGTGTATTATAAAATACACACTCATTATTTCCGTGAGAATTGTAAGAATAGATTAATAACAATACTTTGTTCATTTTACACAAGTTTTATTTTTCTTCAAACAAAACGTTCTTTTCATATAATGATCAGGCATCTGACAGACAAAATACATGCTTTAAAGAAAGATAAAACATATGTGTTAAACTGAAAAAAGACTGTTGTTATTAATGAAAATTATGACTGTGATTGCCAAGAGTGGAACTGATTCCTTAGTTAAAAAAACTTACATGATTCAATATTAAAGTTTAGTCTACCGTATTTTCTCGCATAATTAACGCACTTTTTGACGAAAAATACCGGCAAAAATTTCGGGTGCGTAAATTATTCAAGGATTTCAGATATACCCAAATTTCATTTGAAATTTATTGACATTTAAAAGATACATTAAATATATTATACACAAAATAAGTTCAACTCATTGAAATTATCGTCATTTGGCGTAAAATTACGGTTGAGTTTTCTTCTGAACAATCAAATAGAGTATATTAGGCAAGTTGGAGTTAATGATGTTAATAATAAGATAGAGCAAACTAATAAATAATCAATTTTTTTATACCGAGGAGGGGTATATATAACGATTCATAATATGTCGTCATATCTGAGCGTTATATGAAAGGGACAGACTGTGCGCCGTAAGCAAGACAGAGAGCGTATAATAAGCAACTATCTCACTCTAACTTCGTCACAGTGAAGCACGCGGTCGGATCAGACATGAATTTTACTCAATTCATTTTTGCAGTTCAACCTGCGATAACTTCAAAACCAATAAATATACAGCAATTCTGAAAACTGCATTGTGTTCAGTAATTAAAGCTCTATAAGTAGCCAAAATCTCAATTAATATAATTAACAATTACAGAAG
Source organism: Magicicada septendecula (assembly GCA_034769895.1). Taxonomy (NCBI): domain Eukaryota; kingdom Metazoa; phylum Arthropoda; class Insecta; order Hemiptera; family Cicadidae; genus Magicicada; species Magicicada septendecula. The sequence goes on from CM068368.1 coordinate 616,597,681, forward strand.
ATACACAGAAGAAGAACGCCAAATGAAATACAGAGAGAATTAGGCTACGTACAGATTAGGTGTTTTCACACACACACACAAGTTGGATCCCATGTGCTGCAGCTATTTGTGGTCCTTTAAAATACAGCATTTCGTAAGAAACGGCATATCCATCATTGCGTAACGAAATCACATTTCAGAAGATACTCCTCTACTTGCGGAAACTTGCCACTTTTTGGACCGCGAAATGCTTTACAAGACTTGTTGGTCTCTTGAAGGGCAATTTTCTGTTTTCGCCAGTACCGCACGTTACACTCGGACACAGAATATTTGTGGCCTGCTGCCCTATTCCCGTGTGTTTCGGCATAAGCGATCACCGCAAGTTTATATGATGCAGTATTACTCGAATACTTGCTCATTGTGGATTAATGAACGACTTTGAGATCACAAAACATCCGTGTACCCGAAACACTCGTAAAATGAGATTCTACCAGACAGGAATAGATTGTCACTAATCACGTCTTCGCTGATTCACTCACCGGACTGAAATACCACAGTGAGTAATAACAGGAAGTTGCACGAGGGTTTGAAATGCGAGGTTGCGCAATAGGAAAGCTACTACTTGACATCTTTATTTCGAAACGCACCCGGAACTGCGTGATGAAATCATTGAGAAAGTGGGTGCGTCAAATACGCAAATATTTCTTTTTTCCCACTTTGAACCCCCCAGAAATGGGATGTGTAAATTATGCGGGGGCGTTAATTATGCGAGAAAATACGGTATACACTTTTCAGAAAAAAAAATCTGAAGACAATAATAAAAAGCTTATTTTATGTATACACAACTGAGATCATAATTGTTGATTATTTATAATAAACATTACATAAATAATGTACAGAAAATTAGCAGGTAGTTTAAAACAATTTTTAAATCTAAAACGGCCCTAAAACGCCTGTACTACAATTTATCTGCTGAAAAGTTGCACAACAACAAAAAGACATCATATTGCAATTAACAAACATTTTTTTAAAAATATAGCCTGTTATGTACATGAACCATTAATAATTACTTTTGCATCTGATCAGAGGTTACTGAACAAGCACTTGTAGCTATTCTTTTAATGTTTAGTGATAGAGGAGACAATTTTGTATTCTTTTTGTATTTTAGTTCTTGTACTTCAAATTACATAAATCTAAAATATTGTTTTACCCAGGACATCCAGCAAGCAGGTCCCTAAAGTATGGACACCTTGCAGACAGCAAAGCTCTATGCACAGGAAAACAGGCACCTCTAAATATGAGATCTACATCTGTACAATATTTAAAATCATATAGTGTTGAAAGATCTTGTTTAAATGTTGCTGCTGGAGGCCGAGCCAGTTCTGCTTGTGTTGACAGATCCTTAAGACTAGCCAGAGCTTCATATTCCTCTAGGAGTGCTGCTACCTGCACATTAACAATATAACTTTTCTAATGCATTTTGACATTTTATCACAAAACATAACAAAAACATTTACATAGTCAGTGTCTGATGACTAGGTAATCAAAACTGACCCTGACTGGAAAATAAACACTGTGTAACGTGAAAAATACAGGGGATTTTATTTTATTAAATTTTTTGGGGTTTCATAGAAAATATTTGTAAATTTTATTTCCAACTGTGACCAGGCCACGTGTTGTATGGTAATAACAGTGTTCTAACAAAGGCACAATACGTTTCAACAGTTGTGCAATCAGTACAGAAGAATGTACCAAGTCGTCATTTCCAAGAACTGTGCGAGTGTGTGGAAGTACGTCTGAGCGCGTCACACAACCATGTGCGCGGACCCACGCCGGTGTGAAACTCAAAGATGGCTAAGAGAAGAATTTCTGTTCACTTCATTTACCAAGGTGCCGGATGTAAAGCCTAAGTCCCACCTATCTCGTGACGTCGGCCAGTGCTGCACAAATATCTTATACGAACAGCACACAAACACTTACATGGTTTAAATAGGACTGAGCTGTGGCAACGAACCATGAGGCTTTGGTTTCCACCCAGAAAGACGAAATTGAGTTGGCCGCGAACATATAGCCGCTCTGCGCAGTTCGCCTAGAGACTTTACCTGGCCAGGTATTGCCCAAAGGGGCTCGTCAAAATTTTATAAGTTCAAATATCAAAAGTGAGTTTAAATTAACAATAATGTGCCCGTGGTGGTAGTGTGCACTTGAGGACCACAAAGATCTATTTGGTTCGACGGCTATGCAGTTAGTTATGGAAGAAATCGAGCTCGAGCGATAACCACGCGCCGGCAGGGAGGGGTATTTTCTAAAATGTTAAGGGTTTATTAATATTGTGTGTGTGTGTGTGTGTGTGTGTGTAAAAATGCAGGCTGGGCAGTCTGATATATATTGAATAAGGTAAGCCAGTAAAATAAGATAGAATAGAAGTTGTACTCATGTAACGAATAACAAGAAGAAGAAATTATTAAGATGCTATTTCATCTGCGAAAGCATGGGTAAAATTTGTTGAAATTTAAATGATTTAAAAAAATTAAAAGGCCATGAATTCTCTTCAAACAAAATGTGTTAGAATAATTATTTCGTAACCTCACACTGTTTCTGACCTCGCTTATGAAAGAACCCTGGGACCCGAGGAATATCGAAATATTGGTAAGTACGAGCTATGAAATATAATTATTAACAACCAGTAAAATTTTAAATCAATTTGTATTTATACAACTGAATGGGCTCTTTACAGGTGGAAGAGCTCTCTTTGTATGATCTTCACCTGATTTTGGTTGTCACTGAAATTTCAGAAAAAGGGTGAACGAGCTCTTAGAATACCCTTATAATACAGTAATTAGATATACATGTTTCTACAGCTTACTATATAACAAGATACTACTTACTCTCTCGCTCTCTCTCTCCCTCCTATCCATGCAACAGGATATTTACAAATATCCTTAATACAACATATTAATTATGTGTTAATATAATATTTATAGTTACATTACTTATAAATTTATTTGCTATATTAAAATGATACACTGATATTAAAAATAACAAAAGTGGCTATGTGGTTGTTGTCATGCAGCAGTGCAAGAAGCTGTTCCAAAATGTGGCAGAATTATGTAATGCTCTAGGTAATTTGAGATACCCCTTCCAGACACTACTCAACTATTCTACTGGCATCAAGGGCTGCTATATCACTACACTGCAGGCAGAAGATTTCAAACCAGCCAAGCTCAGTTAAGGCTGGCAATTTTACAAGTGTGGATCGAAGTGATTGTTGCGGAAAGTGATTGGGTAGTGCAAAACTGTGACAAATATTGTTGTTTCTTGAACAAACTTAACTTGAATTATTGTATAAGAGAGTCTTTGTTGATTTTTAACTGTTGTTTGTGTCTAATTAAAATTTGTAATCAGCGACTTCATTGGTATTAGTTATTCTGTTTCCACTGAACAATATGATGATCCGTAAGACTGTCTTAACAATATTACTTGTTTACTGATAAAATACTTGTATTTTGAATATACAAAACTTATATTCATTATGGACACACTTGTTTTTGCTTTATAAGATTGTACAAAGACTAAAATGGCTGGCATTTGTATTTCACTCAAAATAAAACAAAATTTTCAAGAAAATATGTGTATTTATTCAGTAATGTATCATTGATTAAATTTACATCACTTACAAAATTTATTCTCAACATTAATGTATATTCACATTATTCAGTCTGGAGTGTAGGTTTGCAACATTTAATACTATATACTAAGTTACACAATTATATAAAACTACATTAAAAATTCCATAAAGTCTGACACCAAAACAATAAAGTTGTCACCATACCATTGTTATACGCCTTATTTGTTGTAATCCTACTGAGTAACTAGAACCTAGACCTTCCAAGTATGACAGTATAATTATATATGTGTGTATGTATAAAATTGTGAACAAAAGTGTGTGTGTGTGTGTGTGTGTGTGTTACAAAAGAACAATTAGTGTGAGTTCACAAAATATTTTTATGAATGTATATGTGGAAAATAGTGAACGAAAAAGTTTATATATATATATATATATATATATATTTATATTGCAACAATACATATATTTCCATATTTGCCCAGGGCGGTATGTTTTATATTGTACTTAGTATAAATAGAATAAGGAACAGTTTTATACAGTTTTGTGCATGAAAATGCAGGAATTTACAAAATCTGACCTGTTGAGAGGACACTTGCTTCGCCAGCATAAGTTATAGCGTTCGTTTATTTGTGTGTGTGAGCTAGTTCCGACAGGCATTGAACGAAAAGATGGGGTGATGCGTTACAGCCGTAATTATGTCTTAACAGGATTATAATAAACTAATTACTTGTGTTAAACCTGTAAGCAAAGACTTACGCCAATTATAAAAACACCATTGCATTAAGGAATTTTTAACTAATGCAGTGATATAAAAATATTGCAGAAATTTGCAATATTAAAGACACTAAGTAATTAATGTTACTTATAGGTGTAATTAAAGAGTAATTAACATGTGTGTTATATGTGCGGGAACAGAAAAAAATTATGAAAACAATGATGTCGCACATGCTACAAGTGTGTTTACAAAATCGCTATAATGAACAAAAAAGTGATTCGTAATTAAAAGGACGCTTTGCATGAAAGTTACAATTTCTAACATGTCAAGAGCAATCCTGGACATGTCAGATTGAGTCCAGTATAAATATGACCAACAATTTTGGGGCATTCTCAGACTCAAGAAATCTACAGATGATGTTACGCTGCCCGTTGCAGATCGACATGGACACACACACACACTACCACACTCACACAAGACGTATGGAGGAACTCAGGAGCAACAACAACAACCCATAGAGACAGAGAACACAGTATCATCATAATCATAAAATTCTCAGGGTTCAGGACACACACATACACAAAACGGTAAAGGCAGCAATATGCAGGTGATGACTAAATATTTATAATTTTGTTGTGAAAAGAACGTTCAGAAAGACAATTTTACATGAACAGTAAGACTTAAACATTTTTAATGTAAATAATAGTTAAAGTCAATAATTTAATTTTATAAGAAAATTTGAAAGTTACTAAATCTTTTGTTATACATTAAAAATTTGGGTGTGTCAATAATAGTTAAATAATAGTTTGAAAGTAAATGTAATTAGTTTATTTGGTCTATAGCAACTAGTAATTTTATGCTTAAGTTTAATATTATTTTTGTTCCTTTTTAAATGATTTGCTATTAGCATTTGAAGATTGAATCAAAGTCAGATACACACAAAAATGAATGAATTTAGATGACTTATTTAACATGTCTGTTTAGTTAATAAGAGTATATGATTGTTTAGTTTGTAGATGTTACGAACAGCCTAATATGTGTGAAACTTACAAAAGTGGATATCTGATCTATCTATAGTCCATTCAACTAAAGAAGATCGCTGACTTTCAAAGCCTGCCATTTCCACAAAAGTAGAGCCAAAAATTAAAGAAACACATAGTTATAATCGTCAATCGCTTTTCTTTAAGTGGTTTATATTCATAATTTTACAGCCAAGTGTTTTTTTACGGTAAAGCAATATTTAGAAAAAGTCACGGTTTTTTCATTGTTTTACCGTAACTGCCAATTTTATGAATTTATTTCTTAGTAAGTAATGCCTTGAAAAAATTTTCTTGTTCAAGGATTGTTGACCCACTCATTCTACACAACATGTAAACATTTCAAGTTCATATTTTTCTTTTTTTACTAGTTATTAATTTTTTTCTAAGATCATGTTTTCTCATAATCTAGAAACGTTTAACAATCAAGTGTATATCGTTTTGAAGCTTACAATCCCAACAGGTTGGTTAAATTATTTAAATTAGTTTAAGATGCTTTGCTGAATTTTAACTGTGAGATAAGTTTAGAGCTAAAGGTCAAGCGACGCGTACAGTAACAGGCGTGGCGTAGTAGACCACAGCGCAGCAGGTCTGCCTCATAGCGCCAGTTAGGTGTGCTGAATGCAGGGGTCTTCCGTAAGTAGGGAATGCGTTTGTAATCTGTTTGCGGTAAGCCTATATTAACCTAACAAACGAGGCTTTTCAGCCTCCCTGTCGGAGATATGAATAAACTGCGGACATTTTTTTTATGATGCGCTTTAAATATTTTTCCAACTTTCATTACTCGTGAAGTGCATTATGAATTATTAAAGAAAAAAGTGATTAACCAGATGTCTGTTCGTATGTTCTGGTGTCTGAATTATGTGTCCCAAAACATTGAAGTGACCAGAATTTATTTATTTTAAGACCTACGGCTACATAAACGTTTATATTTTTGTTAATGTCCTCAATAATATTTTAAATTATTGTTACGACTTTTTAACATTTTATATTTTATAACAATTAAAATTTCAACGTATTTTATGCGTTATAAAACAATTCAGGCAAAATAAAATTTCTTAAACATTAGAAAAATTGTACTACAATATTAATTACATAATTATATAGGCTACATACTACAACACAATAAAGGGTACTTAAGGTGATAGTGGCAAAGGTGCGATCCCCTCCAGAATTGAGTCATCACCAATGTCCATGTCATCCTCTTCTGACTCTGAGGAAGTATTTCCCGTTGTGTTTATGACGAACCGCTCTACTACTTCGTCAAGGATTCCCTCTGCTTCCCAGGCTTCCTTGGTCAGCTTCTCCACGTGTCGGACGACGTCTGCCCACTCCTTTTCGCCGATTAGCCCAAACCCTTCATTTATCAAACGCTCCACTTCCGTCAAAGTAAACTTTTTGTTGTTCCTTGCCACGTGTCCTTTTAACTGTGCCCATATCATTTCAATACAATTTAAATGGCAATGATAAGGAGGCAGTCGAATTATTTCGTGGCCATGACTTTTTGCCAGCTCGTCAATTTTGTAAATTGGAAATCTTCGCTTATGAGCCAAAACCATGTCTAATAATTCGCCTTTTTTGAGTTCTGGCCCTGCTTGCACTCCGTGTCTCTCCAACCACTCAATCATCGCAGATTTTTTTGATGACATTGTAGGCGCTTTGTCTATTTGCACTGTGTGGTATGGAGCATTGTCCATAACTATTACTGAGTTTGGGTCAATGTTCGGCAATAGTTGGTCTTCAAACCACTTATAAAATCTGTTATGGTCCATTTCTTCATGGTAGTCTCCTGTCTTCTTAGACCGGAACATAAGTAGAGCATTGGGAACAAAACCTTTTGATGTGCCGGCATGCAGGACAATGAGCCTGCCTCCTTTGCCGATTGGAACGGTCATTGTTCCTTCGAGAGTGTTGTCAGTCCATCCCTTACTTTCACTATGACTAGCATTCACCCATGTTTCATCAAGCCATATAATTTGTGTAAAATGCTTTTGTTTAACACTGCTCAGATAATGGCAACGCCAAGCAACGATGTCTTCCCTTTCCGTCGAAATTTTTCTACCGTTTACTTCGGAATAATGGAATCCCAGATCGCGAAGAACTGTCCAGAGAGAAGTTTTTGCACCGCTAAACAATCCTGTATTTGTCGCTGATACCAGCATTTTATCCAGTGTGGGGTGTTCACGACGTTTGTAATACCCGTAGACGTGCCGTCTAAACGCATCCTCTTGAAACGGGTCTAGTTCGGCAACTTTGGCCGCATGTTTTCTCTCTTTTCCAGGCGTCGAGACGGAGCTTTGACCAGCTTTAACTGCTGCTGATTTTTCACGACACACGCGTGTCACTGTTGCAGTTCCAATTTGTAAAGCTCGTGCGGTCCTCTCCGCTATTTTTGAAAAAGGTATTACAGGTTCACCAGTTTTTTTCAAGGTATCATTTTCTTTTTTAAAAAACTCCCGGACACTCACGATCATTTCTCTTCCTTGACTCTTTATCGTACTTCCTTTCCGAAAAAGTCTTCCCGGCACTTGTTGATGGTAAACTTTCTTCGTCACTCGCCATCTCTAAGATTAAAAAATATAATTGAACAAAACACTTCAGCTATCTCAGACGACAACACTTTACAAAACAGAACACTCCACCAAACTAAAGTATGTTGGTATTTTGTGTATGTGGTGGGGTGTGTGATAGCGGTGACCTTATCAGGTTATAGACGGTTGACTCATCAGGTTGTGGCGCGCGGTAAGCAATTCGGCCTACATAATCAGAGGGCAAGCATAAATGTGCTTTCAATCTTTAATAACATTTTGTAATTAATATATTACAAAGTGTAGCTATATACAACCGTAATTAACATTCACTTAACGCCTATAACAATTACTTGGTGACATTTAGTTCTAAGAAGTAACGGCCGCTGCCGCACAGACAGCGGCCATTGTACTAGAAATGAAACTACTGCAATTTTGACATAATTAAGATATTTCTGTTGAAATGCGATAACCAACACTTGACAATAATGAAATCATCTTATTAATGTTAACATTGTGGCACAATTGAATTGAATTAGGGATCTCGGTAATGTCCAACGACGAGTAAAGGTAGGCATAATTCAAAAGAAATGTCTTAATTTCTTTTAACATTTTGGCTGTTTCATTAATGGAAAACGTTTCATTATTATAATACCGTACAGCACAAAAACAAATATATACAAAGCAGTAATACATCTCCGTAAAGACAAATAAATAAAAACAATATTTATTTCGATTTATTAGATTTCGACACACAAGTTATTAGAGTATTAACATTATGGTTCGTGTTGTCATCGGCGCGCGGATAAAATGGACCCAGTACGGAACTGAGTGTACTCCACGCTTTGTCCGTCGCTTTACATTTTAGCGAAAGAGCGCTTCAAATATAAGTTGATGTAAAATATAGTAGCTGTTTAAGCTTGTTTTCACTCAACTTGAACATTCGTTAGCGTTGTCTTCTCAGTGCTGGCACAAATTTCAACTCTAACAGTGCTCCCGTTTACGAGTTGTTCGAGGTCAACAAAAAAATTAATAACACCTATAAAAATAATCGCAGAGAGTTCAAATGGGAATATGTGATGTAGGATGAATGTAAAAATAATCGTTATCTTGTTGTTGCATCCTCTTCGTTCACTTTATTAATTTAATAATATATATAAACTTTCACTAATGAACTTACTGTTGTCACTTCCCAAACGTTTCGAGATGTTGTTTCTCTTCTTCATAGCAGTCAAAAATGGATACAACCCCGAATTAATAAATAAACTACACAAACGAATCCTCAACACAAAAAGTAAAACACATCTGACCAACAGCACACAACCCAGCAAATACATAACACTTACATACTACAATTCCAATACACATAAAATAGCAAACACATTTAGGAAACACAATTATAAAGTAGCCTACAGAACCAACAACACCATTAGAAAACACATAAATAATACTAACAAACACATTGACACATACAGCAAAACAGGGGTTTATAAATTAAACTGTAATGATTGCCAACAATTCTACATCGGCCAGACGGGAAGATCTTTTTCTTCCAGATTTTCTGAACATTTAAAAGCCCTCACCACAAACTACATACATTCCACATTTGCCACACATTTACATAACGAAAACCACAGTTACACAAACATAGAACACAACATGGAAATATTACACTACTTACCTAAAAGTAGAAAACTAAACACAGCTGAACAATTTGAAATATACAGATATCACACACTACAACCAAACAACATATTAAATGAACAAATACATTATAAATCACATACACTATTCGATACACTGATCCACACACACAATTCGAACCTCAGCGCCAATCCCTTCCCACCATCAACCCCCACCACACACACCATTTTTCCGTAACAGTTATTCTGTAATCGACAATCAGTATACACCTACTGAAGAAGAGAAACAACATATCGAAACGTTTGTGATGTGACAACAGTAAGTTCATTAGTGAAAGTTTATATATATTATAAAATAATCGCTGAACAGGAAAAATTTGTTGACGCTGTACTTTTTATGTAATGAATTATCAAAGTTGACAATCGTTGTAGAAGGGCTAATAAACAGTGACTTTTTTAATATATCTCTTAACGTTATGAAAACAAAGAATCAAAAAAATATGAAATGTACACGAGTAACGCAGAAAGGAATGCCGATTCCACCAATATGCTCATTTATTTTTTGTCTTTGAAAATTTGGAAACAGCAGGCTTTGAAAGTTATCTCAGCCTGCTCATCTTCTTTAGTTGAACGGACTTTAGTGTTTGAATTTTTGAATATTTAAATATTTTTCTATCAGTTAATAAATCTTGAAATGATTATTTTGAAACGGTTTTAAATGATTATTTCATGTCAACAACACCTCACTCCTCTTTAAAAATTATTTAATTATTGTGCAACTTCATATACTTGATGCAACGAGATAACAAATCCTGCGACCTGGCCGGTGTACTACACTTAATAGTTGCGTTGAGTACATGGTTCTGTATTTGTGTGAATTTATGAAATACTCGTAACGTTGCATAATAAACTGGTGCAGCCAACGTGGTGCTCGATATTAAATTTGCATAATAAATTGGCGTGCTTTGATAATTAACGAACCATAATAAGTTGGTTCAGAATTAATAAGTGTATTGTTATTAAGGTTATTATATTGTAATTGTAATATTGTTGTATATTTCACAATTGGTGCTCAACAAAACTAAAACAGGAGAGAAATTGTTGGTATGAGACAATTTATAATAATAATTAACATAAATAAATAATATTAAATAAAAAACAAATAGAGTCACGGTTTACCAATAATAATTATTTTAACAGAATAAATAAAATAATTCAACATGTCAACAACGTTTAACTTCAGTATAGAGGCAATGATAGAGGTGATGGGAAACCTAATGGACGAATATGGTATAAGACAAAATGTATGTGCTAGATGAGATGGAAACATAGAAGAGTTAGAACCAGATAAAGAATAATTAAGAAGTAAATTAAAAGAATATAATGCAAAACTAAAAGTAGGAGTAAAAGAAAAATTATAACAAAATATTGTAGATAATACTACACAGCTAGCAGAGCCGAAAAAGTGCATAGATGCATTGGAGAACAGAAAGCAGAAGGGTCTAAAGAATTAAAAGAAAGTGTGAACCAAGTAGCTGAACAATGGAATGAGAAGTTTATAGTAGCAAAGCAGGAGCAGGATATGGAAAGAAAAGCAGTCAGTGAACAAGTCCATGAAAACATCAATAAGACGCAGGAGTTGGAAGCAAGAGTAATAAGGTTGGAAACTGCCATAGTTGTGCCTAATAAAACCACAAAGGAATATTCCAGTGACATAGATACACTAGGGAAAAATCAACGTGGAAAGGTAGATCGTCTAAAAATGGAATTGATAAGGGGAGCAACGAAGTTGATAGTGGATCCAACATAGTGATGAAAGGAAAAAATTGTAACTGAACTGGGAACGAGATATGGATTTAACAGGTAATGTGTTAACTTATAAAGAGAAAAGTAGCTTTATTAGTGAACAGTTTCGAAGTTATGCTGTAAGATGGTACACGAGAGTTCGATATAATTTAACTGCTAACGAACAATTTAAAAACTCATTGTCTGAAGGTTGCTATGGGAATATTCACATGAAAAAACACATAAGAGACCAAGTAGAAGATGGTTAAAAATTACTGTAACGTTATATTTTTTTAATTGATTTTTAATGATTTGTGGTAACAAATTAGTGTACTCAATGGATATAAATTTATTGTCATGTCTCGGTTTGTTTGTTCCTAGATTCTTTTTGCGTCTGTGTTTATTGATTACCTTGTCGACAATCGCGCTGCTATATTAAAACAAACAATAATATTCAAAACGTATTACACGCAAAAAGAAACAAAAATCCTGAAACATGTTCCAGCATATATAAAATTGTATGTGATGACTGCGAGAAATTCTATATTGGACAAACAGGAAGAGGTTTTAAAATAGATATATAGAACGTTATAGTACGACTCGTTTATCCCGTAGTATTGTAATTGTATAATAATTTCCCCGTGTTATGCTTTGTATATGTTAATTTGTAATAAATAGTTGTAAATAGTGTATCAGTTGATCGTGGAATATTTATGTTGTGTGTTTTCGAATGTGATTTAATATATAAGTTAAAAGAATTGAATTATTCTGCCTTGTTTTAATAAACAGAATTATAATTATTCCAATTCAGCAGTTAGAACTCCAAAATCAATTCAAAAATAGCGGTCGAGTCATCCCAAACAATTCTCAAGTCACCTTCGATATTAGGCTTTAACCTATTCGTAGAGGTTAATCTTGGTTTTGTAGTTTGCGTACTTCCAATGACTCCCCGACGTCTTCTTATCCTTGTTAATTATAAAATAAATGTTGATAATATATTATGTTCATGAAATAATAACGCATGGATATGATTTATTAACATAATTGTTTAATCTCTGTAATATGGTTTCAAATTGATAGAAAATTCCATTCGATACATACGGTTGTCACAATCGATATTTATCTCAGGAGTGAATAATTAAATAAGGTTAATATATTTCGTGGGAATTCTTGTGGCTGCTACGAAAAGTTCCATTACATGATAATTAACAACATAGAGTACCTTTACAAATCATCTATTACTTATAATCTAAAAAAATTACAAAAATTATATATTAAATAACATACGATGTTTGACGAGATTCAATACGCTTCGTAAAAAGCATGCAGGTTAGAGTGACGTCAACATCATGGCTGCCGTTGTCCGTGTCAGAAAATAATGAAGTTTATTAAATGTGTACAAATAAATGTTTTCCTTGTAATCACTGTTTCGTTAGATATGGAATTTGTTTTCACTTGTTAAAATGTTCACTAGTGATTAGTGTTAGTGTGACTTGGTGTATTGTCTAGTGGTTGTTCCTTTTTGGATAAAAATATTGTCAATGATTAAGTCAAATTATACTTTACACATCTAGGCGATATTGCTGAACGTTTTCTGGTTTATTCTTTATAATTTCTTGATTGTGTGTGTTCCTGGTTCATGAAATGATTGTAGTGGAGGAATTATTTATCTTCAATGGTGGTCATACAAATCTTCTTTCACAAACGGTTTAGTAATTTTATATTTTTATTTTAATAACATCTTGACACGCACTATTCAACTGTTCATCACAATTAACAATTAAGTGTTATTTCTTCTTTTTTAGTCACCGAACTCATACAAACTTCTTAAATTTTGATTGGCCATTTATGTACAGGTTAAATGTTATATGATCAATACCCATTACCTACTTTACATTTTATAAATTACCTTTAATAGATAATTTTATTATTATACTCTAATGATACATGCAATGTTTATACAATTTTTAATTAGATAATTATAAACAATTTGATACTAAACATGCCTCAGTTTATAACTGTAAAACCTTATTAATTTGAATTTCTCTGATGTGGTGGAACAATTTGTTATGGTTGATTGTAATTTCTACCTTGACTCCCTGAGATAAATATATTTAAATAAATTAACTGGTGACATAAAATCTTATAACATATAACAAAAACTCTTAATAATAATACTTGTTTTTAACAACTTTAATTATTGCATACTTTTAAACTATTGTCTGTATGGTAATAATAAAACACTTTTTATAAATAATAAATAGCACACTGTTTAACTATAGTTTGTGCCACTATTTATTATTATATCATTCATCACTGTAAAGGTTTGTGTCCCTTTTTCTATCCTTAATTACAGGCCTATACAATTTTATTTATATGGATAGGTACTCTTTATTGGGTTTGGTTGTATTATTCAGGGCAAGTTACTTAGGCCTACTGGTTTATTTATTTAACTTCTTGTCTGTTTACTGCCCTATTATACTGGGTTATTTCTGGTCTCTTGATGATATTAAATAAATCAAAAGTTGTTTTTATTTAGTTATATTTGGTTCTTTACTAATCTCTTTAAAACTTGGTAATTTCCTTTAATTGACTATTAACTGTGATTCCTTGTTCTCTCTCTGGATAGGATTTCCCTATTATATTTTCAATTCTTTTTCTAACATTTTGTTTCGTTACAAATTGCCTCCCTTCAGAAGTAATTATTTCTGAACACTTCGTTAGGTGTGAGGACATAATTACTTATGTTATTTTTCCTTTTCTTCCTCATGATATTTTTTCATGGACTGTTGATTATAATTGCCCTTGTGATGGTACAATTCTGGTACAGAACAGATTGTGCACGATAGACGGATCCTAGCAGTGAGGTGAGACCTGTCCGATATTTTGGTGAGACCGTTCCTATATTTTATCATTCAAGTACATCAACATCATTATAATGACCAATTCAAAATTCATTCAAATGAGCTCATAAAATAAAATATTGTACCAGAGAATGAGAGGGAGGGAGAGAGAGAGAGAGAGAGAGAGAGAGAGAGAGAGAGAGAGAGAGAGAGAGAGAGAGAGAGAGAGAGAGAGAGAGAGAGAGAGAGAGAGAGAGAGAGAGCGTGAAATAAAATAATTTAAGTGCTGGGTTGTGCAAGATTAATTGTTTATCATGGTTAGTATATCTTAATATACCAGATTTTATTATTTTGTTACAAATGTTTCTTTTGGAGGGTAAAAACCTGTAATTCTTATCAATGTTTAGGTTCAGATACATGGGAACACGCCCCAAGGCGTAAAACGTGCATGTTTGGCACACATTTTTAAATATGTCTTTTAAATATGTTTATATGACTAAAGGGTAATGTCATTGGTAAAAGTTCCAAGTACGAGTGAGTTATTTCAGGTAACACATTTCGCCATTACTGGTTCGTTAACCCGAATCTTGGACCGAAAGGTAAGCTTAATCTCATATGTTGTTACACAGACTTCCATCATGGCGCCCGAAATTATTCATCCATCATGGCGCCCGAAATTATTCAATGTTGTATTTGCTAAGTAAATTTCATGTGACACTAATTTGTATAATCACATTTGGGCGCTTTCCGAAAAGGGACTGTAGAATCACATTTGGCGCCCGAACAGGGACTCGACATAAAACTTAATTTTATATGGAGTAACACACCTACCAGGAAAGCGAAATAATTACCTGAAGTAATTGCGAAAGTACGCAAACACGTGAGTAAGATAGGGTTAAATTACTAGGTTATAAACCTATATGTGTTAGAGATAAAATAGCAAACACGAGTACTAATGACAATATAACATTAGAAATCAGTACAACTGATGAAAATTTGACTAGTGAGATGGATTCACACAAACTAGTCAGATTGACGAGGCGAATACGCTTGCATCTGTAGAGACAGAAATAGTCACCACATCCATCTCAACGAGGTCAGAAAATAAAACAGACGAAATGTTAACACGTTTATATAACATGATGTGTAGCAATTTTAATGACATGAATTTTAAATTCGATGTTCAAAAAAGTGAAATTACTGAAATAAAAAATGAAATTACAACACAAAACGTTCAAATTAAAAGTGATTTCAATGAGAAGTTTGACGAAATAAAAAGTGAAATTAAAAGCCGGAATTCTCACTTTGATAGAAGAATAGACAAAATGCATGCTCATTTCGATAATATACAGAAACACACAGTAACGTTAGTAGATGAGATATTTGATATACCGAATAGTAAAGTAGACGAGAATTACAAGAATAATTGTGGGGGTAGTAATGATGATACATTCACAGAAAATAATGTTAGTCTAAGTGCTAACAAGGTAAGTAACAGTGATAATTTGAATAATGAGTTTACAGGTAGTAAGAATGATATGATATTAGAAAAAGATGATGAGAGTATTATGAGTGATAATGAAGTGTTTGAGTGTGTTGAGTCAGAGAGAGAGAGAGGTAAGAGAAAGTACAGTTTTACAAGGGGTGCAGGGGTTAGAATTTTCCTTTGATGTTGTGTTAGGGGGTGAAGTCAAGTCTTCATGTATTTTTAATAAGGACGAGAGTTCCTTAAATTTATATTTGGGAGACGAAAGGTCTACAAATAGAGTTCCTTGGTGTTTTTGTGTACCTCATAGGTGGTGCAGTAATTATGAGTTAGTGACCCCTGCATATTTGGAGAGAGAGAGAGAGAGAGAGTGTAACTTGGTGTTATGGTGAGAAATATATTAAGAGAGAAAGTGTAGAGAGGTATTGTGAGAGAAAGAGAGTAATAGAAAATTTTAAAGTAAATAGAAAGTACAGAGAATTTGTAGAAAGGTTAGGAGTAGAGATGGTGGATGAAAATAATGAATACTTACCTTGTAGTAAAAGTGAAATTAAAATAATAATAGATGATGATAATAATGGTATCAAGCACTTACCTTGGGAAGTAACAGGTGTAGTAGTAGAAAATTATGATGATAATTACTATATGACCAACAAGATTATAACATATGATAATACTGAGGGAGATAGAACTATACTCGATCATGACTTGATATATAATAAACCGATGGAGATTGTAAACGGAATATATAAAATGTTTGATAATTATTATAATGATTATAATAATAAAAGTTATTTAATAGACAATAAGATAAATAGACCTAAGATTAGAATGTTATTCAACGATGGAGGGTAGATTGTTTTATTATGTAATGAACATTTAATATATGTGAAAAGTGGTTTTGAATTGGACTGCATATGGACTGATTTTGATTAATGACAAAATAATGAGTTTGGATTGTATATTTTTCATTGTGTTTATGTGTTAATATCAATGTATTTTTGTATTTTGATGTTGTGCATTACAGGTAAATTTTATGTACAACATGTATGTTTTAATAATTGTGTTAATAATTAACAGTTAACATGTTTTTGTTTAACTAAATAAGTGAAAATTTTTAAATAATTGAATAATAATTAAAGGTCAATTACTGAATTAATATGGTACAAAAGAAAGTTGTACTAACTTGTAACGGAAGTTGTAAATTATTAGTTGTAATAGAAAGTTTCTAATGAAGTTAAATTATTATTTAATTTGTAATGAAGGTAATTCCTAATGAATAATAATAAATGATTAAGTAAGAATATATATTTGAAAACTGAGATGTACTGTTATGAGTAGGTGAGAGATAAATTTTCTAATGCAATTGTCAATGATTACAGTAATGTAAAGTGTTAAAAAGGGAATAGTGCCTGGGTATAGATAAAGGCAGGTGAGTTATTTAATTGAAGTTAATGGGAGTTAGATAGTTAAGAATTTTAAAGAAAATAATACAAAGAGAATATTAGATATTTAGGGACACAGTAGTTAGTGATTATATGTAGAGGTGAGTAAAGTAAAGTTTAAACATTTATTTGTTGCTGATGATATTTTGTAGTGGGGGTGAGGTGATAAGGAGTAGCCAACGTATAGCGTTGTGGCAGGTAATAGCGTAGTTTAAGGGAGTGTTTGCCTAATTTTTTGGAAGGGCAAAATATTATGAATGTATATAGCCAGGTAGGGAACACCCATCTCTGTACAAAGACGCGCGGTGCTATAGGATTTATCGTCGGAATGAAATTAGTAAAGGTGTTTATAATTGAGAAATTGGTGTCATGATAGGTAAATTTGGTTGTTAGTTAGAAGAAAGGTGAGCAAGATTATAATAAGTAAAAGCATAGTGAATACAGGAGTCACCCAGACTAAACAATGATAATAATGTGAAAGGTTAGGTAGAAAGTTCAGAGTAGCAAGGAAATAAGAAATGAATGATGAAATAATAATAATAATATAATAGAATATTAATAATGAATTTGAAATAAATTCTATAATTATAATAAATAATTGATGGTTAATTAATGAAAGTTTAGAATTAATTAATTAATTAATTAATTGAAATTGTAATTTTTATAATTTAAATGCAAATTTAAATAGGTAGAATGTGTAAATTCTAATCAAGATTAAATATGAATTAACTACTTCAATGTATTAAATGTATTAATGTATCAATGTTGTTTATGATGTATCATGTATTATGTTTTATGTACTAACATAGAAATTTTAACCTGATGTATAGGAAATAGTGTGTGTGGAGGAGAAAGAGGGGTAAATATTATTAACAGCGCCAGTTATTAACTGTTAATAATAATAATAATAATAATATTAATTTCAATAAGATTTTATTAATTATTTTTTTCTATAAAATGTTTTTCTCCATGTTTGAGTAATATTTGGGAGATTTAAGTAATATTGGGGATTTATATGTGGATTTCCATATCTTTTATTTAAATATTTGTTTCTTTTATAATTACATTAATTATGAAACAGAAAGAGTTAATTATTATCGATGGGAATTGAAATAATTTTTACAATTCAGGGTAGTCCATGAGGAGAATGGCAATTCTATATAATTCTTGTATTTTACATTTTTTGTATTTATATTTCTAGTATTTCAAGCAAACCCAGTGCTTATTAACGCAAACCAGCACATAGCTAAGGGGAAACAGATCAGTTAAAGACAGAGTAATATACCAAGCCACTATTTTGATATTTTAATTTATTGTTTCAGTGTTTGGTGATGTTATGACGGCGGTCCTGAGCTGGCCAGCGCGTCAAGAGCAGGAACGTTACGCGCCTGATTGGCCTTATGGTGTTGGGATCTCGAAGAAGAAGTCCAGTAAGGTCATGCAGGTTCTGTCATCGTCATCAGACCACGGGTGAGTTATTGATTTCTTTTTATATAATTGTAAGGGGGTTGTGGCGAAATATCCTGGCTGATCCCTTTAGGAAGTACGAATGTGTCAATGAAAGTTTTTATGCTTCGGCACAAAATCTTTCATTGAGGGGGTTTTGTGATGGTACACTTCTGGTACAATCTAACATTTATAAAAATATGGCCCAAAAAACCATAGTTATTGTATTTATTTATTTTAACAATTATTTGGTAATAAATTTTGTAATATTTCATAATCCCTATAAAGTTTTTGTGAGTGGACTATATAATGTTTTATAAAACGTAGATTGGAATTGACAGGATTTCGATCGCTTTCATTGTAAAACGGCAAACACAGCAAAAAACCGAGTGTTACAGATAGAGATAACGGGACTATCCCTGATGACGTCAGCTGGAGGAATGCATATTTCTGTAAACAACTCGAGGCTGTAAACAACGAACAAAAGCCTGGTGACGTAGTTTTTGCCCCACCTACGCAATGTTTAACAAAGACTCTGTGTCATTTTCGCCTGGACAGTGAACGTAGCCGGCCGGCAGAGATTCACTAAGAGTGAATTTTTAACTTTCAAATCACCAACAGTGGTTAAATAATTATTTTCAAAATACCAGAAATGTTGGGGCGGTAATCAATTGAACAGGTGTCATCGGCCAATGGATCGTCGAACTGCGTGCGGCTAAAATCTGCCCAAAGTGTTTTCGAGGGTGGACACGACGGTGTGGGCCCGAATACGAAGTAAAAGAGAACAGATTGTGCACGATAGACGGATCCTAGCAGTGAGGTGAGACCTGTCCGATATTTTGGTGAGACCGTTCCTATATTTTATCATTCAAGTACATCAACATCATTATAATGACCAATTCAAAATTCATTCAAATGAGCTCATAAAATAAAATATTGTACCAGAGAATGAGAGGGAGAGAGACAGAGAGAGAGAGCATGAAATAAAATAATTTAAGTGCTGGGTTGTGCAAGATTAATTGTTTATCATGGTTAGTATATCTTAATATACCAGATTTTATTATTTTGTTACAAATGTTTCTTTTGGAGGGTAAAAAACCTGTAATTCTTATCAATGTTTAGGTTCAGATAAATGGGAACACGCCCCGAGGCGTAAAACGTGCATGTTTGGCACACATTTTTAAATATGTTTATATGACTAAAGGGTAATGTCATTGGTAAAAGTTACAAGTACGAGTGAGTTATTTCAGGTAACACATTTCGCCATTACTGGTTCGTTAACCTGAATCTTGGACCGAAAGGTAAGCTTAATCTCATATGTTGTTACACAGACTTCCATCATGGTGCCCGAAATTATTCAATGTTGTACTTGCTAAGTAAATTTCATGTGACACTAATTTGTATAATCACATTTGGGCGCTTTCCGAAAAGGGACTGTAGAATCACACCCTTGATCTTCTTTGAAATGGGGTCGGTTAATTCGTCGGTTAATTCGTACGTGTTGTTGTTGTTGTTTTTTTGTTATGGTATAGGGTCCTCCAACGTATAGTAACAATAATTTCTTTGATATCCCTTCTAGAGTGCTAGGCAATTCCCTGTTCTTTAACAACACTTTCTCTCCTACTTCATATTTAATTATTTTACCCGTAATTTTCTGGTATTTATTTCTGCGTTTTTCCAGATTTTCCATCACCTGATTATAAAATTTTAATTTATTAAATTGGTACTGTGGAGACTTAGGAAATTTAATCAATTCTTGGATCTCTCTGGGTGGTTGTTTTTCATATATGGCAGTGTATGGAGTGCAATTTATAGATGGATGATAAGCTAAGTTTAAAAAATCTTCTGTAGCTGATAAGTAATCAGGCCACTTCCTTTGTTGTTCTTAAGATTCTACCAACCTCTATCAGTATTCTTTCTGATGGATTGCTACTGGGGTGATATACGGAGGTCTTATAGCTTTTGATGTTCAGTTCTAACAATGTGTTCTTCCATTTTTTGCCTCGAAATTGTATACCATGGTCTGTAACTATTGAAACAGGTATTCCTATTTTTGGAATGTATTGAGTAGTTATTACTTCAAGAATTTTCTGCATAGTTGCTCGACTGATTGGATACAATTTGGTGAATTTGGTGAAGTGTCCATAATGATTATAATGTATTTATACCGGCTTCTACCTTCACTTCTAGGAAATGGTCCACATATGTCAATGAATAATTTTTCCAATTTTTGTTCAGACGATATAGGTATCATTACACCTTCCCTTCGTTCATTATTAATTTTGACCAATTGACAGATATGACAGGGTTTTATATAATTTTGTACCTTCCTGTGTATGTTCTTAATGTAACAATTCTCCTCCAATGCTTTCACTACCTTTACTGCACCCATATGTCCGTATCTTATGTGATATTCCAACACTAGTTTTTTCTCCATGATTCTGGGAATGATTACCTTCCAGTCTTCTTGGTTCAATGTATTTTTTATAAATAAAATTCCTTCTTGTTCACAATAGAATTGGTTTATTGGAGAGTTTTGGTTCTCCAAACGTTCTTTGATTTTTATTAATTTTGGGTCAAATAACTGATTTGCTCTGATATTTTGTAATAATGCCTCCAAATCAACTCTACTTTTAAGGATGTTGTACACCTTGATAATCCTTTCCTTCTCACCCTCAAATGTCTGGGTGTCCAGGTTTATTCGAGATAACACGTCTGCTATCATGTTTTGACTCCCTGGAATATATTCCCATTTGATATTATACTCCTGCAAGGCGAGTATCCACCTTGTAAGCCTTCCGTGACTCAGCTTACAACTTCTTAAAAATGAGATGGACTTATGATCTGTTCTGACAGTTACAGGATATCCCAAAATGTACGTTCGGAATTTACTACAAGCAAAGACTATGTTCAATAGTTCCTTTTCAGTAACATTATACCTTCTCTCACAGTGGTTTAACACACGACTGGCAAAACTGATGACTAAATGGTTTCCTTCTTTGTCTTCTTGGTACAATACCGTCCCAAGACTGACATCACTTGCGTCACAGTTCAAAAAGAATGGGTGATCAAAATTTGGATGATGTAGGATTACTGTCTCTAAGAATTTATCCTTTATCTGTTGTAGTATAGCATCCTGTTCATGTCCCCATATGCATTTGTTTTTGGAAGACAGCTGTTCCTGAAATTTAGATGTTAATGCTGAATAATTGCGTTGGAACTTCCGGTAGTAATTACACAGTCCTAAGAAGGATTGGAGTTGCCTCTTATTCTTTGGTTGTGGGAACTTCTGGATTGCAGTAACCTTTTCTTGTGATGGGGAAATACCTTGTTCAGTCAAATTGAAACCTAAAAATTGAACCTCCTTCGCTATTAATTGGGATTTTTCGAGTTTTAGTGTTAGTCGGTTATTATTTGGGGTAAAATTTTGGTTGTAATTACGATCGTTGCGATTAAAGTTATAATTATTCCGGTTATTCATATTATTATGGTGATTATTATTCATACCATGATTATTATTTCTTGAACCGCACTGATCAGTTCGTTGTCTGCTTCTTTTGTAGTAACCCTCGTGCTCATAATTTTCTAACAAGTCAGCCCTTGCGTGGACCGTTTTAATCTGGCTTCCCAGGCGTGCTCTGGCAATTCCTGCGTCATAATGATATGCCATTTTAGTTACTAGGGATTCTTCTGGTATTCTTGGCTCTAGGTGTCTAGCCAAACACACCTTTCCCCAGAAGTAAGTAGTTGGAGATGTACCTCTATTTACATCATATCTTCCCTGACAAATGTTGTCCCTGATAATATTTTGTATAGCTTCGGACCAATATTTTTCTTTAAATAGTTTTTTAAATTGAGCGTAGTCCACTATTTCATTCCTGGTTGCTGTCCACCAGTTGTCCGTAATCTCCCTAAAATGCTCATCCAACATCTCTCTAATCGAACTCCAGATAGTTATTCGATGTTTATTAAAATGTTCCTCGATTCTGGCCAGGAATTCCATGGGGTTTCTAGGATAATTTTTGAAATTAATCCCTTCTCTGGTTTCATTTGTGGAAATATGAGTAATATTATTTAGTCTGGTTCGAATTAATTCAATTTCTTCTTGATTTTGGCGTACTTGACCAGTTAAATTGTTCACTGTAGTGTTAATTTTGTCACACCTTTCTCCGGTTTGTTTCTGTAAATTTACTAATTTTTCTTGTTCCTTTTGTATTCCTTCTATTTGAATACGATTATTTTCTTGGACCTGGTCTATTCTAGCATTTACCATTACTTTGTTTTGTGTGATGGTTTTGTTAGCTTTTCTCAACTCTCATTAGTGTCAGCTGTTTCTTGCTTCCTTTCCTCATCGATTTTGTCCATCTTCTGGTTAATTGTATCATTGACCTGTTCAATTTTACCATTAATTCTTCTTAAATTCTCTTCATTGATTTGCCTGAATTCTTCCTTCATTTGGTTATTATTGTCACTTATAGTTTGCCTTAAGGTTTCATTAGTACTTTCTTTAATATTGTCGATTTTCTCATTTATCCGTTTATTCTCCTCCTGGATTTGTCTTAAATTCTCATTATTATGCTCGTTTTGTTTCCTAAAATTTTCATTAGTTTCTTCTCTGTTTTGGTCAAATCTCTCCTCCATCTGTTTTATTAAATTTTCACTCATTTTCTCATTTTGTACCCTTGAGTTCTCGTTAATCTCTTCCTTCATACCGTCTATTTTCTCGTTTGTTTGTCTGTTATCTTCATTGATACTATCAATTTTTTCATTTGTTTGTCTGTTATCTTCCTTGATGCTATCAAATTTTTCCTCCATTTGTTCTAATAAGTTTTGACTCAAAATTTCATTTTGTTTCTTTGAGTTTTCAGTGAATTCTTCCTTGATGCTATCAATTTTTTCATTTGTTTGTCTGTTATCTTCCTTGATGTTCTTCAAATCTTCCTTCTGCTTCTTAAAATTGTCATTCGTTTCTTCCTTATTTCTGTCCATTTTTTCACTCATACTATTCATTAACTCCATTAATTTTATAAGATTCGGGTCTCCTCTATCTTCCTTTCTTACTACCGTCTCCACATCCTCCACCGATGTTACTTCCTTCTCGGCCTCCTTCGTCCGTCTCAGTGACGACGCCCTTTTATGCATCTTTATTATTTTTTGGAACTTATAGCAGTCGCCAGCTAAAAATTAGGAAATTAATTTGCTTGTTTTAATTTCTTCACCTAATATTCCCTAATTTTAGCCTCACTAGTTGGTGTGCCAATTTATAGTACGACTCGTTTATCCCGTAGTATTGTAATTGTATAATTTGCCCTTGTTATGCTTTGTATGTTAATTTGTAATAAATAGTTGTAAATAGTGTTATCAGTTGATCGTGGAATATTTATGTTGTGTGTTTTCGAATGTGATTTAATATATAAGTTAAAAGAATTGAATTATTCTGCCTTGTTTTAATAAACAGAATTATAATTATTCCAATTCAGCAGTTAGAACTCCAAAATCAATTCAAAAATAGCGGTCGAGTCATCCCAAACAATTCTCAAGTCACCTTCGATATTAGGCTTTAACCTATTCGTTGAGGTTAATCTTGGTTTTGTAGTTTGCGTACTTCCAATGACTCCCCAACGTCTTCTTATCCTTGTTAATTATAAAATAAATGTTGATAATATATTATGTTCATGAAATAATAACGCATGGATACGATTTATTAACATAATTGTTTAATCTCTGTAATATGGTTTCAAACTGATAGAAAATTCCATTCGATACATACGGCTGTCACAATCGATATTTATCTCAGGAGTGAATAATTAAATAAGGTTAATATATTTCGTGGGAATTCTTGTGGCTGCTACAAAAAGTTCCATTACATGATAATTAACAATATAGAGTACCTTTACAAATCATCTATTACTTATAATCTAAAAAAATTACAAAAATTATATATTAAATAACATACGATGTTTGACGAGATTCAATACGCTTCGTAAAAAGCATGCAGGTTAGAGTGACGTCAACATCATGGCTGCCGTTGTCCGTGTCAGAAAATAATGAAGTTTATTAAATGTGTACAAATAAATGTTTTCCTTGTAATCACTGTTTCGTTAGATATGGAATTTGTTTTCACTTGTTAAAATGTTCACTAGTGATTAGTGTTAGTGTGACTTGGTGTATTGTCTAGTGGTTGTTCCTTTTTGGATAAAAATATTGTCAATGATTAAGTCAAATTATACTTTACACATCTAGGCGATATTGCTGAACGTTTTCTGGTTTATTCTTTATAATTTCTTGATTGTGTGTGTTCCTGGTTCATGAAATGATTGTAGTGGAGGAATTATTTATCTTCAATGGTGGTCATACAAATCTTCTTTCACAAACGGTTTAGTAATTTTATATTTTTATTTTAATAACATCTTGACACGCACTATTCAACTGTTCATCACAATTAACAATTAAGTGTTATTTCTTCTTTTTTAGTCACCGAACTCATACAAACTTCTTAAATTTTGATTGGCCATTTATGTACAGGTTAAATGTTATATGATCAATACCCATTACCTACTTTACATTTTATAAATTACCTTTAATAGATAATTTTATTATTATACTCTAATGATACATGCAATGTTTATACAATTTTTAATTAGATAATTATAAACAATTTGATACTAAACATGCCTCAGTTTATAACTGTAAAACCTTATTAATTTGAATTTCTCTGATGTGGTGGAACAATTTGTTATGGTTGATTGTAATTTCTACCTTGACTCCCTGAGATAAATATATTTAAATAAATTAACTGGTGACATAAAATCTTATAACATATAACAAAAACTCTTAATAATAATACTTGTTTTTAACAACTTTAATTATTGCATACTTTTAAACTATTGTCTGTATGGTAATAATAAAACACTTTTTATAAATAATAAATAGCACACTGTTTAACTATAGTTTGTGCCACTATTTATTATTATATCATTCATCACTGTAAAGGTTTGTGTCCCTTTTTCTATCCTTAATTACAGGCCTATACAATTTTATTTACTACAATTTTATTTATATGGATAGGTACTCTTTATTGGGTTTGGTTGTATTATTCAGGGCAAGTTACTTAGGCCTACTAGGTTTATTTATTTAACTTCTTGTCTGTTTACTGCCCTATTATACTGGGTTATTTCTGGTCTCTTGATGATATTAAATAAATCAAAAGTTGTTTTTATTTAGTTATATTTGGTTCTTTACTAATCTCTTTAAAACTTGGTAATTTCCTTTAATTGACTATTAATTGTGATTCCTTGTTCTCTCTCTGGATAGGATTTCCCTATTATATTTACAATTCTTTTTCTAACATTTTGTTTTGTTACAACGTCTGCCCAAGAAGAATGTCAATAATATAAAATCCAGTTACGTGCAGCATTTAATGGATTACAACCACAATTACACCAGTTTTGTACAAAATTTAAAACCTCTACATTACTGTAAGAAAGGACGTTCATGGATGCAATGGAAGAATATATAATCTACAAAGCAAGTAAATTCCAGAGTGATGAGTTATTGAATGATATGTTGTCATTTAAATCCAACGTCTTCTTTGACACAGTAATACGCATACAACAAGAAGAAAGCAGATGACTGCTTGTGTAAGTTTGTGATAACAAATCAGTCGACTTTTAACTGTACGACGCGCACGTGAGTGAATACACATAGCTATGTGTTTACGCGAATACGAATGTTGTGCAGTGGTTTTATAATTTTTAAAAACAACGATGAGTGACTAGTGCATGATTTAATTTTATAACCTGATGATGGGACTGTGATCCTGAAACGCATTGTTACGCAAATAATTAAGTTGCAAGGAAGGAATTAGATGAAGGTAATTACCAAGCTATATAATTTATTAAGCTGAAAAAACGTTATAAATAACAACGTTATTATAAGCTTTGAACATCTAAATGCATACAAAAAACCAGAAATATATAAATCCAATTTGGCCACACATGTAATAAACACAGGACATGAATTCCCAGACATAACCAATGTGACACTAATAAAACATATACCACACAAAGGCACCATAATGAACATTTGGGACAATTTACAAACATAAAACACAAAACAAACTAATACCTGAACAAATACAAATCAATACAAAACATGATACAATACTCAAAGCACTCACCATCGAAAATATACAAAATACTAATACATACACCACAATCACACACAACAATACCACTTTAAAATACCAGAGACCAACAAGAAACCAAAATAGCGTCCAGCCAACACACAAATACTTCACCAGACGCAAGATCACGAAGGCTGAGGATGAGAACACAGGAGTTCTCGAAACATGTTCCAAATAAGGGAAAAATAAGATCTTGAGGTAAAATACATATAAATATTATTCATTTACAAGAAGAACAACATTTACAAGAACAACAGTAATCATTGATAAAACAGACTACATCAAAAAAACCGAAGACTTCATCAACAATAATAAATGCGTACAACTAGATAAAAACCCAACAGAAAACTATCTTAAACAAACAATAAAACTAATAAAAACAAATAAAAACATTTTCAACAATAAAAACATAGACATATATATAAACAATAATCCAGAACCACCTAAAATGAACAGCCTAATAAAAATACACAAATTAAACAACCCAATACGTCCATTAATCAATTTCAAAAAAGCTCCTACATACAAAATATCAAGAATAATAGCACAAAAACTAAAAAGTAACCATCTAACAAATAACCATCATAACATAAAAAATACACACGAATTAATAGATAAACTAAAAATAATAAATATAAATGAAAATACATTTTTCACATCATATGACATAACAAACATGTACACTAATATCCCAGTAGAAGAAACAATTGACATAATAATAAACAAACTTATAGAACAAAATGAAAACAAACAATATATAACCGAAATAAAAAATAGTCTCCAACTAATACTAAAACAAAATTACTTTGAATTTAATAGCAAAATTTATCAACAGAAAGAAGGTTTAGCAATGGGATCACCATTATCAAGCATAATAGCAGAAATATTCCTACAACACATAGACACCAAAATACAAAATATCATAAAAACACATGACCCAGATGGCATATGGATAAGATATGTAGATGATGGACTATATGTATCAAATAACAAAAACACAAATGCAGAGAACATATTGAAACAAATCAATAACATACATCCCAAAATACAATTCACAGAAGGAAAAGAAAAACATAACAAAATCAACTATTTAGACATAACCATCACAAGATACAACAAACACATACAATATGCAATATATAGAAAACCAACTTCCACTAACATCATTATACCTAACCATTCTGACCACCCACCACAACATAAAATGGCAGCACTTTATTCATTATTTAACAGAATGTACAAAATACCCCTAAACAAACAAGAAACTGACAAAGAAAGAAAGATAATATACCAAATTGGTTATGCAAATGGATACAATAAAAATACTATGATCAAAATAGAAAATAAAATCAAATACAAAATAAAAACTGAACAATTAAGAATTAATCAAAATGAACAACACATAAATAATAGCAACAACAACAAAAATGGGCCACATTCACATACATAAATAATAAAATGACAAAACTAACAAAACTATTTAAAAATACAGATATAAAAATAGCATACAAAACTAATAAAAATAATTTACAAAAACTAAATAGCCCACACAACAAAGATAATACAGCAACTAACGGTATATACAAAATTGAATGCCAAGATTGCAATAAATGTTACATAGGACAAACAAAAAAACAGCTGAAAAAACGTTATTTTGAACACCTAAATGCATACAAAAAACCAGAAATATATAAATCCAATTTAGCCACACATGCAATAAACACAGGACATGAATTTCCAGACATAACCAATGTAACACTAATAAAACATATACCACACAAAGGCACCATAATGAATATTTGGGAAAATTTACAAATATACAAACATAATACACAAAACAAACTAATACCTGAACAAATACAAATCAATACAAAACATGACACAATATTCAAAGCACTCAACATCGAAAATACACAAAAAACTAACACATACACCACAATCACACACAATAAAACCAATTTGAAGTACCAGAAGCCAACAGGAAGCCACAATAATAATAGTCAACCAACAACACATATGTACTTCACCAGACACAAAAACCGGAAGGCTGAGGATGGGTACAAGATGGTACCCGAAACATGTTCCTAATAAGGAAAAAAAGGTATATCTTGAAGTAAATTTATTTATAAATATTAAATGTAATATATATATATATATATATATATATATATATATATATTGTAACATGACATATGAGCCCTAAGATTTCAGTAACATGAAAGACTTACACATGTCAATAATTGAGTCAAAAAGACAAAAGACAAGCCAAGTAATTTGTCTAAAATGCCAAGCTCAAAGCTACACGAGCTACCTATCACCAAAGATAAACTCACAGCAATAAGAGTATATAAACTGATGGTAAATGTAAATGAAATGACTTTATAATGAAAAGAAGATGAACTACACAATGATTGTACCACAGGGAGCAACAACCCAATAGTTTTCGGTCAGTGAAGAACCAAACAATACAAGAAAGAAGAGACAAGAAAGAAGAATCAGTGAAGAAGAAGTGAAGAACCAAGGAAGAAGTGAAGAAACCTACTACGAGAAAGACACCTAACAACCATGGCATAAAGTATAGATTCCAAGAGCCAGTCAACTATAAATCAACATCTACCCGTATATACAATAACTAATCAACCTACAGATTGAAGAGATGGACAAAAAACTGACTAACTGAGATGACCAAGATACAATAAATAATGTTATAAATGAATAGGACAACATGTGTTATAGAAAGAATGAAAATAACAATAATGTTTATTGAATACAAGCTGTAGATAAAAGCATAGTAACAAGTTATGCACAGCACAAATGTAACAAAAGAAGTATTAATTTGTCTCAGAATATTAGCAAATAGTCAAATTAGTCAAATAGTCTAACAATCATGTATAATAAGAAAGGGAATAACTAAAAACGTTATTAGTTATCATAATTAAAACCAAACATGTAAAAATAAGGTTAATAGAATACCAATTTGTGTCAACCCAACATACACATTGTTGGCACAAATGACAAAATCACATAACCTAAGATGTAGGTAATATTCCTCTAAATTCACAACTAGCAGTAGGAAAAACCTACCCAAACCAGAATGTTTTATATGTAAAATCAAGTAGAAATGATAATCTTTCTATAGGTACCCATATAACATACCCAAGATAAATTTTAAATAAGAATATAAACAAATACAGTGAACCAAAACCAATCAAAATGGAAT
Source organism: Magicicada septendecula (assembly GCA_034769895.1). Classification (NCBI taxonomy): domain Eukaryota; kingdom Metazoa; phylum Arthropoda; class Insecta; order Hemiptera; family Cicadidae; genus Magicicada; species Magicicada septendecula. Next base: position 616,627,621 of record CM068368.1, read on the forward strand.
TCACTATGTAAAACCTATATAATACCATATTATAAAACCCAATAGAAACAAAACGTTGACGTCAATACCACAAGTAGAGTGTAATACCACTACTGTACTAGTGTATAAAGATTATAAGAAAGAATATAATATGTTACAATTGTAATTAAGTGCACCTGTCATGTGACACCAGGTGTAAGTAATATTATTTAATCAAATACAATATGGAAAAGACTAGTGTACTAGACACTCCAAGCCCATTACAAAGACAGTGTTATTATTCAACTATTGTACCTAAATAATAATAACAAAAGAACTAAAATTACCAAATAAGAGTAACAATAAGTATGCATCTCATAATGAAAAATAGAGACCACTTAATTAACCAGAAATGACAAGAAATACCTAATATCCCAGCTAACAAAGGTTATCAGTAGTTGTAACCATTTGTTATTATCAACTGGAGCCAGACAGAAAGTAAACAGACACTTTCTAATATGTGAAATATGTATATACAAATATAAGAACCTAGGCTAAGACAATGATAGTGTAAGAAATGTATTTTGTAATAGATTTAAGTAATTAGCAACTAAGGAGTATAAGAGAACTTGGAAGGCATGCCCTCAAGTGGGTATGAGTGCCATTATATAGAGTTAATCGAAAAATAAATATAAAATAATAGTGTATAGTGAATGGTGATAATTACAAACATTAACTTCCTTGATAATGGACCAAAGCACACCATGAGTGGACTCAAAATAAAGAGCCGAGTGTTACCAATCCAGTGATACGCTCAGATTTAAAATCTAAGCCATATTAACAAAGTTATTACGATTATAAGGAATTCATGTCAAATTGAGAAAACATTTATACTCTTGACACCAAAGACCCCACGCCAACTTCAACAATTGAAATAAAACGCCGAGGGGGTATGTGCATCAAATTAAAGATTGTCAACCAATCAAATCCAAGGATTTAACAAAATTTTGGATGTTTGCAAAACGGAACGGCAGGGCAAAGCTTGTAATTTTGTCACTTTTTAATCACCATTGGGAGCGAGTAGACGACGCCAGTCGAGAGCAAAAAGTCAGCTGATCATATGGTTTGTGCGCGTCACCGATGTAAAAAGTGTGACCTAACCTAAAATTGTAATAACAAAAAATACTTTAGTATCAGAGTGTGAAGTGTAATAGTGCGTAACAAGGATTGCTCAGTGTATAATCCAGAGCAATTCCGGGATTTAAGTTATAAAATAAAAGGGAGTATAAGTGATTATTACATTTTTTAGTTAAAAAATGAAAAACGATATAGTCGAAACATTTACAAACAATGATACTAGATTAAGATGTATTTATAACAGTACCTAATCAACAATGATGACAATCCTCAGAGATTTGATTATTCTATTTTTATGAATTTATTAACTTTCAATTAATTTCTATGTACGAATACTCTGTGTGAATTAACCACACGTAATGACAGTTGTCAATTGTCAATTATCACATATCAATTGAATTAACTAATAATTACTAATGACCGAGGTTTGTCAACTGATTGATTTATTAACAAAAGTTAATATAATATTTCCATGTTATTTATATTTTATGATTTAGGAAAGGAACCTACTGTTATAACCATTTAAATGTTTTTTCTTGTTGTGAATAATAACCAAGGTTAAGATATATGGTTACTTACAGCCATGTAACTATATTTATGTAACACTAAACAGTGAATCAGATGTTTTACTGAATGACACTGCTATAATATATATCATTGTTCATTTTTAATTGTCTTGTCAAGAATTACTTTGACTTTAATTAACTATATTTCAAACCTTTATTATCAATTGAATTTAATAATTCTACTAACCCGTAATGTCCGGAATAGACACATGGTTATTATTTTTGTGTGTTAATTATAAGTAATGACTGAATTGTAGTCAACATCAAATTATTTAATAACAATTGAATGATAGTTCTATTCGATGATTTGGTATTCTGTCAGCTCAAAGAATTCATGAAGGCATTAAACTAATGTTAACCAAAAAACAGTTAAGACAGATTAACTTTGTAAACAGTTCTGCCACCCTGTGGCAAATTTTATAAAACTAAAAATCTCATGCTTTTTATTCTGAATTCAATTATAAATAATACTCCTGCTCATTCAGAAAGAGCACTTTATTTGAATAAAATATTTGTTGACATAAGAAAACAGAGTCAGTCAGTTTATTTCAGTAGACTAGTTGAAAACAGGTGAATGAATTTCATTGGTCAACTCAACAAGCAGCGGCGAATACAAATACGGTAAGTCCGTATACATTGGATTGAGATAGCGACCCTGCAAGTTCGACAAGACTCACCAAGTAAGTGTTGTTTATGCAGAATATTTGTGTTTTCAGCACGGGACATACACCACTGTTTCAACGAGTCAACGGAAGAATATCTGTGTAAATAAACCAACCGAAGTAAAAAATTACTTCGATAAATAATTTCTTGTGCATCAACCGGACTTATTCAAGTTGGATTCAACGCTAGGTTGAATTGAACCGGATAAGTCAATAATAATACAACATTAAAATAAAGTTGTTAAAAATTATAAACAAAAATAAACGGGAAGTTAGCTCTCCAGAACCCCAAAACGACGATTACTTACAGATTGACGCATACAACTTGAGGCGTAAAAACTACACAAACGACGTTTCGTAACAGATTGGCGCCCAACGTGGGGCGTAAAAACTACCACAAACGACGTTTCGTAACAATATATATATTCAAACTCTTTTGCTACAGTCCGTTTCTTGATTTATATAATATATTTATTATTTATACTGAAATTACCTCAAGATATTATATTTTCCTTACTAGGAACATGTTTCGAGAGCTATTGTGCTCTCATCCTCAGGCTTCGCGATTCTGCTTATAGTGAAGTACCTATGTGTTGGGTATAAATAATATATATATTATTTATTTATATATACTAATTTCAGTATAAATAATATATATATTTTACCTGTACTGTTAATTATTATTGATGTTAAATTATTTAATAGTGTGTAGCGAACCGTTTTATACTTTTTCTCAATACTTATTTTCGTCCGTATTTCTCGCCGCTAGAAGTTCGTATTTCCCTCTCTTCTGGTCCATGTAGTCGTGTGTCCGGCTACCGTTTTACTCTGTACAACTTGTGTGTAATGGGTGTAACGTGTCTTCTCTATCCGTCGTTCAAATGCATGCAACTTCCGCCGATTTCGTCCGTTGCGAACGTACGAATAACCAGGTCTCAATGTTCTTACCTGTTGTTCACTAGGGGTGTGAAAATCCCGGTGGCGCCAAATTGTTTTATTAAAACAATTAAAATAAAATTCAAATGTGTATGACCAGCACTGCTCAGGCGGTTTGAATAATTCAAATATTTCCGCCAGCCTAGGCCGTCTGTAGCGACCAGTAGTTCGTTGCGTGGGCTGTGTAATCGCTAGTCGTCAACACTACTTGTCTGCTAAAAGGTACATAAATTATTGTCCACCTCCTAATGAAATTATAACACCGTGGTTACACTCAACACTTATTTATTTTGCTATTAATGATTAGTTATTCATTTATTACAAATTATATTTCCCTTTTCAATACAAATGCTCCGGTTATATTCGAGACAACTCTACAGGGTTTGACAAATCGATATCTGAACTGATAAACAGACTTTCAGTAATGGCGTCTGTTGGAAATTATACACAAAATATTAGTGTTCGTTTGTCACAGGTTCTTGAGATTACATTAAAAGGATTACAAATGTTTAAAACAATAAAAATACACACCCTTACATCAGTTAAACTTAAATAATATATTGTGTAGGTATAATTTGTTTAGTGTAGTGTAGTAAAAGTGTTTACAAGTTATTGGTAATTAACAACAGGTTATCTTTGTCAGTTTATAAAATTTCAGTGACTTAGTTTTCTTTTTAATCTTTGAAAGTAATTATGTTCAGTTTAGTGAGATTTCGACCTTTAGTGAGAAATAATTAACGTGAGTTTATTTAGAAATTTGGGTAATTTTAATAGGTACTTATCACTTCAGTAGACAGGACGAGCTCATTCGATCTGGTATTAATGGGTTATACTGCAATCCTCTTTAATTTGCATTGGTTCGGGACATCGGGCACCTTTTCCAAGTTAATTGGTAGGATTCTACTTTCTTTTTTCGTGAATTCGGCCTCGACATTAGTTATATTGTTCCAGTCATCGTCTTCCTTCTTGGGATTCACTTGCTAGTAACTTCTTTTGAGATTTTTGATGTTTTAATTGACAATTTTGGTCATTCTAAAACTAGCGTCTATTCAACGAAAGCGTCATATAACGAGTAATGAAATCTAACGGTAATTAGACACCAAACGACTGTTGTCATAGTAACCAATTAATCCCGATTGGTTAATTCTGAAGTAGTCTATTGTTATCAAATTTTGAATTTTTATTCAAAATAACTGCATATCTTCTTATTGATTATATTCTTCTGTCCTCTTCCCTACATATTAAATATTATCACCACTGTTATTATTTCCTTTCAAAGATTAATTTGGTATCCCATAATGTATGGTTTTATGAAATATCAATGTTTGTACAAATCTGTTAATATTTGGTATTTATATTTCTCCTTTAAACTAAGTTCTTATTCTAATATTTTTTCTTTAAACTGATTTATAAATTATTCTCGGCTATTTACCTGCCTTGAATTTCTTAATCTCCTGGTTGTTTTTATACAGTTTGCAATTCTTTATCATTGACAGTTATACATTTCCTAGGCCTTAGTAGCCATTGATTATTTTTATTTAAATTATTCTAATTATATTTCATCTCATTACAAAGTTTTTGTTCTGTTGTTATAATTGATTTGTTTAGTGGTTGTTATGTCTTAAGTTTGTTTTTGTTCTGAACATATGTCAGGATTATTTTTTATGTCTTAATACTTAAAATATAACACTTAGGCCTATGGACTGTAAGTTCCCTCCAGCCATATCCTCTTCATAATTGAAACAAACAATTCTTTATACGTTATTATTAACTGTTGTTTTTAACATTAATTTCCTTCTTTGCTACTACTCTGAGTAATAAACATCATTACTTCTTGTAAACTTATTTAACTTAATTTCCCTCATAACCTAGGGTATTTACCAACTATATTTTTAATTACTTAAGTCTTTACTACTACTTTTCTACATCCCATGTTAACACAAACAGTTTATTTTACCTGGGCTTTCTCCCCTGAATAATATTGTATTCTTTACCTATTTCTAATCTAAACACTATCTCTAATTACCCTTAACTATATAATTTTTTACAATTCCACTCTTAAATCTTTCATTGGTCCATCATTGATTTATTGAGTGTTTACTTATCTATCACTATCTTTTTTTAATTATACTATTGTTTACAATATCCTTTTTCACACATCACTTTCACTGTTATCACTTTTTATTTTACACGTTTATTGGTGGGTAAACCCTATTATTATTTCTCTTTGTCACTTAATTATTTTCATTATATTTCTCACTATCTCACTATCTTTACAAATTTTATTTGTATCTAATGAGTTCATGTCTCTTTCTAGATTTCTTATTTACATATACTACTAATTCGTGGGTTAGTGTATTTTTATTTAATGGGTTTTTATTAATTATGATTCATATTTGTCACATAGATAATATTAACATTTCTTTTTTATATTGGTTAATCACCGGTTCCGTTTCCTTTATGATATTGGATGGTGTCATCTTCCCCTTCCCTCTCCTACATTATTTGTCTGTGTTTTATCACCTTGGTTCATTTTATTTTCTTTGCAGTTGGTTTGGTCTATTAATTACATTCATTTTTCTTCTCCTTCACTTCTATCTTGTCTCGCTTTATTTTGGTTAATATCTGGCCAATCTCTGGGGTTGGGTCAAGGTCATTTGTCTGTCAGTCTAGTTTGTATTTCTTATTTAATAATCACCTTTGGTTTACTATTCTTCCTCCTTCACTCTTAATTATAATTACTACTTTCATTCTCGTTATTATTTATTTATCAAAATATATTATTTCTTAGCATTTTTTACATACTTATTGATATCAAATATGATCAGGGTTTGGCAATGTTATTATATATATATATATATATTGTAGCGTAACCAAAGTGTACCAAACTACAAGCTACTATTAATCGATAAAACTATACATAGGACAGAACCATAACAATCCAAGATTAACTTGTAAGGGATGGGTGATCATGAAATATAGGTAATAACAAGTGAAGAATAAAAACAGTTAATATTATAAACTAAAAGAGGTGTAAACTAACTCAACCGCTATAAATAAAGAATAAAAAATCTACAGAATAAATAAAGTAGAAAATAGAATCCCAGAGGGGAAGAAAATTAAGTATTAAAATAACAAACAAGACTTACTAAATGACATGACAATAACAATAACTGAGACTTAAATTCAAAGTTATCCAAATAAGATTTGGAGAGTGAAGTAATAAGAAATGATTAAAAACCACATGACAATGTATAATATAAGAGTATAAGAGTGTATCTTAACTTCAACCATAACATTTATGTAACCAGCTGAATATCAGAGAGGACTGAATAGTAAATAAAAAATGTACATAGAATAAGACAAACTTGATAATAGTAATCAGAAGTATAATTAGTAAATAGTACTATTAATAAATAGTACTAACTAATTAAAATAACTAATAAAAACCAAGCAGGGGAAATAAATTTAGTCAGGGAAAGTAAAGGTGGACAACCTAACCTAACAAGCAGTGAATTTACTCTTGTAACTACAAAATATGTAGAAAAAATGATATAAAAATATTATGTGTTACGTCTAGGTGAAACTAGATTGCATAAACAACATTCTAAGACAGATATTAGGTCATCAAGATGTTGTAATTAATGTAATTAACATGATGAAAGGTGATAGAGTAGCAGAGGCTAATATTGTATAATAGAAAACCACAGAAATACCAATAAATAGTGAGAGTAAATACTATCAATATAACCAGTGATATGTAAACTAACTATTGATATGTAAACCAATTACTAATTGTCACTAAATTAACCATTAATAATATACCTATAATGCACATGACCTGTTGCAACAAGATGCAAGGTTCATTAGTGGAAATCACAAGAAAATCAGAAGGTTAAGCTGAAACAACCTATTGTAAAACTTACTAGTAACTAAGATGTTTAATTAGGAATAAGATATCAATCGAATAACCTATGTATAATAAAGAAATAATAATAACTAACAAGCTGCCTGATTGTACAAGAACTCATGTGATTTTAATGATAATATACAAGAAAAAAGGCATGCCTTGAGCAAAATTAAGTGAACCAAAAGTTGGTATGGTTATTTAGAATCAAGTACCAAGTGTTGTAAACTATCATAAGTTACTTATTATCTTGTATGAAGTAAAACTAGCTCATAGTGCTATAGGCATCATGAAGCCTATGAATAGATTATGTATTTATTTCACAAGTGAAAGTTTATAATGTTAATTAAAAGCCAAAAAAGTAAAATCCAGGTGGCAGAAATGAAATATCTTAGGAGAGTAGTGGGAGTAACAAGGAAGAACAGAGTTATACACAAATAAGAGAGGATCTGGAAGTGATACTGATTCTGGATTTTATTGAACTGAGACAACTATGCTGGTGGGGACACATGCAGAGAATGGATAGTGATAGAATGGTAAAACAGGTTTGGGAGGCAAAATCAGGGGGGAGAAAGAAGAGAGGAAGACCGCGACTGACTTGGGATGGAATGATGGGCAACATTTTAAGAGAAAGAGGCTTGGGCTGGAGGGAAGCGAAGTCATTGTCAATGGATAGAGTAAGATGGAAAAAATTTGTATATAGAGTGTAGTTGATGTACTTATCATATATTGATGTAACCGGACACCAATATGGTATAAGAGTATTTTTATAATAAATAAAAAAACTATTCGAAATATCAAGATATTAATTAAGTAACTATAAGACATATTTTAATAATAATATTGTATTAGAAACATAAGTTAGAAATACTATCGTTGTTAATAGTGAACAGAATTATGCATTGTGAGATGTCTAAATGTTTAGAAGGACAAATGCCAAATGCAGGTAAAGTTATATTAGTGGTCACAGGTAGCATAAAGAATTAATATCCATTGTAAACTATTTTTATAGATTTTAGTAAAACGTTTGGTGTCAGTTTTGTACTCTCAAATCCAAAAACCCACACTTCTGACAAAATTAAATAATTTTTTTAACGCGGGGGTGAGGATTTAAAGAAGGAATATCATGAATTCCAACCAATCACTTATAACGAGCATTCCCCTCGGTGGCACAGATAGGAACAGCGAGGTGACGCTTGACTTTACAGACAGTTCTTCATAAGTTTTAACGCCATACGGATGACAAAATCCATGCACAAATAATTCGCCAGTTACCCATAATTCAGTGAGGTACCGAAAGTAAACACGGGGCGTCCTAACCTTCAAGAAGTGAAGTAAATCGACTTAGAGTAACCCACATAGTGAAATGTAGTATAATGATAAAGCAATGAAGGCTAATTAAAAGTGAATAGTGAATATAACAATTTTAGAAAAGGGATTAAGGAAGTATAGTGATTTATAAAAAATAATTAAATAATTTATCACATTATATGACTATACTATTCGAGAACTTATTAAACATATGTAACAATTGTCAACACTACACAACCAACAAACATTATTAATATAGTAACTTTACCTTTTTATTATAAGTACGTTAATTGTAAATTGAGGTTATAAATGGGTGAACTAACCTCCAGTCACATGCTAACCTCCAAAAATTAAGTCAATGTTCCGATGGACATTATTGTATTAGATTAAGAATATATTATTATTATATGTAATCACTCTCCAATTACGAGGTTTTACATTAGTAACAGACATTTTCCATTCCGTATCTTGCCATTAAAAGAACCTAATTGTACATAAATAACTTAGATAATTGTGTCAACAAAACGGTTTATGGACCGTGTTACCAACCCTGAGACATGAGTTTCAACAAAGTAACTGACTGTTGTAAAGTATGAATAAATGAATTAATTGTTTGAACAAAGGATTAATAATCCAAGAATACTATGAATAAATCGCCTTTTAACAACATTGATGGAGTATGAAGTTAGTTTATTCAGTCAATAAGCTTTTAGTGGTTTGAGTTCAGGTTATGTTTACCTCTGAAGTCAGTTGGTAGCAACCATTGCCTGCCGAAATGAAGCAGTTAAAATATTTTATTACTTATCACTGACCATAACTTAATGAACAGTGGTGTCACCAGTGATAAATCCACCATCGAAGTAAGTACTTATTTTTATCAACAACATTATTAATAACCACAACAGAATTATTTATCACAACAACATTGAGTGACGATTACTGCGGGTGGGGTTAGTACATAAGACAATTGAACTTAATGCAACTCAAGCCATGATGGCCATTTAATCAACTTATTTCATTAATTAGGCATTTAAATAATTAATAACTGAACATAATCCATATTAGCTTTTACTTTAAATACGCTCCTTTAAACGTTACGTAACAATATTTAAAGGGAGAAACCCATTTAGTAACAATATATATATATTATATATGTGTGTGTGTGTGTGTGTGTGTGTGTGTGTGTGTGTTGTAACGTGACGGTTTCCCTTACATAAACCCTAGTAATTTATCCAATTGAAAGCATAGATTTATGAATAAAAATTAATAACTTACCTACTTGTGACTATGCCAAATGAAGTACAAAATAAAAAATAAAAATATTATGTTTATTTTGTAAGATGTTTTCAATACCACGTTGTTTTAATATTATAAACTCCAATATGACAATACAAAGTTAATGAAAGATTTTAAAAATAAAATATTATGTTTATTTTGTAAGATGTGTTCAATAGCATGTTGTTATAACAAAATACTTAACAAAAACCTAGCTTGCAAGGTATCAAATTAATCAGCATTAAACCAGGATTTCATTTATAGCCATGTAATTGAGATTGTATGTAGCATAAGATAAGAGTTTTTTAAACTAGTAGTCATATATTTATTATGTCTAAGAAGGAAACCATTGTCATCAAACAATGCATGTGAATTGGACCAACAGGAATTTAGTTAATTTTGTACCAAGAAGACAGAAAAATTCATAAAATCATCACAGTCTATTGTTGGAATCCGAAGTGTAAAGAAGCACTCTCTGTATTACTCTTGGTCACGAAATTTCGTTTGGTATCGGATCCTCGACAGGTTAGGTACAATGAAGATAACTCAGTGAAAAATAATTAAATGATAAACTAGTACGAGTGAATCAAGAAGAATTAATTTATCACTAAAGTGAAAATATTATATAACAACCAGAAGAGTATCACAATTGGTGAGATTAATCCAAATTATTATTTTTTGAACGTAACTACAAACGGTGACACATGAAACTAGACTCACTCATTATTTGAATTAAACACTACTGTATAGCTCACTGCACACTAGAACTTATACAACCATATCACTGTTATTCGTCTGTTGTATATAACTTATTTGTTGTGTGTAGTAGTTAAGAAATTTATTGTAATGTGTTAAAAACTGAGAAACATTTTTGTCCGCCATCTGGTATCGACAAATGCACAGAAAACTTCATTACATCACTGAGTTGAAAATAATTTGGCATTGTGAATTAATGTTTAAGAGATTTGTAATTGTTTTGCACTTCAAATTCCACATTATCATGAACGTAGTAACTGTAGTCCAAAGAACCCATGTAAATTTATTTAAATTATAATTAATTCTAAACTTATTTAAAAACCCTTAGATAGAAATCATTGTACTAACATACGTTGAGTAAAATATTTTTGTTATTAGCTGAGGTATTTATTTATTTATTATTTTTAAATTATTCTATGGAACAGAAAGAAAAAAATACTTACGAATTAAATAAAGAAAATTTATTATTTACTTTGAAAGGAAATTGTGTAATTATTTCGAATGGCAACGAATTACTCCCTAACTACACTACGTCTAACCTTGTGAAGATTTGAGGCGCCACCTAGTACACGCTTTAGGTACTAAATGTAAGATAAAATAATAATTGAATTAAAAACTAATAACCAACTCTAACCAATCTCTTAAAAAAAAAACATATTAAAATACATAGTTATAATCCCAATTTATAATTTTATATTTCATAAATGACCCAATAACGTGTGGTTAGAGCATTGTTTTTTCATAAAAACGTATTTCCATTTATATTTATTATTTTTAGTTTGTCTATTAAGTCATATGTATTTTTTATGTTATGATGATTATTTGTTAGATGATTACTTTTTAGTTTTTGTGGTATTATTTTTGCTATTTTGTATGTGGGTGCTTTTTGAAGTTGATTAATGGACGTATTGGGTTGTTTAATTTGTGTATTTTTATTAGGCTATTCATTTTAGGTGGTTCTGGATTATTATTTATATATATGTCTGTATTTTTATTGTTGAAAATGTTTTTAGCTGTATGCATTTATTTAGTTAAATACATTTTTCACATCATATGATATTACAAACATGTACACCAATATCCCAGTAGATGAAACAATAGACATAATAATAAACAAACTTAAAGAACAAAATGAAGACACACAATATATAACTGAAATAAAATATCGGTATGGAGAACCATACATGACTTCCATGTTCTAAGATTTACATTTAAAATAATTTACGAAATGAAATGTTTCCATAGAAACTACTTCTTTCCACTTATTGCTTCACCCTTAACCACAGTACTGTGGTCACTAACGTATACCACCACACGTTATCGCACTCGATTTTCACTGATGATGGCAGTCGACGGCACTGCAGAAACGTCTGGTTTTGCAGAAAACATTGGACTACGGCTAAACAGCCCGGGAAGGAATTTTAACAAAGAACTACTACTTTGTTGCCGATAACGTAAAATACAGTATGGTTTTACTTGAAAAAATATATGATTTTCTTTTTGAGAGACAAGGTTGAATTTTCATAATGTTTTTTATGAATCATCATGTCAAACATGTGTATAGCTGCTTGGTGACTGAACAAACAAAACAAATGAAATATCTTGGCTTCATAATAGACAGTAATCTCTCATAGAAAAGTTTTATTTGTAATCTGAAGAAATAGTTGCAAACATTCTTACGTAAATTCTATTTGTTACGAGATTTTTGCCCCGTAAGTAACAATTGCTTACTACAATTGTCATGTGTAAAAGTTTTCGTATTGGTGACCAACAAAATTGTTTTATGAAGGTATGCAGCAATTGTTGTCAGCTGTGGTACTATCAAGGAGAACTATCTAATAACAGACATCAGCTGTCTTGTGTATACGCACACGAGGCAGTTGAAGACATAATATGCAATCCTGTTCAAATAAACAAACTCGTATTCTCTCAGCGTGCGATCTTGCATAAGTACTCATAACTAACTGTTCGTGATTATAAACAACAGACAGGTTGATGAAAGAAAGAAGCCATGCTTTATAATCTCGTAAAAACGAGTGATATTTTACGAGTAATAATAATGTCCATTTTAGATCATTTATTTACATTTTCTGATAAACCTATACGTAAATTATACGTAACAGTCTAACAAGTATTTACATTACTACTCCTACTTTATTAGATATTTACACAAATACTCTAGACATATTTCAGTGTTCACGTAAGTTTTATAAGAACAAAAGTAATGTTCTCTTAATTTAGTGTTTATCAGTTTAAAATGCTTTAAGTATAGCAAATAAAACAGTATTGTATTATTGCTATTAATTTTATGACGTGGCATAAACGCGCGAATACAAACATGTGCACCCGCACGCATACACACATATTAACTCATGAGATTTCGACAATCTGATGATGAACACTCCAATTGTGGATATTTTATAGATACAACCTTTTTTAGACTTTGGTTATTGTGGGAAACATTGAATAGAATACCGTAACGTTAAACGAAATGTATTTACTTTATTCAGCTGTTAAAATAAGGTACTTAAATTCGATTGCGTTTTGTAATGTATTTGTATTAAGTATGAACTACAAAGTTCTAATTTAAATTAAGATTGAAAGTGCCATTGATTCACAAGAATTTACTGTCATGTGTTCTTCTCTGATACGCTTTAAATAACGACAACTCACATTTTTAAATTTGGAATTCAGGTCAAATCAGCTAGTAATCCAGTCCTCTTCTCGATGTGTCACTATTAAAGAAGGAACATAATTCCTATTACAAATAATGAAGCTTCACTACCGATCTTCACCAAAATCAACAGGCCTTGCGACCTCTACAATTTAGGAATGTATGCAAAAAATTATTTGATTTTCTTTGAATTTACGGCAGTTATCGTTCGTCATAGAAACCATTACCCTTGTTAAAACATAAAAAGTTGCAGGTAAACTACCCCTTTCTCTACACCGATCTTCACCAAAATCAATAGACCTTCTGTGCTCTACAATTCAGGACTGTATGCAAACAATTATTTGATTCTGTTTGAATTTGTGGCTCTTATCATTTGCCATAGTAAATACCCTTGTTAAAATATAAAATGTTGCTGGTAAACTACCCCTTTCCCTTAACTGATCTTCAAAAAATCAACAGCCCTTGAGTTCTGTATAACTCAGAAAGGTATGCAAAAGAGTAGTTGATTCTGTTTGAATTTACGGCAGTTATCGTTCGTCATATAAAAAATTAACCCTTGTTAAAACATAAAAATTTTGCAGGTAAACTACCCTACTCCCTTAACCGATCTACACTAAAACCAGCAGGTCTTGAGAACTCAACAATTCAGGGCTGTATGCAAAACATTATTTGATTCTGTTTGAATTTGCGGCTGTTATCGTTTGTCATAGAAAAAAATTACTCTTGATAAGAAAAACGTTGCAGGTAAACTACCCCTTCCCGTTAACCAATCTTCACCAAAAACGACAGGTCTTGAGTACTCTACAAATCAGAGCGGTATGCAAAACATTATTTGAATTTGCGACTCTTATCGTTTGCCATAGAAAATACCCTTTTAAAACATAAAACGTTGCTGGTAAACTACCACTTTCCCTTATCTGATCTTCACCAAAAACAAAAGGTCTTGAGAACTCTACAATTTAGGGCTGTATGCAAATAATCTTTTGATTCTGTTTGAATTTGCGGCTGTTATCGTTTGCCATAGAAAATACCCTTGTTAAAACATAAAACATTGCAGGTAAACTACCCCTTTCCCTTAACCGATCTTCACCAAAAACAATAGGTCTTGAGAACTCTACAACTCATGGCTGTATGCGAAACATTATTTGACTCTGTTTGAATTTGCGGCTGTTATCGTTTGCCAAAAAAAAATAAAATTACCCTTGATAAAAAAAAACCGTTGCTGGTAAACTACCCCGTTCCCTCAACCGATTTCACCAAAAACAGTAGGTCGTGAGTACCCTACAAATCAGGGCTGTATGCAAAAAATTATTTGATTCTGTTAGAATTTGCGACTGTTATCGTTTGCCATAGAAAACAAATCTACAGACACACAGACACTTTTCGAAAAACGACTTTTTTCATGTTTTGAGTATAGTACAATCAGAATCTGCAATAATCTCGAACACGATTTTTTTTGCCATCACCATACTTCCATTTCCTTAAGGAACATGGAAGTAAGAATGTTGAAGGTAAACTATCCTTTCCCTTAACCGATCTTCACCAAAAACAATAGGTTTTGAGTACTCTACAAATAAGGGCTGTATGCTAAAAATTATTTGATTCTGTTTGAATTTGCGGCTGTTATCGTTTGCCATAGAAAAATATCGGTATGGAGAACCATCATAACATCCATGTTCTAAGATTTATATTTAAAATCATAATCAAAATGAAAGTATTTCTATAGAAACTACTTCTATCTATTGTTGCAGCCTTAACCACAGTACTGTAGTCACTAACGTATACCACCTCATGTTTTCGCACACGATTTTCACTGATGACGGCAGTCGATGGCACTGCCGAAACGTCTGGTTTTGCTGAAAACATTGGACTACGGCTAAACAGCCCGGGAAGGAATTTTAACAAAAATTACTTCTTTGTTGCCGATAACGTAGTACACATAAAAAATTCTCCCCTCCCTCTTCAACTATAATTTTCATTAATAGAAAATTACCTCCACCCCGTTCAACTAGCCTTTCATTTATAGATATTTCATCTACGTTGTTTATCAAAATTAAGTACTTTACTTTTGTTAAAACATAAAACGTTGCAGGTAAACTACCCCTTTCTCTTAACCGATCTTCACCAAAATCAATAGGCCTTCAGTCCTCTAAAATTCGGGGTGCATGCAAAAAAATATTTGATTCTGTTTGAATGTGCGTCAGTTACCGTTCGTCATGAAAACATTTCTCTTGTTACAACATAAAATGTTGCAGGTAAACTACCCCTTTCCCTTAACCTATCTTCGCCAAAATCGACAGGCCTCGAGTTCTCTGCAATTCAAGCATGCATGCAAAACATTATTTTATTCTGTTTTAATGTGCGGCAGTTATCGTTCGTCATAGAGGCAATTACTCTTGTTAAAACATGAAAAGTGGCAGGTAAACTACCCCTTTCCCTTACCCGATCTTCACCAAAATCAACAGGCCTTCACTTCTTTACAATTCAGGACAGCATGCAAAAAGTATATGATTCTCTTTGAATTTACGGCAGTTATCGTTCGTCATAAACAAATTACCCTTGTTAAAACATAAAACTTTGCTAGTAAACTACCCCTTTCCCCTAACCGATCTTCAACAAAATCGACAGACCTTGAACACTCTATAATTCAGAAAGGTATGCAAAAAAGTAGTTGATTCTGTTATAATTTACGGCAGTTATTGTTCGTCATAGAAAAAATTACCCTTGTTAAAACATAAAATGTTGCCGGTAAACTACCCCTTTCCCTTAACCGATCTTCACCTACACCAACAGGTCTTAAGAACTCTACTATTCAGGGATGTATGCAAAACATTATATGATTCTGTTTGAATTTGCGGCTGTTATCGTTTGGCATAAGAAAAAATTACCCTTGATAAAAAAAACGTTGCAGGTAAACTACCCCTTGCCCTTAACCGATTTTCACCAAACACAATATGTCTTGAGTACTCTACAAATAAGGGCTGTATGCAAAAAATTATTTGATTCTGTTTGAATTTGCGGCTGATATCGTTTGCCATAGAAAAAATCTACAGACACTTTTCGAAAAATGACTTTTTTTCATGTTTTGAGTGTAATACCTTCAGAATCTGCAATAATCTCGAACACGATTTTTTTTTGCCATCACCATACTTCCATTTCCTTAAGGAACATGGAAGTAAAAAATCTATAGACACACAGACACTTTTCGAAAAATGACTTTTTTCATGTTTTGAGTGTAGTACAATCAGAATCTGCAATAATCTCGAACACGTTTTCTTTTGCCATCACCATACTTCCATTTCCTTAAGGAACATGGAAGTAAAATCAATACTGTGCATTCGCTAGATGTGGCTGTAGTACTCGTTTGTGCAGAAGCATGACAATCAGAAGCCGTTCATGTAATAACGTGTATTTAATTACGCAGCACTTTCCGACACTATATCTGTGCACAAATCAGATTAGACCTTTAGTAAGATTAGATTACCGTATTGAGTGCACGTTGACGCTGTGTATTCACAATTAGTATTCATGAAACGCAGCTTGAAGTGAATCGGCCTATCGTGTAGTCGTCATTTTGCTGTCGGTATAGTCGTTGTTTATTAATGTACAGAAACATGACAAAAACGAACTACACATATAAATTAATAACCACTGATGACGACTTCCATCCTTTTGATCGAGGGTGTATTAGATTTTTAACTGTTTACACATACACAACGATCTTTTTTACATACCGATTTGGCAATGAAAGTACTGCAATTGATAATTATGTCTTTTTTTTGGGATTAGATTGTAATTTTGTGTAGACCTAATTACGTAGCTGTTCCCTCTAATAATATATGTCCAAAATGTTTTATTACAAAATATGTAGCATGCACAGAATTAGCACCAAATAAATACCAGAACTGTTAGCTTATTATAACTTTATATTTTGTAACAATTTGTTACTGTGCTTGTTATATCCCAACATTAAAAGTTATAAATACATTTTTAAAACATTCCGTTTTTACACTGAGCATTTTATTACGACTTGCACTTTTTGTGTAGAGTGTGGTAAGTGTACTGAAAACGTAAATTAAAGAAACCGTAAATCAGTATTTGACAGTATTGACACTACTGAAGTATATATCTGAACAGTGTATGAAGCCAACCTCAGTTTTTAATATATTTTATTACAAGTTTTATGTCCGTTTGGACATCAAATATTCTTATACCCGAATGACTCTTGATCCCAATTTATTATGATACTGATGCTCTACTTTGATGCAGATCGCTATCAAGACATTTGTATGTGCATAACTTATTTTTTCCGCCTTATGATTTTTTAATTGAAAAATGTTTTTACTCTGTTGTTTTCTTATTATTACCTGTAACACCACTCTTAGGCTTTAAAATTCTAACTTGAATGTGCCCATAAGATTTTTAAATTTCAAAAGATTGACGCTACTGATTAACCAAATTATCGTAATTATTAATATTTTATAATTCTCAAATAGATAAAAAATGCTGTAGATAAAGAATGCTGACTTATGTTATCAGTTTAACGTTTAATTAGCTACCTTTATTTTGAACTTTTTAATACTTCATTTTATTAGAATTTTGAATTTTAAAATTTTTCGTTTATAATTCTTTTTAATCACAAAGTTTATCATTGATTCCTTTCTCAAAATAAATATTTTGGTTGAAAATTGATATAATTATGTACTCTGCTTGTAATGATCTATATTCAAATGTTCTCTCTACACTTAATTTACCTTTCTAATAATTCATCAAATCAAGGACAACATTTCAGTAACTATTTTTTCTTAATACGGTATATTAATAAGAACCATATTGGATATCTTCACTAAACTCATTTACCACTTCATAAATTAGAGGAAAAGCAAATAAATGAAAACGTCAAAAGTACTACTCATCATCATCATCATCATCATCAGCAAGGGTTATACAAAAGTGGTTTGTTCTGGGCCTAAGCAGATAGACTAGAGCTGGTCAGTCTAATGCTTCTTGAGACGCCCCATACCTCTCCGTCGATTTCGGTTTATAGTTGAATAGGTGTTTGAGAATGCTTCAGTCATCGTTTTGGTTAAAAGTTCCAAACACTTTAGCCTATAATGGGCAGTCCTATAAAATATTCACATAAAATTCAGTTTCTTCCGTACATCGAGATTTCTTTTGGTATCAGTATTTGTGAAGAGTATATCATATTACGCTTCCCAGACCTCGTGAAAACGACTGCTCTGCGATTTCGTCCTTAGTAGTCGGAATTCTCAAACCCATAGACAAGGAAGAACTTCAAGCGTGTTTCTTTACTCGTTGATTAAAAAAATGGGTTGGGTACTCGTTGTACCGGGTTACCTAGGCACTGGTCCTCATATTCTTAGTGTTGGATGAAGTAATGCTAGCTTTCAAAGAAGCCTTCACCTCTCTCTAGCCAAGACGGTTCTGCGGGGTGAAGTGCCATATCTTATAAGAGGTTACCCTTTTGATGCTGAACAGTATAGATTTAGACCGGAAGTCGATAAATATTCTTTGGAGATCAGTAGTAGCCAACAGTACCAAGTTGATGCGTAAGGGAAATAATTCTGGACTGTCTTATCTTTGGAATATTACAGGCGCAAATTAAGTTGGATATAATGGGTTGTACTATTGTGTACAGGGAAATTTGGTCTATTTAGTATGATAAGATAGTCAGTTTATGGGAGACAACCTACAGAAATCGGACTGGACGTTAAGCCCAAAGCTGGCAACCCCACTATCGCATTGCCGTGCGATATGCAAGTAACATATTCAGGAGACATATTAGTTATCAAACGGTCGCAAGCAAGATGTAACCGGAGGGGAAACGTCAAAAGTGTCTTCCAAAAAATTTTAATTTTGTGTATTTATTAAGTAAAGAAATTAGAATAAATTTGTAATGGAATGCTCTAACAGAAAACCTATATTTCACTCACATTGTTTATAACTTTTCTCTCATTGTGTTCGCAAACCGTAATTAGTATTTTTAAAAATCTCAATTAGCCTATAATGACATTGCACATTTAGTTGCCATGGAAATTTGTAAACAAAGATATGATGAAAGAAAAATGTGTATTTTAATGTGTGTAAAAAACACTGTTGTTTCTATGACATTTTTAAATATTTGTTTTCCTATAAATAATAGTTTTATATAATTGAAAGTAAATCAACAAAACAGAAAGAAAAATTCAAGACAATACAAAATTATGGGCGTGACGAGATGTAAAACGAGCAGGCAAAAGGCTAAAACAAATGTTGAAGGTAGATGAGAAATAAAGCAAAGATAAATAAGGAGGCCCGATTCGAAGATACAAACATAGATGGGAGAAGGTAGTATATTATTTACTATCAGGGAATAACACACGAAGCTGCATCAAACACAATAAAACTAACAATTTTGTTTTAATTATAAGTGAGGTCTTGTATTAGGCAACAATAAAAACGAAAGAGCGGATTCTTCAGTACAAAACGTGTTACCCCAGAGAGTCCTCTGTAGTTAGGAAATTTTAGACTAGTTATACTTTGTGGTTCAAATTCTCTAATCGACAACATATCTAGAAAATTCATGTCCCCGTTTGTTTAACACAATCCACTACGTGAAGCTATTCAGTAATATGTTTTTTGAATTCAACGTTAATTACTACATTTTAATTTATAGTCATTATTAATGAAACTTTGATTTACTTTCACAAATTTACAAAATATTGTTAATGCCTTTATTTCAACAGCTATTTGTGAGCGGTTTGACAGTTGCAGTTTGATACATGCACTAGGCTCAGATATTTGGCTGTTGAGTGAAAAACTAATTACTAGCTTTGGAGAGGGAATTGATCCCTCGACATTGCCCGTAGATATGCCACTGCCTAATTTTATTTTAAGAAGTACCGAGGATTCCCATGCTGTACCCCCTTGCAAACCAATGTTCACGTGTGTTAGTCTCGTCTATACAACGATTCTATAGATAATAATGCTTTATTTATAAAATTTAAAATGCTCAAGAACTGGTGTAGCTATCATGGAAAATAAAAGCGTAAGTAACGCAGTATTAAGTTACCAGCGGGAGTTCAGTAGTTATTGAACTATGCCCTCTCAACTCTTTAACATGAATACATACAGAGCAAGTAAACGACTCATTTTCGGAGTTTGATGACACACATTAAGAAGAATGTTATGCAATACTGGAAAGAGACAGTAAAAAAACTGTTAACGCAAAGAGTAACTGTACTTAGACTTAAATAAAAAAAATAAATAAAAGAACGGCTAGAGAATCAAAATTATGGAAAATGGATTAAGGTCACGAAATGAATAGGTGAACAATAAATTTACTTCAGTTCTGATAACAATCTTTATTACTTGTAAGCCAGAAGTCATCATTACGTAAGATAATATGTTCATGATGTTCCCCTACTGATAGCTTTCGCAATCAAGTAGACTACATCTTAATTATCGCTAGGTGGACTCTACGACCTTTCCAAACAATTAAAGACTCTACGAGCTCCCCAGAGAAAGATTTCCACAGTAATCAGATTCTTGCACCTAAAGTAGAACTAAACCTGGAAAGGCAAACATCAAAAGAAAGTCAACAAACATGATGGTGTTTAAAAATAGACATGTCACATAAGCAAAATGCAGATGTAAGAGTGAAGAGGAAAATTGTTGGTAGGCAATGAACCTATGAGGCATGCAGATAGCGCCTAGCTAAAAGTAAAAATTATATTATAAGAAGAAACTTCTAGAGTAACCACAAACCTGTAATTTCAATAAAAATAGTGTAAAACTGCATAAGTACTCATAACTAACTGTTCGTGATTATAAACAACAGACAGGTTGATGAAAGAAAGAAGCCATGCTTTATAATCTCGTAAAAACGAGTGATATTTTACGAGTAATAATAATGTCCATTTTAGATCATTTATTTACATTTTCTGATAAACCTATACGTAAATTATACGTAACAGTCTAACAAGTATTTACATTACTACTCCTACTTTATTAGATATTTACACAAATACTCTAGACATATTTCAGTGTTCACGTAAGTTTTATAAGAACAAAAGTAATGTTCTCTTAATTTAGTGTTTATCAGTTTAAAATGCTTTAAGTATAGCAAATAAAACAGTATTGTATTATTGCTATTAAGTTTATGACGTGGCATAAACGCGCGCATACAAACATGCGCACCCGCACGCATACACACATATTAACTCATGAGATTTCGACAATCTGATGATGAAAACTCCAATTGTGGATATTTTATAGATACAACCTTTTTTAGACTTTGGTTATTGTGGGAAACATTGAATAGAATACCGTAACGTTAAACGAAATGTATTTACTTTATTCAGCTGTTAAAATAAGGTACTTAAATTCGATTGCGTTTTGTAATGTATTTGTATTTGTATTAAGTATGAACTACAAAGTTCTAATTTAAATTAAGATTGAAAGTGCCATTGATTCACAAGAATTTACTGTCATGTGTTCTTCTCTGATACGCTTTAAATAACGACAACTCACATTTTTAAATTTAGAATTCAGGTCAAATCAGCTAGTAATCCAGTCCTCTTCTCGATGTGTCACTATTAAAGAAGGAACATAATTCCTATTACAAATAATGAAGCTTTTTAGACCTGGTATTACTAGATGGTAAGTAAATAATCAAAATGTTTTATACAATTTGTAGGTTCCTTGTCATTCAATTCATACTATTTATAATCAAGTTAAAAACATTCGCTAACATTTTGTAATTAATTCCTTCAAAAAAAGAACTCGCGAGGAAGTTTTTAAAATGGTTCGAGTAGTTGTCAATATTGTTCTTTTGAAAAATAAGGGCAATACAGTCTGTGTTATGAATGCCAATTTGTTTACGTTCTCAAAAATATCGGTATGGAGAACCATACATGACTTCCATGTTCTAAGATTTATATTTAAAATCATTTACGAAATGAAATGTTTCCATAGAAACTACTTCTTTCCACTTATTGCTTCAGCCTTAACCACAGTACTGTCGTCACTAACGTATACCACCTCACGTTATCGCACTCGATTTTCACTGATGATGGTAGTCGATGGCAATGCCGAAACGTCTGGTTTTGCAGAAATCTTTGGTCTACGGCCAAACAGAACGGGAAGGGATTTTAACAACAAACTACTTCTTTGTTGCCGATAACATAGTACATATATACAAAATTATCCCCTCCCCCTTCAACTATAATTTTCATTTATAGAAAATTACTCCAACCCCGTTCAACTAGCCTCTTCATTTATAGATATTTCATCTACGTTTCTACAGTGGATTATTAAGATCTTCTTATCAGGATACTTAATTATTCAAAATTAAGTACTTTACTCTTGTTACAACAAAAAATGTTTCAGGTAAACTACCCTTTCCCCGTAACCGATCTTCACCAAAATCAAAAGTCCTTGAGTCCTCTACAACTCAGGCACATATGTAATTAATTATTTGATTCTGTTTGCACTTACGGCAGTTATCGTTCGTCGTGAAAAAATTTCTCTTGTTACAACATAAAATGATGCAGGTAAACTACCCCTTTCCCTTAACCGATCTTCAAAAAAATCAACGGGCCTTGAGTACTCTATAATTTAGGGATGCATGCAAAACATTATTTGATTCTGTTTCAATGTGCGGCAGTTATCGTTGGTCATAGAAACAATTACTCTTGTTATCACATTAAAAGTGGCAGGTAAACTACACCTTTCCCTTAACCGATATTCACCAAAATCAATAGGCCAGAGTCCTCTACAACTTAGGCACATATATAAAAAATTATTTGATTCTGTTTGAATTTACGGCAGTTGTTCTTCATGGAAAACGTTCTCTTGTTACAACATAAAATGTTGCAGGTAAACTACCCCTTTCCCATAACTGATCTTCAACAAAATCAACAAACATTGAGTTATCTACAATTGAGGAAGGAATGCACAAAATTATTTGATTCTGTTTAAATGTGGAACAGTTATCGTTCGTCATAGAAACAATTACTCTTGTTAAAACATAAAATTGTGGCAGGTAAACTACCCCTTTTCCTTAACCGATCTTCACCAAAATCAACAGGCCTTCAGTCTTTTACAATTGATGAACGTATGCAAAAAAATATTTGATTCTGTTTGAATGTGCGGCAGTTATCGTTCGTCATAGAAAGAATTATCGTTGTTAAAACATAAAATGTTGCAGGTAAACTACTCCTTTCCCTTAACCGATCTTCACCAAAATCAATAGACATTGAGTTATCTACAGGTAAGGAAGGTGTGCAAAACATTATTTGATTCTGATTGAATTTAGGGCAGTTATCATTCGTCATAGAAAATACCCTTGTTAAAACAAACGTTGCAGGCAAACTACCCCTTTCCCTTAACCGATCTTCACCAAAACCAATAGGTCTTGAGTACTCTACAAATAAGGGCTGTATGCAAAAAATTATTTGATTCTGGTTGAATTTGCGGCTGTTCTCGTTTGCCATAGGAAAAAATTACCCTTTACTAAAAAAAATATCGGTATGGAGAACCATACATGACTTCCATGTTCTAAGATTTATATTTAAAATCATATTCGAACTGAAATATTTCCATAGAAACTACTTCTTTCAACTTATTGCTTTAGCCTTAACCACAGTACTGTGGTCACTAACGTATACCACCTCACGTTTTCACACTCGATTTTCACTGAGATGGAAGACGATAGCACTGCCGAAAAGTCTGGTTTTGGAGAAAACATTGGACTACGGCTAAACAGCCCGGGAAGGAATTTTAACAAAGAACTACTTCTTTGTTGCCGATAACGTAGAACACATAAAAAATTCTCCACTCCCCCTTCAACTATAATTTTCATTTATAGAAAATTACCCCCACCCCGTTCACATAACCTCTTCATTTATAGATATTTCATCAATGTATCTACAGTAGATTATTATGAGCTTCTTATCAAGATACTTTATTTATCAAAATTAAGTACTTTACTCTTGTTAAAACATAAAACGTTGCAGGTGAACTACCCCTTTCTCTAAACCGATCTTCACCAAAATCAATAGACCTTCAGTCCTCTACAATGCAGGGATGCATGCAAAAAAATATTTGATTCTGTTTCAATTTGCGGCAGTTATCGTTCGTCATGAAAACATTTCTCTTATTACAACATAACATGTTTCAGGTAAACTACCCCTTTCCCTTTACCGATCTTCACCAAAATCAACAGGCCTTGCGACCTCTACAATTTAGGAATGTATGCAAAAAATTATTTGATTTTCTTTGAATTTACGGCAGTTATCGTTCGTCATAGAAACCATTACCCTTGTTAAAACATAAAAAGTTGCAGGTAAACTACCCCTTTCTCTACACCGATCTTCACCAAAATCAATAGACCTTCTGTGCTCTACAATTCAGGACTGTATGCAAACAATTATTTGATTCTGTTTGAATTTGCGGCTCTTATCGTTTCCCATAGTAAATACCCTTGTTAAAATATAAAATGTTGCTGGTAAACTACCCCTTTCCCTTAACTGATCTTCAAAAAAATCAACAGCCCTTGAGTTCTGTATAACTCAGAAAGGTATGCAAAAGAGTAGTTGATTCTGTTTGAATTTACGGCAGTTATCGTTCGTCATATAAAAAATTAACCCTTGTTAAAACATAAAATTTTGCAGGTAAACTACCCTACTCCCTTAACCGATCTACACTAAAACCAGCAGGTCTTGAGAACTCAACAATTCAGGGCTGTATGCAAAACATTATTTGATTCTGTTTGAATTTGCGGCTGTTATCGTTTGTCATAGAAAAAAATTACTCTTGATAAGAAAAACGTTGCAGGTAAACTACCCCTTCCCGTTAACCAATCTTCACCAAAAACGACAGGTCTTGAGTACTCTACAAATCAGAGCGGTATGCAAAACATTATTTGATTTTGTTTGAATTTGCGACTCTTATCGTTTGCCATAGAAAATACCCTTTTAAAACATAAAACGTTGCTGGTAAACTACCACTTTCCCTTATCTGATCTTCACCAAAAACAAAAGGTCTTGAGAACTCTACAATTTAGGGCTGTATGCAAATAATCTTTTGATTCTGTTTGAATTTGCGGCTGTTATCGTTTGCCATAGAAAATACCCTTGTTAAAACATAAAACATTGCAGGTAAACTACCCCTTTCCCTTAACCGATCTTCACCAAAAACAATAGGTCTTGAGAACTCTACAACTCATGGCTGTATGCGAAACATTATTTGACTCTGTTTGAATTTGCGGCTGTTATCGTTTGCCAAAAAAAAATAAAATTACCCTTGATAAAAAAAAAACCGTTGCTGGTAAACTACCCCTTTCCCTCAACCGATTTCACCAAAAACAGTAGGTCGTGAGTACTCTACAAATCAGGGCTGTATGCAAAAAATTATTTGATTCTGTTTGAATTTGTGACTGTTATCGTTTGCCATAGAAAAAAAATCTACAGACACACAGACACTTTTCGAAAAACGACTTTTTTCATGTTTTGAGTATAGTACAATCAGAATCTGCAATAATCTCGAACACAATTTTTTTTGCCATCACCATACTTCCATTTCCTTAAGGAACATGGAAGTAAGAATGTTGAAGGTAAACTATCCTTTCCCTTAACCGATCTTCACCAAAAACAATAGGTTTTGAGTACTCTACAAATAAGGGCTGTATGCTAAAAATTATTTGATTCTGTTTGAATTTGCGGCTGTTATCGTTTGCCATAGAAAAATATCGGTATGGAGAACCATACATAACATCCATGTTCTAAGATTTATATTTAGAATCATAATCAAAATGAAATATTTCTATAGAAACTACTTCTATCTATTGTTGCAGCCTTAACCACAGTACTGTAGTCACTAACGTATACCACCTCATGTTTTCGCACTCGATTTTCACTGATGACGGCAGTCGATGGCACTGCCGAAACGTCTGGTTTTGCTGAAAACATTGGACTACGGCTAAACAGCCCGGGAAGGAATTTTAACAAAAATTACTTCTTTGTTGCCGATAACGTAGTACACATATAAAAAATTCTCCCCTCCCTCTTCAACTATAATTTTCATTAATAGAAAATTACCTCCACCCCGTTCAACTAGCCTTTCATTTATAGATATTTCATCTACGTTGTTTATCAAAATTAAGTACTTTACTTTTGTTAAAACATAAAACGTTGCAGGTAAACTACCCCTTTCTCTTAACCGATCTTCACCAAAATCAATAGGCCTTCAGTCCTCTAAAATTCGGGGTGCATGCAAAAAAATATTTGATTCTGTTTGAATGTGCGTCAGTTACCGTTCGTCATGAAAACATTTCTCTTGTTACAACATAAAATGTTGCAGGTAAACTACCCCTTTCCCTTAACCTATCTTCGCCAAAATCGACAGGCCTCGAGTTCTCTGCAATTCAAGCATGCATGCAAAACATTATTTTATTCTGTTTTAATGTGCGGCAGTTATCGTTCGTCATAGAGACAATTACTCTTGTTAAAACATGAAAAGTGGCAGGTAAACTACCCCTTTCCCTTACCCGATCTTCACCAAAATCAACAGGCCTTCACTTCTTTACAATTCAGGACAGCATGCAAAAAGTATATGATTCTCTTTGAATTTACGGCAGTTATCGTTCGTCATAAACAAATTACCCTTGTTAAAACATAAAACTTTGCTAGTAAACTACCCCTTTCCCCTAACCGATCTTCAACAAAATCGACAGACCTTGAACACTCTATAATTCAGAAAGGTATGCAAAAAAGTAGTTGATTCTGTTATAATTTACGGCAGTTATTGTTCGTCATAGAAAAAATTACCCTTGTTAAAACATAAAATGTTGCCGGTAAACTACCCCTTTCCCTTAACCGATCTTCACCTACACCAACAGGTCTTAAGAACTCTACTATTCAGGGATGTATACAAAACATTATATGATTCTGTTTGAATTTGCGGCTGTTATCGTTTGACATAAGAAAAAATTACCCTTGATAAAAAAAATGTTGCAAGTAAACTACCCCTTGCCCTTAACTGATTTTCACCAAACACAATATGTCTTGAGTACTCTACAAATAAGGGCTGTATGCAAAAAATTATTTGATTCTGTTTGAATTTGCGGCTGATATCGTTTGCCATAGAAAAAATCTACAGACACTTTTCGAAAAATGACTTTTTTTCATGTTTTGAGTGTAATACCTTCAGAATCTGCAATAATCTCGAACACGATTTTTTTTTGCCATCACCATACTTCCATTTCCTTAAGGAACATGGAAGTAAAAAATCTATAGACACACAGACACTTTTCGAAAAATGACTTTTTTCATGTTTTGAGTGTAGTACAATCAGAATCTGCAATAATCTCGAACACGTTTTCTTTTGCCATCACCATACTTCCATTTCCTTAAGGAACATAGAAGTAAATCAATACTGTGCATTCGCTAGATGTGGCTGTAGTACTCGTTTGTGCAGAAGCATGACAATCAGAAGCCGTTCATGTAATAACGTGTATTTAATTACGCAGCACTTTCCGACACTATATCTGTGCACAAATCAGATTAGACCTTTAGTAAGATTAGATTACCGTATTGAGTGCACGTTGACGCTGTGTATTCACAATTAGTATTCATGAAACGCAGCTTGAAGTGAATCGGCCTATCGTGTAGTCGTCATTTTGCTGTCGGTATAGTCGTTGTTTATTAATGTACAGAAACATGACAAAAACGAACTACACATATAAATTAATAACCACTGATGACGACTTCCATCCTTTTGATCGAGGGTGTATTAGATTTTTAACTGTTTACACATACACAACGATCTTTTTTACATACCGATTTGGCAATGAAAGTACTGCAATTGATAATTATGTCTTTTTTTGGGATTAGATTGTAATTTTGTGTAGACCTAATTACGTAGCTGTTCCCTCTAATAATATATGTCCAAAATGTTTTATTACAAAATATGTAGCATGCACAGAATTAGCACCAAATAAATACCAGAACTGTTAGCTTATTATAACTTTATATTTTGTAACAATTTGTTACTGTGCTTGTTATATCCCAACATTAAAAGTTATAAATAAATTTTTAAAACATTCCGTTTTTACACTGAGCATTTTATTACGACTTGCACTTTTTGTGTAGAGTGTGGTAAGTGTACTGAAAACGTAAATTAAAGAAACCGTAAATCAGTATTTGACGGTATTGACACTACTGAAGTATATATCTGAACAGTGTATGAAGCCAACCTCAGTTTTTAATATATTATATTACAAGTTTTATGTCCGTTTGGACATCAAATATTCTTATACCCGAATGACTCTTGATCCCAATTTATTATGATACTGATGCTCTACTTTGATGCAGATCGCTATCAAGACATTTGTATGTGCATAACTTATTTTTTCCGCCTTATGATTTTTTAATTGAAAAATGTTTTTACTCTGTTGTTTTCTTATTATTACCTGTAACACCACTCTTAGGCTTTAAAATTCTAACTTGAATGTGCCCATAAGATTTTTAAATTTCAAAAGATTGACGCACTGATTAACCAAATTATCGTAATTATTAATATTTTATAATTCTCAAATAGATAAAAAATGCTGTAGATAAAGAATGCTGACTTATGTTATCAGTTTAACGTTTAATTAGCTACCTTTATTTTGAACTTTTTAATACTTCATTTTATTAGAATTTTGAATTTTAAAATTTTTCGTTTATAATTCTTTTTAATCACAAAGTTTATCATTGATTCCTTTCTCAAAATAAATATTTTGGTTGAAAATTGATATAATTATGTACTCTGCTTGTAATGATCTATATTCAAATGTTCTCTCTACACTTAATTTACCTTTCTAATAATTCATCAAATCAAGGACAACATTTCAGTAACTATTTTTTCTTAATACGGTATATTAATAAGAACCATATTGGATATCTTCACTAAACTCATTTACCACTTCATAAATTAGAGGAAAAGCAAATAAATGAAAACGTCAAAAGTACTACTCATCATCATCATCATCATCATCAGCAAGGGTTATACAAAAGTGGTTTGTTCTGGGCCTAAGCAGATAGACTAGAGCTGGTCAGTCTAATGCTTCTTGAGACGCCCCATACCTCTCCGTCGATTTCGGTTTATAGTTGAATAGGTGTTTGAGAATGCTTCAGTCATCGTTTTGGTTAAAAGTTCCAAACACTTTAGCCTATAATGGGCAGTCCTATAAAATATTCACATAAAATTCAGTTTCTTCCGTACATCGAGATTTCTTTTGGTATCAGTATTTGTGAAGAGTATATCATATTACGCTTCCCAGACCTCGTGAAAACGACTGCTCTGCGATTTCGTCCTTAGTAGTCGGAATTCTCAAACCCATAGACAAGGAAGAACTTCAAGCGTGTTTCTTTACTCGTTGATTAAAAAAATGGGTTGGGTACTCGTTGTACCGGGTTACCTAGGCACTGGTCCTCATATTCTTAGTGTTGGATGAAGTAACGCTAGCTTTCAAAGAAGCCTTCACCTCTCTCTAGCCAAGACGGTTCTGCGGGGTGAAGTGCCATATCTTATAAGAGGTTACCCTTTTGATGCTGAACAGTATAGATTTAGACCGGAAGTCGATAAATATTCTTTGGAGATCAGTAGTAGCCAACAGTACCAAGTTGATGCGTAAGGGAAATGATTCTGGACTGTCTTATCTTTGGAATATTACAGGCGCAAATTAAGTTGGATATAATGGGTTGTACTATTGTGTACAGGGAAATTTGGTCTATTTAGTATGATAAGATAGTCAGTTTATGGGAGACAACCTACAGAAATCGGACTGGACGTTAAGCCCAAAGCTGGCAACCCCACTATCGCATTGCCGTGCGATATGCAAGTAACATATTCAGGAGACATATTAGTTATCAAACGGTCGCAAGCAAGATGTAACCGGAGGGGAAACGTCAAAAGTGTCTTCCAAAAAATTTTAATTTTGTGTATTTATTAAGTAAAGAAATTATAATAAATTTGTAATGGAATGCTCTAACAGAAAACCTATATTTCACTCACATTGTTTATAACTTTTCTCTCATTGTGTTCGCAAACCGTAATTAGTATTTTTAAAAATCTCAATTAGCCTATAATGACATTGCACATTTAGTTGCCATGGAAATTTGTAAACAAAGATATGATGAAAGAAAAATGTGTATTTTAATGTGTGTAAAAAACACTGTTGTTTCTATGACATTTTTAAATATTTGTTTTCCTATAAATAATAGTTTTATATAATTGAAAGTAAATTAACAAAACAGAAAGAAAAATTCAAGACAATACAAAATTATGGGTGTGACGAGATGTAAAACGAGCAGGCAAAAGGCTAAAACAAATGTTGAAGGTAGATGAGAAATAAAGCAAAGATAAATAAGGAGGACCGATTCGAAGATACAAACATAGATGGGAGAAGGTAGTATATTATTTACTATCAGGGAATAACACACGAAGCTGCATCAAACACAATAAAACTAACAATTTTGTTTTAATTATAAGTGAGGTCTTGTATTAGGCAACAATAAAAACGAAAGAGCGGATTCTTCAGTACAAAACGTGTTACCCCAGAGAGTCCTCTGTAGTTAGGAAATTTTAGACTAGTTATACTTTGTGGTTCAAATTCTCTAATCGACAACATATCTAGAAAATTCATGTCCCCGTTTGTTTAACACAATCCACTACGTGAAGCTATTCAGTAATATGTTTTTTGAATTCAACGTTAATTACTACATTTTAATTTATAGTCATTATTAATGAAACTCTGATTTACTTTCACAAGTTTACAAAATATTGTTAATGCCTTTATTTCAACAGCTATTTGTGAGCGGTTTGACAGTTGCAGTTTGATACATGCACTAGGCTCAGATATTTGGCTGTTGAGTGAAAAACTAATTACTAGCTTTGGAGAGGGAATTGATCCCTTGACATTGCCCGTAGATATGCCACTGCCTAATTTTATTTTAAGAAGTACCGAGGATTCCCATGCTGTACCCCCTTGCAAACCAATGTTCACGTGTGTTAGTCTCGTCTATACAACGATTCTATAGATAATAATGCTTTATTTACAAAATTTAAAATGCTCAAGAACTGGTGTAGCTATCATGGAAAATAAAAGCGTAAGTAACGCAGTATTAAGTTACCAGCGGGAGTTCAGTAGTTATTGAACTATGCCCTCTCAACTCTTTAACATGAATACATACAGAGCAAGTAAACGACTCATTTTCGGAGTTTGATGACACACATTAAGAAGAATGTTATGCAATACTGGAAAGAGACAGTAAAAAAACTGTTAACGCAAAGAGTAACTGTACTTAGACTTAAATAAAAAAAAACAAATAAAAGAACGGCTAGAGAATCAAAATTATGGAAAATGGATTATGGTCACGAAATGAATAGGTGAACAATAAATTTACTTCAGTTCTGATAACAATCTTTATTACTTGTAAGCCAGAAGTCATCATTACGTAAGATAATATGTTCATGACGTTCCCCTACTGATAGCTTTCGCAATCAAGTAGACTACATCTTAATTATCGCTAGGTGGACTCTACGACCTTTCCAAACAATTAAAGACTCTACGAGCTCCCCAGAGAAAGATTTCCACAGTAATCAGATTCTTGCACCTAAAGTAGAACTAAACCTGGAAAGGCAAACATCAAAAGAAAGTCAACAAACATGATGGTGTTTAAAAATAGACATGTCACATAAGCAAAATGCAGATGTAAGAGTGAAGAGGAAAATTGTTGGTAGGCAATGAACCTATGAGGCATGCAGATAGCGCCTAGCTAAAAGTAAAAATTATATTATAAGAAGAAACTTCTAGAGTAACCACAAACCTGTAATTTCAATAAAAATAGTGTAAAACTGGATAAATAAAGATACGTTTAACACATACAAACAAAAAACGGGACTACACAATTAAGAGACAAGTATCCTCAAATAAGCAAAGCCAGAATACAGCAATGTAGGTATGACACGAATAAATACGTAAATAAAATCTAGAAAGATTAAAAACAAATAGAAACAAGTATCAATTATAATGTCTTCAAATTTAAAACAGTACAAGAAAATTTGTAACAAATTAAAGAACATACGATGCCAATATACATGAACGACGGAGAAGCTACTGCATAAAAGCCTATTCAAAGATAAATGTATAGAGAGAGAATACAGGCAACTTTGCGTTTGACCTGGAAGTCAACATTACCATGCAATATTAATAACTATGTTAGAAAAAAAATAAAACAAAAGAAAGCTGCTGAGAAAGACTGCATAGTAATAGCAATGATTATGTGTCGGTGAAATGGAAATCTAAGTGGCGTTAACAATTTTGATACAAACAGTGAAATTCTGAAACAGGCTACATGATTGAAGAAGTTCAGTATATGTCCCAATACATAAAAGTACTTAAAGAGCATTGTGACAGAATAATCTTATTTTTCACCTACTATTAAAGTTTAGTTACAAGAATTCTATAACAATTAAAGTATACCTACTACCCCAAATACAACGTAAGCAAGCAAACGTTTTGCCATATTATTGAATACTAGCAAGATTTAAAAAAAATGTAGGTAATCACACATTATTTTTCAAAATACAATAAAACTTAGATTATTTTAGAGGCTAGAAAATGTGGATAATTCTAGCCGACATTAGGACACTGTAACACATAATCACTTTACGTAAACATGGAAGGGTTACAAGAAATCAGTATCACTATCATCACAACAGGAAAGGTAAATCAGGGTTAACTCCCTGCTCACGGAATTTCTCATCGTAAAGAAGGGGTATGACAAGGATGCATTCTCAATCTTATACGATTTAATTTCTAAGGGTTTAAATAGACAGGAGCCGCGGATGAATGGGAAGGAGGTATCGCAATGTTAAGTAAGAAGGTTTGCAATCTATAATATCATGATGACATAGTACTTCCAGATGCAAGTAAAGAATTTCGTTTATCCGCAGAATGAAAATGCCAACAACGATGCAACGTTACAAAATAAAGAAATATAAGACAAAGTAACGGCTGTAGACAGATCAGATAACAAACAACTAATCTACTTTGGACATATACAGTGAGTGGGCAGAGATTCCAAAAACACATGTTAAAGTGGAAACACAAGGGAAGAAGGAACCAGGCTGGCCAAGAAGTAGCTGGAGAGGTAGTATAGACTCGAAACTGAAAGGGGCCTTGAGGACCACCGCGATAGGTGATTGATCCTTGGAGACCACACAATAATGTAGTCTAATACGTATTTTATTTGTGTGTGCGTGCGTGCGTGTCTTAGGTGGGAGGGGGGAGAAGGGAACATTAAAAAACTCCTTTATGTTCTGAATGCTTAAGCCTACAAATTGTTATTGTTATTGTTATTACTATTGTTGTTGTTTTTACTATTAAATATTCATATTATTTTCTTAAGGAGTACGAACACATCAGCCTACCAACACGTTTGGTGGAAACGTAAAAAAAGACAGATGTACATATAAATAAGAGGTTGCATTAGTTCAGACGTAGATCTGTTTATATGTGTCAGCCAAAACAGTAGTACGTTTTGTAAACTTGCGGTGCTGAGCTAGTAAACATTAGGAATGTTATTTGACCTTGAATACTCTGTTGGCGGGAATCTGATGAATGACAAATCTCTGTGCTGGTGACCTGTGGTGCTACGCTGAATAGACACAACACATTATCACGCTACACAGCAGTGGCTGACATGTATTAACCATTTATGAGTTTGCGATACAACAGCTCAGACTAAACTGTGCACAATGTTTGTAGAAAAGACTGACGTGTGTGACATAGACGCCAGTTTGCAAAATGCATCTTTCATTCCCGCCAGAAATTTAATCACGTTTCTTGTTTAATTTTTCTCATCAAAATAAACATTACTGTGCGTTTACCATGTTCTAGTGTCCTTCATAGTTCATAAAAACTTGAGAAATTTTATTGTTTCTTACAGAGGCACCCTTAGGGGTGTCCGGCAGGTGTAAATGCACATAAGCTCCTTGGCTCATCTTTAACAAAAATGAGGACAAAAATAAAACTAATAAGGAAAGAAAGAGAGAGAGAGAGAGAGAGAGAGAGAGAGAGAGAGAGAGAGAGATGGCGAGCGGGGAGAGTAAGAAAATGAGAGAGGTACACAGACAGAGGTTAGCTGTACACATTTTTCACCATACTTCATTTAGAAGTCGCATGACATAATTTGCATAGACCATCAATTAAACGAGCGGCCAGCACGTCGCACTCTACATATAATGCAACACCAGTGGCGTAGCTAGGCTTTTTGGTGCCCGGAGCAAGGAGATCGTCGGCCGTCTCGCCTTCACAATTAAAAGGGGACAAAAGAACAAAAATGAAGGCCCATCCACTGAACAAAGTACTTAATAAATGCAAATATGTAGCTTTTTATGAAAACCCGTCCAGCAAACGTCTTAAGAATATTTGTTAAGTCAAAATTAAGAAATTACATATTATAATATTACCGGTATTCAGTTTCTAACATTTATTATTTAGACTATAAAAAATGTTGTAATATAACAAATTTATAACATAAAAATGTTCTAATGAACATACAAATTCCTTATAGGTATAAACCGCATCTTCAAAACAATATCCTAAAGCAACATAAAGTTAAACAAAGAACTACATTAAAAGTAATAAAATAAATCACTTACCATTACAGGTTTATGGTTCCGTCTTCTATCAATAAAGACTTAATATTTATTTGTAATATTTAATAAATATTTAAAACGAGACATTTTAAAATGTAACTTTCCAGGTTTGCTGCAATTGCTGCAAAGTCAGTTATTAAATCAGTATAACCTAAATACGGAGCAATGTCGTTTTCAACTAAGAGTATCCGTAGATTTGATACTCTGTCTTGAGATATTGTTAATCGTAGGTAAGATTTAATCAATTTAAGTTTACTAAACGATCTTTCACAAGAAGGCACAGTCACTGGTAAAGTAAGAAATTTTTTTAAATCTATCGCTAGTGTTTTGTAGGCTTCTAATCCCACTGAAGAAATGTACTGTAGCAGTCCCTGAGTTAAAATGGTTAAAAATGGTAAAGTCCATTTGTTCTCCTTTAACCTTTGCCCTTTTTAATAAAAGTATGACGTCTTTTAAGTCACTGAACAATTCTTCACTGTTTAGGTCATGTGGATACAGTTTTGCAAGCACTGTGCACTTAATATTGATTTGGGAAAGCTGTTCCTTAAAATGTATATCCCCATCATTTACGTATGCCTCAAATTTATAGAGGAACCCACAGCATTGTTCTAACTCTTTTTAATGTAGAGAAATGGCTTGAAATTTTAACTGACAGTTTGTCCAAAATTTCTAATAAAGAACGTAGCATTTCTTGCCAAACGGTTAAGGCAGAATTGTCTGGATACTCCCCTGGCATCATGTGCTTCCTTCTTATTATTTTTGTGATACTGACATCCCATTCATTACATACCTGCTCGGCCTTAGAAATGACATTGTCACACAGCTCATTCCTCCAAACGTTTAAATTGTCCGTTAGCTTCTCCAGACGTTTTAATGCTTGATTAAAGCTTATTTCTTTGGTCTGCAAGATTTTCTGGATTTTGTCTATAGAAGAAAGAATATATGTCCAGAAAAAGAGCAAGGTCACAACATTAAAGTTTTCTATCGCATTAATTATTATTGCTGCATCTTCCCTCGTATCAATTGTTTCAGTCGGTGTATTCCTTTCTCCAGTGCAGCGATCATTTCATCCAGCTGAGTGGATATTGCTTTCACCACATCTGCTTCTGAACTCCACCTGGTATCACAATGTCTTTTAAGAATATATACGAAGTCTTTAAGAACACTCAATTTATAAGTGGAACAGGAAAAGAAGGTGAATAGACGTTCTACTGTCCCAAAAAATGTCACTGCCTGAACATTTACATGAGCTGCTGAACTCAAACCAAATTAAGTGAATGGTTGTCACAAGGAACAAACATAGTTAGTGGATTCAAATCTAATATTCTCTTTTGAACTCCTGAATGGATACTAGCAATTGTTGTTTGATTGCCATACGACAGATCTCTGCAATGGCTACGATTCAATCCATCACTCTCAAGTTTTCTTGTAATAGATTGTGTGATCCCCTCCGCTGTTTTCACTTTTAAAGAAATAAAATGTATGAAGTATTAGTATGATGTCATACACGTGAAGTATTATAGATATACCCATCAGACACACAAACCAAAAACAAACCGCACATTCAAGATACTCATCGTTGATCAACACGTTCGCTGCGTCGAACCGGGAAAAATTGCACATACCTAGCCCACGTAAAGTTTTTTTGCAAATAATATATTCGTCTGTATATGAACAGCAATTAACATTATCTAGACAAAGCTAATACTGTATGATTATCAGTTCTCCTTTCCAGCATAACAACTCACTACAAAAAACATGTAAGTGAACAGTATAATAAAATAACCTTTTCCTGGTCTTACAAAAAGTGCAGGTATCCGACGACTTCTAGTACCCTCAGCCCAAAACATTTTAATATTGCGTGTATCTCTCTCCCTTTCCCTGCCTGCGTATCGCATCATCTAGCTATTATCTCTAACACAAATAGAACTAATATTATAAAAATTTTTATATAAAAATTTATGCTATCTCACAACCCTCTGTCTCTCTCCTTCCTTCTATCTTTCTCTCTTTTCTCCCACTTTTTTATATTTCTTAATAATAAAAATAGAACTCTTATTAACAAAAAAAATACGTACAGTAGCTTTCTGTGTTTGTCTGTGTATCTGACTCTTTACTCCCATTTAGCTTTCTCTCTCTCTCTACCCCCTACTCATCCTCCCTCTCATACTCTCTTACTCTCTTAATTACGCACTTTTATCATTTTACTATTTCTCTCTCTCTCTCACTCACTCATTATCTATCTATCTATCTATTTACCAATCGCAATCCCAAACAGAACTATAGACTATTAAGAACTACAGAACTACAAACTAAAATTATACAATTTTGTTAACCGCAAAACTGATACAAATAAATGTTTTATAATATTACTTCAAAATACTGTATGTATAATGATGAACACTGACCAGAAATATAACTGATTATACTGTTTATATAACTAGTATAAGTTCATAACGATTGGCATTACATTTATTATTTCTGACTGCCAATATGCACAGCAAATTGTTTAGTAAAAGAAATCGAAGTTACATTATCGCCCGGGTGTCAATGCATGTGAGAATATACTAACATGCCCGTTAATTACGTTATTTGATCCGACGAGAAGTGGTAAATCGTATATAATTCGTAAATAATATATAATTCGAAAGGCCAGTACGCTACGTTGGCATGCTTCATAAAACACAATAATTATATTACCACGGTTATTAGAATTGTATATTGAAGTTTAAAAATTGTTGATAAATATTTAGTTAAAATTATGATGTAAAGTTGGCGCGTGAACGAAGGAAAAGAATAATTTTCATTCGCCTGGAGTTAGTCACTCTTTCGTACAAACAAATAAGCATCAACGTAAACTGTGGAAAACCCGGGGTTGAAATCTGGCAACGTCGCTGGAAGCAAAAACGGCGAAAATTCGAAAAAAGTATACATTTCAGACGCTTAATTGTTGCGAAATTGAAAAGACGTCCTATTGTCGTAATTATGAAAAGATGCCATAATGACAGCGTTTTGTACAAAAAAAATTATCTGCTTATTTTAAGAGTATATTGAAATATAAAATGCAAAACACAAATAACATAATCACAAGAACGTAATGTTACAATAAAATTTCAATATACTCTTCGTTTTCGGGTAGATGCCAAAACGTGTACATTTTGAAAAGACGCCAAAATGTTAGAAAAATGTATATATATATATATATATATGTTGTAACGAGAAGAATGATTCCCCGTGTTCTAATGCCACACATTGGATTCGTCAATCTGTAACGAGTTAGATAGACGTCCTCTACTTCGTTTAAGCCCCGCGATGGGCGCCAATCTGTAACGATCTGAAGTTCGGTTGCCGTTTTGTGTGTGTAGAAAGTGTTAGTGTGGTGTGTTCGTCTCACACCTGTACATTAATGGTTGTTGCTACCGAAGTCCGTAGCGTTGTCACAATTATCAGTACAACCTACCTGTAATTTCATAGGGGTTGTGAATCCCGGGTGGCGCCAAATTGTTTATTGAAAACAATTAAATTTGTGAATTAATAAGTTAGATTGGTGTTTTCAGCGGTGACGGCTGGAGCATTCGAATGGTTCCCGCCTCTGTACAGCTTACTGTATTGCACATATGGCAAGAGCGCTAGTTGTCTGTTCAGTGAAATCGCTAACACACACATATATTATACAACTTCCCATGAAATAAAACAATGGTTACACTCTGTACTGCATCTTTAATTATGGTTTGGTCATTCATCAATGTGACAATAATATTATAAGTTAGTTTTCAATAAAATTGCTCCGGCATAAAATATGAAACACAAATCTCAAGGCTGACGAAATTAATTTTGAAACGAGTTATTCTGACGCCATTGTGGCTACTGTTTGTACATTATTTGTCAGCTTGCCCCAAAATCTGGAGTTCTTTAGATTATAAAGAAAACATAAAATATGGTTACATTAAAAAAGTACACTACCGTACCTTATCCGTACTTAAATAGTATAAAGTGTGGTTACAAATTGTTCGGCAGTGTAGTAATAGTTGTTACAAATTTCGCAAATTAGTGCGAGGTTATTTTTTAGTTAACAATTTTGCTACGTAAGTTTGTTTAATTATTCAATCCTTGAAAGAAAATTATTTTTACTTCATAGTGAGTTTTGTATTGATGTCAAAAATATACAAAGTGCTTTTATTCCTGGGATTAGGGTATTTAAATGATACTTATCAGTTCAGAAGGTTGTGATAGATCGTTGTTCTTGGGTAATGGAAAATTCATCAACTTTGGAGTGACTTAGGCTGCTGGCATCTTTTTCTAAATTGTCTTGGGAATTTCTGCTATTAATTTTCATTTATTTAGTTCCTGGACATCTGTTAATCGTTGAACCTCTTCATCTCCTTCTCACTGGTTCATGTTGTTGACTTTTGAATGTTTTTTAAACTTTTTAAAGTAAAATTTCGGTCATACAAAATCTTGCGTCCCTACTACTCAAGCGTCATTTTTCTAAGTAAGTAAATTAGTAATTAGGAAAATTAGTTTCTATGGCAACTGAAACCCTTTGATTGGTTAAGGCCTAGATTAAAAGCATTGTTATCATATTTGAAATTTTTATTCAAATTTATTATATATTTTCTGATTGATTTTATTCTTCTGTCTTCCCTTCTGGGTATTAAATATTATCACTATTGTATTTATTTCCTTTCAAAGATTAAAATAATACCTCATAAGGTCATGTTCTATTAGATATTAACTTTTGTCTAATTATGCTGACATTTGATAATTACATATTTCTTTTAATGTAAACTCTTATTGTAACATTTTTCTTTTAAAATGATTT
The DNA here is from genome assembly GCA_034769895.1 of Magicicada septendecula. Taxonomy (NCBI): domain Eukaryota; kingdom Metazoa; phylum Arthropoda; class Insecta; order Hemiptera; family Cicadidae; genus Magicicada; species Magicicada septendecula. Next base: position 616,667,333 of record CM068368.1, read on the forward strand.
ATACATAATTTTTTGGCTAGTTACTTGCCTTAGATTTGTTAATTTCCTGGTGGCTTTTATACAATTTGTTATTATTGGTTTTGACAGTTAGGCATTTCCTAGGCCTAAGTAGCCATTGTGTAACGGGGCAAATTAAAAGTTTTTTTTTTATTTTATTAATTTTGGTTTTGATTTTATTAATATTTTAAATTCATTTCATATATGTGGCCAGTCCCCAGTTTGAATCTAACTTGCAGTCTAAACAATGCAAAGGTACGCTGTAACTGTGTTGAAATATTTGAAAAGAATGTGTTGTCAACTGTAGCACACTTCCTAGAACTTTGCGGCTGTGACATCTACGCCAACGCGCAACCACCAGCATGTGCGCAGACCCACGCCAAGAAGCATAAAACGGACTTGGCGCAAAGACTCTATTTTTCGCCTCATGGTCTTAAGACGCAGGAAACATAATTGTAAGCCACACCCATTTATGTGACGAGAGTAAAGGCAGTGATGCCCGCCCGGATGTAACATCGTCAAATAAAGTTTTCTCCCCAGTCGACTAACAATATTGGCCACGCGTGGTCCAACTAAATTTTCTGTCCGGACAATTTTAAAAGTCGGCCGACCATAACAGTATGTATGAATAAGAAAGTGTAAATCAAAGTTAAAGAGTATAGACAAGTGAATAAGTGCTGGGTATAAAATCAATGGAACAATAGCAATTTTCATCAAAAAGGAAATAGTGTGGGTGACGCGCCATGCGGTCAACTGAGACGCTACGGTAAACTGTATTAAACCAAATAAATGATTTTTTTTTATAAATAGGGGTCTAAATAAATTAAGGGATTTTTGAATATGTGTGAATGAGTGGATGGGCAATCTGGGTCGCTTTAATAGATGTATACATATAGTAGGATAAGTTAACATGGTAAAATAAATTTTATGTTATATCTGTTTTTTAAAAGAAAGAAAGAGTTGCAATAATATGTGAATTAAAGTAGAAGGAGGAGTGAGTGGTGTATTTAAAGAAAGTAAAAAATGCAATTAAATTAGAATTGTTTCAAATGAAAAGCGAGTTGAGTACGTTATTCAGATAACCTGAAGGTCATACTTGTATGTCGCAGTTTCGTGCAACGGACTTTGGAATAAGAGGTAAGGCATAAAATGAATTAAAATTTTAATAATTAAATGTAATAAAAAGCCATAACACAAATGGCGCCCGAACAGGGACTCTATTTGTAAAATAATTATAAATCGGCACCTAAAAGCGGATACAAGTGTGGTTGAAGGTTAAATAACGATACGAAAAAATTACGTAAAGTACGCAAGACAATGAGTTAAGATTAGAGCAAATATAAGATGTTGTAGAAATAAGTCTAAGAGCAGTATATGTAAATTCAGAAAATTAGTAAATTCACAATATAAAAATGGCAGACAATAATGAAGTCAGCTTCTCTGACAGTCAAACAGAGTCAAATAAATACCGACTCAGGTATTCAAACAGAGTCACTATCAATAGATGACCGTAATGTAGAAGAATCTGTAATTAGTACGCCGGGAGCGATTTCCACTCCCGTGACAATTAAAATAAATACAAAAGAAAAAGAGATGTCCATGAATGACTTATTTAAACTTCTCAGTAAACGATTTGATAGTAATGACGAAAAATTTAATGAACAGAAAAATGAAATCCAAGAAATTAAAAGTAGTGTCAATGAGAAATTAGATGTACAGAATAACAAATTTAACGAATTAAATAATCGTTTTGATGAAATTAAGACCGAAATTAAAAGTGAATTTAATTGTAAATTTGATGTACTTAAATTTGACATTGATGAAGTAAAAATGAAATGCGAAAATAGTTGTAACGAATTGAAACGAGATATTGAGAAAATAGTAGTCAGTAGAAGAACAGAGTAAAAGTAAAAATAATAATGATAATAAAAAATTAACAAATGATGCCAATAATATCGAAAATGAGAATATAATTAAAAATGTGGTATTAGAGAATAAGGTAACAAATGTTAACAATGATATTGAAAATGGTAATATGATTAAAAAGGTGGTATCAGAGAGTGATACGATGAAAATAAATAGTGAAATAGTGAGTGAGAGAGTGAGAGTGATATGTTGTAATGAGGTAGTAATTAGTGTTGATGAATTAGAAACAGAATGGAAAGAAAGAGTAGATGAATATGGAGGGCAGAGGGTAAATTTTCCCCTTATTTGTGATGAACCAAGGTGTTCAAAAATGTTATTATTGGAGGGCAAGAGACCCTTATTAGTGAAAGATTTGAGCTGTTTCCCTTTTTTGTATAAGTTTGTACCCTCTGTGTGGAATGATGTTAAAAGTATGAGATGGTGTTATGATGAGAGAGATTTAGATGGAGAGTTGTGTGTTGATAAAGAGATAGATGTGGAGAGCTAACCAAGATGTCCTAAAGACTACCTATAAAGCATATATTAGACCCATGCTAGAATATGGAAGCGAAGTCACCGTCACAGCAAGCGCCAGCGTACAAAACAAACTCGATCTCGCACAAAATACAGCCCTAAGAGTAATAACAGGCGCTGCAAAATCCACCCCCATCGAGGCCATGGAGGCACAAACCCAGATAGAACCATTACAGTCATATAGAGAAAGGTCAGCACTGCGATTCTGGGAGCGCTCCAGGCGTGTCTACAAGCATCTATGGAACGACTACCGACAAACTACTCCCAGGCTAAAGACTCAAATAACCCCATTAACCATGTACAAAAACATCGCTGAAAAATACGATATTGCCCTCACAGAAACAGCTCCGCTGAATACCCATCAGGACTTCTTCAGTCTCTTACCCCAAGCCAGCTACCATCTTAAGAACCACTCAGCACCTAAACATGCATCCACAGATTTAGAACTAAAGCAATCAGCTTTGCAAACGATCCACGAAGATTATCCCGAGCAAGAGTGGATCCATATCTACACTGATGGCTCATCAATTCCGGGCAATGGAAAAACAGGAGCTGGGTACTATAGCCGCCTTTTCCAAGGGCACTTAGCCGTGGGCAGCCCCCTTAGTAACTACGACGGGGAAATCGAAGCAGTTCACGCTGCCGTTGATGAACTGGAAAAAAATCACTCCCCCTTCAAAAGCCGTGCTCCTAGTTGACTCGCAGGCCGCAATACGCAGTCTATCACGGAACTCTCAAACCGACTGCCAAAGAACTATCGACTGTAGAAGGAAACTGGAGACCCTGGCGAGTCGAGGGTGGATCCTAAAACTCCAATGGATACCCAGTCATGTCAACATCTGGGGCAACGAGGAGGCCGATAAACTGGCCAAGCAAGGCACAACCCTACCCCAGCCTACCCGCCCGCAGTCCCTACAATCTTCCAAAGCTCAAATAAACTCCGCCGTCAGCATATGGAATAAGCGAAGACTGTCTGAGGCGGCCGCTGGTAAAAAATGGGAAAGCCTCGTCACCGAGGGTCCAATCAACCCCAGCCTCCCTCGTGCAGTGTGTGTCGCCAACTTCCGACTAAAAACCGGACACGACTATCTCGCTTCACATCTGCACCGCCTCCACGCGCTGCCAACCCGAGTGCCAGCTGTGCGGCCACGCGACGATGGACGCCGACCATCTGAGAGACTGCCCGGCCTTAGACCACACCCCGTCCAACGAGGACACCGAGATCGCCGAAGCCCGACGCTACTGGTCAGCGCGTCGCCTAATGGCTCAACAGCCAAGGGTGGGCGTTGGCTAGTAAGTAAGTAAGATAAAGAGATAGAATTATATAAACTAAAGAGAGATTATAATGAGTTGAAAGAGATGTTAAATGATCTGAAGTACTTACCTGTTAAAATAGAGAATGAGAATTATTTTGCTGATACATGTTTGAATAATAATAATTTACCTTATGTTGTAATGAATGAGAAAATAACTGACTTGATAATGAATATAACTACTAATGGAGACTGGACAGAAATAAATAATGTTGACTTGGTATATGATTATTATGGTAAAATAAATGAACCAGAATTTTATGGTTATGACACACAAGATAGCCGTATGTGTGTAACTAAAATTGAAAACTGTTATTTGAAACCAAGACTAATTTTTGACGATGGAGGCTGAAATTCATAAATGGACAATTTTAAATAGTTTGTTTAATGGTTCTGACCTCGCAACCTTGGACAATGAAGTGTGATATAACTGAATAATTAATGATGAAGAATTGTAAATAAATTGATAGTGAAATTAATTGTGTATATTGTAAAATGTTAGGTATATGTGTATGTAATGGAAATTGTTGTGATAATAATAACATTAATATTTTGCAATCTAAATAAATAACAAAATTAATTTTGAAGACTAATTAGCGAATTGCAATTGTTTTGATAGCAACTGAACTTGTATTTTCAATAATTAATTTAATTAAAATAATTTGAAATGTTTAGACATGTTTGATTGATTTAAAGGTTGTATAATCGAGTTTTCTAATGGATTTAAATTACTTTATGAGATGTGAATTTGATATTGATTAATAAATAAATGTTAAATTGTTTGATATGAAATAACATTGTTAAATGTTTCAGAGGTTACGTGGAGATATTGGTGTGTGTGTGTGTGTGTGTGTGTGTGTGTGTGTGTATTTTGTGTTCATGTCAGTAGGTGAATAATGTATTGTAAGTATAAAGTTTATAATACCAATCAGATAGAATAAAATGTTTACAGGTGTGAAAAGATTTGGATTCAATAATCAAAATGAATTGAGATAATGGTATTAAATAGAACTGTAATTAAAAAGTAATAATAACTGAAGGGTGAACTAAAATTATATTTGGTTTGAACTGTAATAAATAGACTTTGATAAATATGTTAACTAAAAGACTCATAGAAATTAAAAGTTGAAGGAAGTATATATGCCAGTATATGATGTAACCAGAATGTTTAGACTGTGGGAGTGTTTATAACAGTGCTTATAAAACAAGTCTTGCAGACCATTGTTAATGTAAACAGGTGTGCTGTATGTTTTGACTAATGTTTACAGCCAAGTGTTGAAGCTGCAGTCTGCTGAATCATTGCCAGTAGCAGATTCTATTATGAAATAAAAGAAACATCTGAGGTGATGGAATGTAGGTAATATTTTTTTTGTCTTTTGTAAAGCGTAATTAAAACAAATGAGATTGATAATCAGGATTTGAGGAATTAAATTAAATTAAATTAAATTGGTAATTAAAGTAATTGGAAAAATGAATTTTAATAATGAGGTAATTACTGCAACTTAGAGTTTGAGAAATAAATATAATTAAATTAATTTGGCAATTAAATTAATTGAAAAGATGATTTTACTAATGAACTTGTAATAATGAATTTAACTTTACTTTCAACTGGAATTATAAATTAAATACTAACTGATGTAAACAAGGATTAAAATATTCATCAAAACTTGAAAACTGAAAGAACGTTCAAGCTGAGATAGCGTTTGGAAAATAAGATGTGCATATTTCTGTTCATGTAAATCTACATTTTATGTTTTAGCTGTAGATTCCCCACCTAAGTGCGGTCATGACCTCACCGGATCATGACCGTGAAAGTAGTTAATTGTGGCAAATCATACATTTTACCTGATATAACCGGCTTGTGGTTTGTTTTATTTTGTCAACCCGGTGGTTTGTTAGACTTAGTAGGGGGGTTATTTTTGGGGGAATCTACCTAATTTTGGAACAGGTCTATTTTCACCCAGATAGGGGTGGTAGTCCATTAGGGGTGTATAAATCAAGAATAGTAGGTGTAATACTGAATTTTATTGTAACGCCGAAGCAAGGATGGGGGTGGAATAAAAGAAAAAAATGTCCACCCCTTCCGCATCAGTCCTTGTGAAAGCAACTGGGCGCTACAGTCCAGGGGGGAAATAGTGAGTGTGGATGGGCGGTGACCCAGTTACAGGTCACGAGGGAGATGTGGTTTACGGCTAGGATGAGGTCTGCATGGCCAAGAAGCCTAGCGCAGAACACATGAATATGTAACGGGTATCAGGGGTTAAGGGATTAAAAGGGGGGTAGTAGAAAAAAAATATATATTTTTTGTGCCTGCCATCAAACTGATGTTTTAAATTTTGATTGTATTATTGTTTGTGTGTATTAATAGTGTTATTGAATTATACTGTTTAGGATATATGTATAATCAAATGTTAGGATAAGGCAGTTCATGTTTTAATTAAATATTCAATTTATTTGTTTTTCTAATTAGTAATAATAACAAAGAGAATTAATCTATTCAGATAAGAGATTATTTTTGGTTTTGATACAATCTGATTTTGAACTTAAAAGAATAGTGAATTTAAAGATGAATATTTTGTGATTTTAAATGATGAGTTTGTTTAGAAAATATTATAGGTGTATGTATGCGCCCAGTATCTGCCAAAGGCGACCCAGTGTGCATGAAAAGGGGAAACATCGGTTGAGGATCTGGCATGGTACAAGACCAGGGGTTTGGATTTTGGGGCGGCATGTTAGAAGGTGAGGTGCGCTGTGGTGCGTGTCTGTTCGATTTTATGGTGTTGGGATATCGTACAGAGAAGTCCAGTAATCTCGTTCAGATGCGGCCATAGTCACCGAACCAGGGGGGTAGTTTACCCATGATGTATAAGAACAAATGGGGGCTTGTTGGCACCATATCCTCACCGGTCCTCTTAGGGGATTAGCAATGAGATTTCTTCTGTTTCGACAGAAGATATCTCATTGGGGGGGGGGTATTGTAATCGGGCAAATCAAAAGGTTTTTTTATTTTATTAATTTTGGTTTTGATTTTATTAATATTTTAAATTCATTTCATATATGTGGCCAGTCCCCCAGTTTGAATCTAACTCGCAGTCTAAACTATGCAAAAGTACGCTGTAACTGTGTTGAAATATTTGAAAAGAATGTGTTGTATGCAACAGTAGGGAAGTATGCAACACATTATTTGATTATGTTTTAATTTATGGCAGTTATCGTTCATCATAGAAAAAATTACCCTTGTCATCACATAAAACGTTGCAGGTAAACTACACCTTTCTCTAAACTGATCTTCACCAAAATCAATAGGTCTTGAGTCCTCTACAATTCAGGGATGCATGCAAAACATTATTTGATTATATTTGAATGTGCGGCAGTTATCGTTCGTCATATAAACAATTACTCTTGTTAAAACATTAACAGTGGCAGGTAAACTACCCCTTTCCCTTAACCGATCTTCACCAAAATAAATAAGCCTTGAGTCCTCTACAAATCAGGCACATATGTAAAAAAATTATTTGATTCTGTTAGAATTTATGGCAGTTATCGTTCTTCATGGAAAACGTTCTCTTGTTACAACATAAAATGTTGCAGGTAAACTACCCCTTTCCCTTAACCGATCTTCAACAAAATCAACAGACCTTGAGTTATCTACAACTGAGGAAGATATGCACAAAATTATTTGATTCTGTTTAAATGTGCGGCAGTTATCGTTCGTCATAGAAACAATTACTCTTGTTAAAACATAAAATGTGGCAGGTAAACTACCCCTTTCCCTTAACCGATCTTCAGCAAAATCAACAAGCCTTCAGTCTTTTACAATTGAGGAACGTATGCAAAAAAATATTTGATTCTGTTTGAATGTGCGGCAGTTATCGTTCGTCATAGAAAAAATTACCGTTGTTAAAACATAAAATGTTGCAGGTACACTACCCCTTTCCCTTAACCGATCTTCACCAAAATCAACAAACACTGAGTTCTCTATAGCTCAGGAAGGTATGCAAAACATTATTTGATTCTGATTGAATTTACGGCAGTTAATCATTCGTCATAGAAAAATTACCCATGTTAAAACAAAAAACATTGCCGGTAAACTACCCCTTTCCCTTAACCGATCTTCACCAAAAACAATAGGTCTTGAGAACTCTACAATTCAGGGCTGTACACAAAACATTATTTGATTCTGTTTGAATTTGCGACTGGTATCGTTTGCCATAGAAAAATATCGGTATGGAGAACCATACATGACTTCCATGTTCTAAGACTTATATTTAAAATCATTTTTGAAATGAAATATTACCATAGAAACTACTTCTTTCTACTTACTGCTTCAGCCTTAACCACAGTACTGTGGTCACTAACGTATACCACCTCACGTTATCGCACTCGATTTTCACTGATAATGGAAGTCGATGGCATTGCCAAAACGTCTGGTTTCGTAGAAAACATTGGACTATGGCCAAACATCCCGGGAAGGAATTTTATCAAAAACTACTTCTTTGTTGCCGATAACGTTGTACACATATATATAAAAAATATGCAAAAATTAATGGCTTGTATAAGTTAATGTTTGATCTCCATTAAGTAGTGCTCAAGTTTCCAAAGTTTTAATATTATGATGTCCGTAATTAAAACATCAGAGCAGGTTTAGTGTGTATGAGGGTACACCGTGGACAAAAATTTTCAACATTTCCTATTGAGCGTTGCTTAGAGTAAAGCTACGAATCTATAGTGTACGTTTCACAGAACAAACACGCGGAAAAGGAGCGCTCCGAAGTCACTCTTGGACCCTCAGCATCTTGCAGAGGGTTGATTCCCTAAAGATGAAAAGTCTGTCTATGAATCGTTCCTCTGTAAACACGTGCAGTTACACTGCCCAGCGATCCACAGGAAGCAAATCGCTATCCACGCTGGACACTTTTTCGCTTGCACGCGTTATGTTGGTATGGGTTTCGGCACTTTCCATTTAAAAAGCGTGCAAATGTAAGAAAGTAAACATGAGTGAGGCCAGAAATAACGTGAATTGTGTGTGTGTGTTCCCTGCCTTTTTATGGCGGTAGTCATAATAATAAAATGGAAAACAAAATGGCGAAGGCTGAAGATGAGAGAACAGGAACTCTCAAAACATGTCCCAAATAGAGAAAACATCTTGAGGTAAATTTAGTATAAATATTAAAGTATTATATACATCAAGAAACGGACTGTAGCAGAAAGTGATTGAAATAAAATGGAAACGTAAACATTACATAACTGAGATATGCTTGCCTGCCACGAACGATATATTTTCTCTCATACATGATTTACATTAAAATGAAAAAATTATAATTTTATTGCCTGGCAACAAAATTATTTTATTTTTAACAATTACCATTGTTTGAAAAAGTTTAAATGAATTTTCAAGTACTTTACAGTTGTTAAAACGTAAAAGATTGCAGGTAAACTACTCCTTCCCCCTAACCGATCTTCACCAAAATCAAAAGGTCTTGAGAACTCTACAATTCAGGGCTGTATGCAAAACATTATTTGATTCTGTTTGAATTTGCGGCTGTTATCGCAAAAAAAAAATTACCCTTGATAGAAAAATGCTGCAGGTAAACTACCCCTTTCCCTTAACCGATCTTCTCCGAAAACAATAGGTCTTGAGTACTCTACAATTCAGGGCTGTATGCAAAAAATTATTTGATTCTGTTTGAATATGCGGCTGTTATCATTTGCCATAGAAAATACCCTTTTTAAAACATAAAACGTTGCAGGTAAACTACCCCTTTCCCTTAACCGATCTTCACCAAAAACAACAGGTCTTGAGAACTCTACAATACAGTAAAAGTACTGTAAACAAAATAGAAAATAAAATCAAATATAAAATAAAAACTGAACAATTAAGAATTAATCAAAACGAACAACACAAATAATAACAACAATAAAAAATGGGCCACATTCACATACATAAATAATAAAATGGCAAAGCTAAAACAAAACTACAGTAGAACCCCATTAGTCCGAAATTCCGGATAATCCGAACCACCTCCAGGAACGAAATAGGCAAGGAAAGATATAAAAACAACTGCAGATTTCATGAAGTGACAAATGATTTCATTACATTTCTAATAAAATGGTTACATTTTGCAAAATCAGTAGAAAATAATACTAACCACTGTAATACGTATTAATCAGTAGGCCTACAATTACTGGAATAAAATTCTTAAACAAAACTACGAAAACTACAAACTACAAAAACAGAATTCAATTATTGTACTGTACAGTACTTAGATTACAGTTTCTATACTTTATTAACAGAATTTCCAAATAAACACTTCAATATTAACACTTCACTTATTCACCGGTTGCACAAAATCAGTTATTCTCTGCTGGCGTAAAGACGTGAATCTAGCAGACGACACAATATTCCACCAGCGTCTCATGAACATGATGTCTGCCGCTGTAGCGTTGGCATGCTGCTCCACATACTGCAGGGATATTTCCAGCGCCTTTGCTGCTTCTGAATGTGAAATGAAATGTTCTGAATCATCGGCTTCATCCATCACATCAGAATCTTCATCGAAGTCTTGTCTGATCAAGGAAACGATTTCTGTATATGTCAAAACTTGGTGGTCTTCCGTGTCAGCTGCCACCCACTCGTTCACATCTGTTTCGTCTGCTTCTTCACAGCCTGGAATTTGATGCATGAGCTGTAAAACTTCAGTCCTGTCATCAGCTTGTTCCGGACTATCGATGTAAGAGAGACTTGGCCATAATTTTTTCCACGACTTTCTCAGCAGCTGTTCTTTAAGATTGTCCCATGCTTCACCTAACCAATAGATAACATCTTTGATGTTGATTTTCTTAAGACTTTGGAGAATGATTTGTGAACTGTCTTCATTTTCAAGAAGGGACCTTAGAAGAATTTTTTTATACACACATTTCATGTTTTGTAGCACCTCTTGGTCCATGGGTTATAACAAAGGTGTTACATTCGGAGGGAGAAAAATAGCTTTTATATCTCCATTAACAAGTTCTTCTGTCGAAGCATGTGATGGAGCATTGTCAATGACAAGTAATGCCCGGGGTGGCAGACCATTTTTTTCACTGAACTTTTTTACTGAAGGAATAAACTGGACATGAAACCATTCCTTAAATAAAGCACTGGTCATCCATGCCTTTTATTGATGCCTGTAGAATACAGGAAGCGAGTTCACATTGATGTTCTTAAATGCTCTTGGGTTTTTTGATTTGCCAATAACCATTAGTGGCAACTTATTAGTCCCAGCTGCATTACTGCATGCTAAAACAGTCACACGTTCCTTGCACATTTTGAAACCAGTTGCATTAAGTTCTTGTTTGGCGGCGAGGCTTTTGTTTGGCAATGCCTTAAAATTTAACCCAGTTTCATCGCAATTGTATATTTCTTGAGGCGAGTAATTTTGCGATGAAACTACGTCTGCGAATTCAGCGATGTACTCTTGTGCAACCTGGTGATTCGCTGATAGTGATTCACCGGTAATGGATAACTGTCGTATTCTGTGTCTTTTTTACCACCGGTCCAGCCAGCTGTTACTCGCAATGAATTTAGGATCACCATTCATCAGCTTATTGAGGTGAACTGCTTTTTCTTGGATTAGGGGACCACTCAGTGGAGTACCTCTCTGCCTTTCTTGTGAAAACCATATGAAAAGGGCTTCATCAATTTTATCAAATTGTGACACTTTTGATGTATGACGCTCCTCGAGAGTCTTCTCGGATGTTGTCGCACAAAACTGTTCAATCTTGGACCTGTTTTTCTTCCAGTCACTTATTGTTGCTTTACCCATACCAAATTCGACTGCTAATTTCGTTCCACTTTCACCCTTGTCCAAACGTTTCAACACTTCAAGTTTATCTTTTAGTGCACATGAACTATGTTTCCGCTTACCAACCATTTTTATACAATACGCACTTAAAAACAACACTGAAAACGTATGTAAGTTGGAATGCACACACAATGTCTCAGACTGACAGGTGTCTCACTACTGAAAGCAAGGCCACGAGAAGAAACAAACAAGAGTGGGGGAAGTGGGATTACTAAGAAACTGGCATGAGTCATTGACACCCTGGCGCGCCCGTGATAGTAAACAACAATACCGCACTAGAAAGCCACCGAACGTCAGTGTCAATACTGTTCACCTTATCTGTATTGTATTACAGTACTGTACTACGTAATATTTTATGAAATATTCAACTCTTATAAACTGTAAAATGCATTCATTGAATAAAAAATGGGCATATATGAGTTACATATAAGTTAAAGACCATATTTAAATCAAATAAATAATTATTATAATTATTTAATAATAATTATTTCGTATAATCCGAATTTTTGCCAATCCGAACCGGCCCTGGTCCCAATTACTTCGGACTAGCGGGGTTCTACTGTATTTAAAAACACAGATATTAAAATAGCATACAAAACTATAAAATAATTTACAAAAACAACCCACACAACAAAGATAATACAACAACCAATGGTATATACAAAATTGAATGCCAAGATTGCAATAAATGTTACATAGGACAAACAAAAAAAAACTGAAAAAATGTTATTTTGAGCACCTAAATGCATACAAAAAACTAGAAATATATAAATCTAATTTGGCCACACATGCAATAAACTGACATGAATTCCCAGACATAACCAATATGACACTAATAAAACACATACCACACAAAGGGACCATAATGAACATTTGGGAAAATTTTAAAAAATACAAACATAAAACACAAAACAAACTAATACCTGAACAAATACAAATCAATAGAAAACATGACACAATTTTCAAAGCACTCAACATAGAAAATACACAAAATACTAATATATACACCACAATCACACACAATAATACCAATTTAAAGCACCAGAGACCAACAGGAAACCAAAGCAACAACCAGCCAACACACAAATACCTCACAAGGCTCAAAATCAAGAAGGCTGAAGATGGGAACACAAGGCTTCCAGAAACATGTTCCAAATAGAGAAAATTTCTTGAGGTAAAGTCATAATAAAATATATACAGTGGAAATCGGTTAACACGAAATGACGGGGACCAGTTATTTTTTTCGTGTAAACCGAATTTCGCGTTAAGCGAACAAAAAGTGAAACAAAATGAGGAAGTGAACAAATAGTGTACTGTAGATTATTTATTGTACTGTCTAGTAAAATGCAACAAATAGGCCTACAACCTTTTATTTATCCTCATGGTTTATTATTGTTAATTTTTCTTAAAATTATTATTAGCTGTTCTAAATTTAGTCCCATGATTTAGGTTTTCTTATAGACTACTGTATGTCTTTCAACTTTACCGTAGTTTTCGTGTTTATCTTTATTTAAAATAATCCGTTATTTTCTTTTGCACACAATTTTGCACTATTTTATTTTCAACAAATTGTTCTAATTTATCAACGTGTTCAAACATTTCACCTTCCGAGTTGGCTTCAAAATATCGACGAACACGGCTCAGCAACAAAAGCATATCGGTAGCGGTAGGAACATTTTCACTATCATTTTCCGTGTCAAGTTTTCCATGTCAATCGTGGATAACATCGAGTTTGGTATACCGAATGTTTTACAGATTTCTGTTTTAGTTCGAATACCCTCATTAACAGCTTGGAGGAGTTCAACTTTTTTTTCTAAAGAGAGGGCACTTTGTTTACGCACTTTCTTCTCCATTTTACTTCCGGACTGCAAAAACGTAATTTACGAAAGCATAACTTCACTTAACACGTACACGTCACACGCTTAACTGGCTGTAAAAGACTAAGAAGTTTGTACTGTAAAAAAGTAAACAGTTAATCCTCACAACTGAGTACATTTTTTACAATAAAGTGTTATCGGTACCGTACCGCAAACTTTACCACCGCTGTAGGCTACACGCACAGAATACAACTGAACTGAACTCACCACACCCTATAGAGTAGGTAGTTAATGTAAGCGATAACGGTTTATTTGCGGTCAATGAACAACACATTTGGTGCTGAAGGAGAGGCTATGGTTTCTCGTAAACAACGATACACTGTATACAGTACGTACTTAAATAGAACTTGGTACTGAAGACAAAACAAAACAGGTAGACAAAACAAACTATGGTCACGACCTGCTCTTTCTCTTTGAGAGATGAAGAATGGATTCCGTTACATCGAAAACAAGCTTTTGGGCGTACTTGTGTGGCTTTATTTTGTATGCAGTTACTTAAAAGCCAGCCAAAAAAAAATTATTTTTAACAAAAATTGTTCGTGTTAACCGATATTTTTCAGGTAAACCTTTCGTGTTAACCGTACAAATAATACACTGTACATAACAAACGGCGATCGGTACCCGAGTGGTATTTCGTGTTAACCGATATTTTGTGGTAACCGTTTTCGCGTTAAACGATTTCCACTGTATTTAAGAAATATAATAATTAACTCATTCATATGATATGAATTCAATGATTCGAACAAAATTAATTCATTAGGCTTAACACTAATTCACCAATTTCTTCAAATTAAACGTTTAGTACTAAGTGTGCACATACCTATAAGTTAGATGTAGCTATAAATAGGCCTACTCATGATTTTAGTAGTGCTATGAAATTAAATCAAAATATAACATGTTCACTTTAGCTATTTTATTACACTATGCTTATAGGCCTCAGACACAACGTTGCCATGTTTAATATTCCAGCCTTCTATAGGGACGGCCATGGCTGGTTGCATTTATCAAGTTTAATCTGCATTTATCTGAAAGAATAAAATATAGTGTGTCATGTAATGGAAGGCAAGGAAAAGTTGGATTCTCTGAATAGTGATTGTTGTAATGGGGCAAAAAAGGGGGTTTTTGTTTCTGTATTAAATTTATTTAAATCTATTCTGTCAGCATTGCAAGTCCCCTGCAAATTAATGTCATATTCAAACAAAGAACAACCACGTAACTTTTTGAATGGATTGTAGTTGAAAAATGCCAGACTCGCTTGTGAATTCAATATTGTCACGTACAGAGACGCACACGCACTCGACGGCGCGCCGCTACTACGCCTAAACACTAAAACCGACGCCACGAAAAATGGCAAGGCATAACGTTTGTCAGACCATGTGCTTTCAAGACGAAGGAAATCCAGTAAGAGGCCACACCCACAAAGCCTCCTATATCGTCAACATTTAACAACCTTAGCCTGTGTGTCCCATAGACAATCCATACACTGTGTGCGGCTACGAAAATTTGTCGCCTGAAGGCAGTGCTTTCCGGTTGAACAACCAGATGTACTGGGGAGTTGGTTGGTGCTCTCCGCAGTAGTCGTCTAACAACTTTTACCCGGCCGGGTGGACAAAAAGACTCGTGGGCCCCAAGAAACCTTTTAATTTTTAACGGAAAATGATAAACAGATATTGATAAGTGAAACGACATCTCAGAGTGAAGAAAGAAGAAATAAAAAATGTGGTGAACTGACAAAACATTCGGAAATACACTCAGTGCGGCACGAGGCGATGTGGGAAGCCGAAAGTTAAGTAGACGACAACCAATTTCCGATATAATTATTTTAAATCAAAAGAGCGCTCTAAATTATGGGGATTTAAAATATGTATAAATGAAGCGTGTGAGCAATTACTGGGTTATCTTCATATAATTTAATAATTTTTACGTTAAGGTGTGAACTAGTTATTAGGATGTTTATCATTTTTAAACATTTTTCTTGCCTCCAGAAACGATTAAGACTATAAAATAGGTTAATTACCTTCTGTCAACGTTTTTTAAAATCCTTTTAGGATAACTCGAGTTTCGACACCATTTGGTGTCATCATCAGATCGGATATGAATTAAGTCAAAACATTTTGATGCATATACATCTCGTCAGATATTAAAAAATTAAAAACAACACATAACATTATATAAATAACAAATAAACTATATCACAACAAAATAACATTACAACAATAAAATATAAAAACAACGCGGCCGCAAACGAACCTGTACAGGAACGCCCCCACGGTAAGACTCAATGTCTTGGGGCCCCCACGCCCCCAAGAGTCTTACCGTGGGGGCGTTCCTGTACAGGTTCGTTTGCGGCCGCGTTGTTTTTATATTGTATTGTTGTAATGTTATTTTGTTGTGATATAGTTTATTTATTATTTATGTAATGTTATGTGTTGTTTTTAATTTTTTAATATCTGACGAGATGTATATATATCAAAATGTTTTGACTTAATTCATATCCGATCTGATGATGACACCAAATGGTGTCGAAACTCGAGTTATCCTAAAAGGATTTTAAGAAACGTTGACAGAAGGTAATTAACCTATTTTATATGTTTATCATGTTAAAATAATGTTTTGTACTTTCAAAGAAAGAGTAATCAAATCAACAGGAATAAGTTTTTAGACGAAAATGAACACTAAGTAAATTTAGAAGAAAAGTAAACCAAATGTTGAAATTGAATAATAAACAGACCTAATTAATATAGTCAAAGAGCGTGTTTATTATGTAACGAACCCATTAACCTCTCTTACAGACTGTGAGTTCGTGTAAAAGAATCCTGGACCCAGAAAAGGTAAGTGTTATGTGAATAAATAACAATGTTGAGAATAGCGTTATGTCTTTTATTAATGGTGATAAATAAATGAATAAGTTCATTGTGAAGACGCACAGGGTTTTACTACAAAAAAAAGGAAGAAACATGGTCTATGTCTGAGATACAAATAAAACAACCCAATGTCACATGTGTCATAGGTGACAATTGGAATTGTTCCATGAAATGTTTTGATGTTCGTGAAAAAACTAGAAATGACATTTAAAACAAATTTATTATGGAAATAATTTAAATAATGAAATCTGTTAATATGCAGAATAGTTATTTATGTGGTCTTATTTCTGTAATTCTAATACAATGAAAAAGGCCACGGAAGGATGAAGCAGAGGCATGATTTAACAATGCATCTTATAAATACTGAGTTCGTTGTTCCATAGAAAATGAAGTAAAAGAAATTACAGTGTGCCATAAGGCTTTTATTTCTATTCACAGGATTTCTAAAAAGAAAATAGAGTATTTGGTAGCCAGTTTACAAAAAGGTGGAAAATGCCTGATTGGTAAGAGATTAACATAAAAACAGGCATTGGAAATTTGATGAAGACAAAGTAAACACTATTAAAAAACACACTGCTTCTTTTCCTAGAAGAAATATTCACTATAGTTTAAAATATTAAAAAGGACTTACTTGTCACAAGAAGTTAATGTTAGAAAAACATATTATTGATTTAAAGAAGCTCACCCTACAGTTATGGTTTCAAATGAATCATATTGAGACATATTTATTAAAAATTTTAATATTAGTTTCAGGTTACCTAGGAGAGATATTTGCAGCAGTTGTGATGAATATGTAGCAAAGGTAAAAGTCTACAATTAGAAAAGAGTAAATATAACACTGCAAGTGATATTAAAGAGAATTGAAGGTGAATAATAAACTTAAAGACACTAAATGATGTGCACAAATTAAAAGCAGACACATTTTATGACAGAAAGAGAAAGGCTAAAATAGAAAGCAGGAAACAAATAGGTATGGAAGCAATTTGCAAGGATTTCTCAAAGAAACTACCATTACCAAATATACAGACCAATAAAGTAGGCAAGAGACAGTTATCCATGTTTTCAAATAATATGCACGTTTTATCTGGATCTAAGAGTGTTGTTTTTGTTTATCTTAAAAATATTGGGAAGAAAGGTAGTGACGATGTTTGTTCGATGTTATATTAACTTTGCTATGAATATCTTGACTGTTCTGTAAGAAAATTAGAAATTTTCTGTGATTCGTGTGCAGGGTAAAATAAAAATTACATGGTCATTTGATTTCTACATTATTTAATTCATTCTGAACAGATCTTTTTGATTATATTAAAGTAACATTTCCTATAAAAGACCATTCATATATAAAATGTCATACAAATTTTGGGCTTATTGTAATTCTAAATTTCTGTTTATTTCTTTCTAGTTGTGTTCTACCAATTTATATTTTTTAAGATAATTATTTTATCTCAGGTAATTGGTTCCAGTCGCACCTTACGTGAAGTATACGTATTCAGCCCCCCACAGTTGCTGGTGCCAATTATGTAACGAGACGTGTTTCTTTACTTAATATGTGAGTGAAGTTAAATTATTTTAACTTTTATTTATTAACATGGATTACTGTTTGTTTGGGGACGGGTGTTGGTTTTCGTGTTGAGTTGTCAAGATTGAGGTTACCAGACTCACTTACCGTAGGTTATTACGCTTGACGGAATTACTTACGTCGTCGTGGTCGGGTTCTATCTTCTTATTCTGAAATAAAATTCTTTATTTCTATTTTATTTGTTTAATAAAAGACAACTCGCATCAATTAGGGAAAAATATCATTACTTATTTTCATAAGTTACTGCCTTCGTTGCTCTAATGTTTGTTTGGTATAATGCACAAGTCGATCTTAACCTCAGTTCGATTCAGAGTTACACTTTCGATAGTTATATAAACTCCTGGACTCTTCTGACTGTTATTAAAAAGTATGAAATGCACACTAAGAAGTACAACATATTACAATTAAAATAATTCTTAATTACTAATAACAATAAAATTAAAATCAAGAAAATACAATGAAATAATTGTTTGGTCTGATGTGAGAACACAATAGTTAGTGTCGACTCGGCGTTGGTTTCAGTTGGTTGTGCCAAGAGGCGGACTGACACTAAGCAACGATAGAGTTGATTTACCTCCCAACTATTTAAAACAAGTTTTTAAAATAAAATAAGTCAAATAAATTGTTCACTGGTGTTGAATTGGTCTTTTCACTTTGGTTCTGATGAATAAGTGTTACTGTGATTTAGTTCTGGTGTTGTATAATTATTACTAGTGTTAGTATATAAGGTTCGGTCTCATCACTTTTATTTATTTTTAGAGATATTATTTTCTTCTTTCTTCTTGTTTTATTATTATATTATTATTTCTTGGTTCTCTCTTTTTTTTCTAGTTTGACACTGTTAATTATTTTACTTTCACTCTTCTTCTGACTTGGACTTGGCTCTATCATATACTTTTTACACAGAGTAGCATAGACTAGTTCTTTATACTTTCGAGTCTAACAATCAAATGAAGAAATTTCCTTATACCTTCAACGGGCTTGACCAAATTTCAAAATTTCTCATTAGTCAAAATTGTCGGGTTAAGAGGTCACACGACCTTAATTATTTAAGATACAAAATTTTACATTTTCTAGCTACAATTACTCCCTGTCTATTACATAATAAATCTCAAATTGGTTTACAGTACAATATTCCTTATAACAAGACAAAAATTTAGACACCTCACATGGCATAGGTGTGTGTCCCAATAATTAAATATTTTATAAAATTTCATCTCATAAGCCATTCCATGTACTGTAGTAGCTTTTGACATTTCAAATCACATTAAAATTCCATTAATTAATTAAAATGTTGCTTCTGACACTTAAATAAAGCATATATTAGTATTTATACCATCTTTTACTATTTATTACAGTGCTGTGATGGTTTAATAGTTGGATTTAGAATAATTTCTATTTTGATAGTGGCCAATTAATTGGTATTTCTCTATAGTACGAAGTTTCAATTTAAAATTACTGTATGACCTTGTGGCTTGATACACTATTATTATTACATGCATTATGTTATTATTATCCATTGAATTGATTCTGACAAAGTGAAGAACAACATTGACATAAAACAAACATATTACCATAATGTTAGGCCATTATGGTATTACTGACACCTGGTCAATTTAAACAATCTAATTCTTATTACCCTAAATAAGGTTTAACACATTAATTTAAACAACACAAATGATTGTATTATTCCCTTCAGTTAACATCTTATATATAAAAATGATTGTTTCTTTGTTTGTCCCGTATGCGTTCCTATACCATTCATCCGATTGCGATGAAACTTCGGTGAGTTGTTGTGCGCACGCCTGGGAAGGTTTCTGAATTTTTTTCGATGGGGTCCTTTGGGGGTCTTCCACATCTCCTCCTAAACCACTGGACCGATTTCAACCAAACTTGGCACAAATATTTTACGCAACGGGAGAACCAACATAGGATAGGTGTTTTTTTCGATGGGGTCCTTTGGGGTCTTCCATATCTCCTCCTAAACCACTGGACCGATTTCAACCAAACTTGGCACAAATATTTTACGCAACGGGAGAACCAACATAGGAAATGTGTTTTTCGATATGATCCTTCGGGGGGTCCTTTGGGGTCTTCCACATCTCCTCCTAAACCACTGGACCGATTTCAACCAAACTTGGCACAAGTATTTTACGCAACGGGAGAACTGACATAGGATATGTGTTTTTTCGATATGATTCTTTGGGGGGTCCTTCGGGGTCTTCCACATCTCCTCCTAAACCACTGGACCGATTTCAACCAAACGTGGCACAAATATTTTACGCAACGGGAGAACCAACATAGGATATGTGTTTTTTCGATATGATCCTTCGGGGGTCCTTTGTAATCTTCCACATCTCCTCCTAAACCACTGGACCGATTTCAACCAAACTTGGCACAAATATTTTACGCAACGGGAGAACCAACATAGGATAGGTGTTTTTTTCGATGGGGTCCTTTGGGGTCTTCCATATCTCCTCCTAAACCACTGGACCGATTTCAACCAAACTTGGCACAAATATTTTACGCAACGGGAGAACCAACATAGGAAATGTGTTTTTCGATATGATCCTTCGGGGGGTCCTTTGGGGTCTTCCACATCTCCTCCTAAACCACTGGACCGATTTCAACCAAACTTGGCACAAGTATTTTACGCAACGGGAGAACTGACATAGGATATGTGTTTTTTCGATATGATTCTTTGGGGGGTCCTTCGGGGTCTTCCACATCTCCTCCTAAACCACTGGACCGATTTCAACCAAACGTGGCACAAATATTTTACGCAACGGGAGAACCAACATAGGATATGTGTTTTTTCGATATGATCCTTCGGGGGTCCTTTGTAATCTTCCACATCTCCTCCTAAACCATTGGACCGATTTCAACCAAACTTGGCACAAATATTTTACGCAACGGGAGAACCAACACAGGACAGGTGTTTTTTTCGATACGATCCTCTGGGGGGTCCTTTGGGGTCTTAAAAAACTATTAGATCTGGTTACTATGGCAACCCAATAGAATAGATTCTGTTCTAAATATATTATCGCATTAAATTGAAGACCACGCAAACGAAGTCGTGGGCAACAGCTATTTATTTTTAAGAAACCTACTTTAATTGAACTTTATTAATTAAACTAACATTTTCATTACGTACAACGTGAAACTCCGTAGCGAAGCACAGGTATTCCGCTAGTTAAAAATAAAATAGGGAACTTTTATACAATCAAGGTTATTCAGTTAACATTAAAATAAATTAAATTAACAACCTAAATCAACTTTTGGTTCTTTATAGGTTGAAGTCTTTTGGCAAATTGGTAATACACAGGTATATTGAATATCAGATATTTCACACATTAAATATTATTATATGATCACACATTGTCCTTAATTATGATTATAAATTTCATTCACAATAAGTTACCACTATTATTAACAGTCCTGTCTGTATAGTTAGTATCCAACATCTTACATTTACATTTTACACTCAATGACTTATTGTTCTTGTTGTGATTAAATTTTCTTTTTACAATTAGTTATTATTGCTATGAACAGTCACTCTTAATGGTTTAGAGTACATATTTGTTCTACATTAGCTTATATTGTACTTCTTTTTGCTTATTTTGGGTTTTAACCTTTCTCATTGGTTTAGCAAGGTTAGGTATATTGTTTAGTTTATGTCATATTATATGGGGGTTTATACACTTATAGGTTATGCTCATTATGTTGCATTACATTATAAATCAAAAGTCACATACAGAAACTCCAAAGGACTGGATTGGCGTTTTTAAAAAACGGAAGAAATAATCTATCATCTTTAGAAATAGTTGAGGCAACTTCAGACACAATTCAGCAGTGGTCATCTTTCCTAACACCACTTTACAAAAAGAAGTGTCCATTTGCTACACGTTCTATCAAGAGAAATTGTATTCAAGAAGGAACATTGAAGTCTTGTCAAAATCAGATCCCATTTCAATGGTCAGTGTGTAACGGGACAGAATTGGGAAATTGTAATCTAGTTTTTTTTTCATGACCCGAGTATATTTGGTGAACGAACTATAGCTTCGAGACTGGTACGACTTGTTACAGGAATGTAAAGTTTACAACAAGGGGACGCATACGCGTGCACACATCGGCCAACGGTCACATGATAGTGGCACGTCCGTATACATTCTTTCTCACTTGGTGTGTAGAAAAATAACTCTGTCGTCTTATAGTTGGGGTTTCAGCCGGTTCAACGTAAAAGGCTCGCGAGCCGAAAATCATTTAAAAAGTATAAAATGTGACTTGACTAAAAGTTTAAAGTGATCAAAAGATGTGTGCCATCTCTTAATCGTCAGTGAACCAGTGGAAACATAATTTAGACAGTTCGACCATAAAATGTGAAAGTGCAACAGTACAACAGTGAAATAAAACAGCTACAGTGTAAACCACGAGTTGACGCCCAGGTGTAGAATTTCTACACATCTAACAGGAAAGTAAACATTTCAAAATATAATTAAATACTGGCATTTTCAAATTGAGCTCAATAAAATAAAAAAGAAATGTAGAAGTGTGAAAGAGAGCGTGATTGAGCGAATGACAAAATATAGGCCTAAAAAGAAGTGTTGAGTTGCGTAATTTTGAGATACGTAGTATTTTGATATCATAGGTTATTAATAGTCAGTTTTATGCTTTAAGGCGAAATAAGTGTGTTCATGATCTTTTCTATGTTCTCAAAGAACATAACTAATGTTCTATTTTACTCGAAACACGCATTGTGTTAATCGTTTGTGCATATTGTTCTCTGCAAATTTAATTACTCAATTACTGAGTAAGACTTCATATGGCTTGAATAGCGTTCTAATAAAGTGTATTCACGATATTTTTTTTATGTTCTCAAAGAAAAATAAATAATATTATATTTTACTTGATCTGTGTATTGTTATTTGTATTTGCACACCGTTCTCTGCCAAAGTACACTAAATGTTTCCTTGGACCAAACTTAACACATAAAAACAATATTCAATTTAATTAATTATATAATTACCTTATTATCCACTCTAGTGATACAAAGTTTTGTCAGTTATGACGCATTTTGGGACTAAGTCCCATCCTCAGATAACACTTATTTCAATATAATGAACTAATACAATAAAAATCGCAACCATGATACTGGTCATGTCAATCATATAAAATAAAATAAAACTTCAAATCGCATGTGAAATGTTATACGAACCACGGCTGGAGCTCCCGCATGCGTTCACCCTCAACCGCGATCGTTACGCAACTGGTCAAAGATTAAATCCAAAACGATGGCAGTGTCGAACAAGTAGTTTGATGCAAAATTTACCTGATCATTTAATAAACTGTTTTTAGTAGTACTATTTTTTATAGCTTTATAAATTTCAAATTCCTCCAGACTATCCATCCGTTTACCTTTTTTACAAAAATGCAACGCTGTAAAATTTTCTTCAAAGCTCGTATATTTATGTCCGCTTGATATTAAATGTTGTGCAAAATTGGATTTAGTATTACTTGGCTTGGGAATATGTTCTAAAAATCTTGTATAAAAACATCTGCCTGATTGACCGATGTAGAACGCTTCACACTCATCACGCTTCAAAAAATAAATAAATAAATAAAAAAAAATAAGTAATTCAATTTAATTACTAATTACTGGGAACTACTTCAGTTGACGCCCGAAAACAAGGACGAATTTAAATATTTTAATTATTAACTACTGAGGAACATTTCAGTTGGCGCCCGTTTAACAGTGACATTGTAAATTAACAGTGCAATTTACATTATTTACGTTACAGTTGATTTACAAGTTAGTCGAAAAATGGCAGAGAAAGACGCAAATACAAATTTAGATGAAAGTGCAGAGGTAGAATCATTGTTGAATATTACCCAAGATCATATGGTAACAATTAATGAAATTGTTAGTGAAAATGTTGTCGAAATAGATGTAAATGAAACTGTAGTAGCTGGGGGTAGTAAAGATAACAAGGTAAATATATTCAACCAATTAGCGTTGATGATGAAAATGATAAACAATAAGTTTGAACAACAAAATAAGAATAATGATAATTTGAAAACTGAAATCAAATCTGAAATCAAATCAGAGATAAACGTAGTAAACAATAAACTTGACAAACAAGACGAGAAAATGGAGTCCGAAAATAATAATCTAAACACGAGTTTAAATGAAATTAAAACTGAAATGAAGACAGAAAATAATAATTTAAACATGAGTTTGAATGAGTTAAAGTCAGGGATAAATGAAATAAAGAGTAAATTTAGCAAACAAGACGAAAGGTTAGTAGACATAAATAACGAGTTTGCGAACATAAGAAGCGAACTAAAAATGAGTGATGTAAATATGAACAGCCGATTGGAAAGTATGAATAAGACTATTGCGGAAGTGAAAAGTGAGATAACTAGAAATGTAAACAAAATACTAACCGAGATGAAGAATGATATAGACAATTAACGAAAAAGAATATGATGAAATAACAGATGACCATGGTGTCGATATAAAATAACGAATAATTATGGAGAAATAATTAACGAGGTAGGTGTTAATTACGAAAATGAATTAACAAGTAATAGTGGTAAGATAGTGGAAAATGAGATATATAAAATACCGTGAAAATAAATAGTGATGATGATAATATAGGAACAGTGAGAGAGAGTGAGAGAGTAGAAATCAGTATTTGTAAGTTAGAGAGAGAGTATGAAGAGAATTATTTTGTGAATATAGGGCAGAGGGTAGATTTTCCCCATGTTTATTGCAAACCAAGATGGTTACACATGTTTTTGAAGGGTAAGAGTCCCTTACAGGAAAGCAATGTGGTTTCAAGTAGTCCCTTAATTTTTAGTAGGCGTTTTTATGATTTAATACCCTCTATACGGAATGATAGAAAAAGTATGAAATGGTGCTGTGATAAAAGGTACTTTGATAGGAAGATAGAAACATTTAAGGTTAGTAGAGGTTATAACGAATTAGCAGAGAGGTTAGATATTACGAGAGTTAATAATATTGAATACTTACCTTGTGAAATAGGTAGTACAGCAAATGATGACAAGGTTGGGGATATTGATTACTTACCTTATGAGATAACTGATGTAGTAGATGAATATAATGATATATAACTTACCTGATATTAACGGAAAATATTAATGGAGAATTTACCATTCCAAACGTCGACAGGGATTTTGAAATAATAGTATGCAATAAGTTTTGTAATTACTATAGTGATACAATAGATAAAATTGATGATGATGATTATCATAATTATGATAGCTATGTCTTTAATTGTAAATGAATGGTGTAATGTGAAAACCCAACTAATTTACGATGATGGGGGGTAAACAATTAATGTTTATGAACGTTTAACTATGTGATTAGTGGTTTTGAATTGGACTGTTTTATGAAATGATTTGTGGTAAATGATAACAAATAATAATGCGTATTGTATATTTTTGTGTTGATATTAAATGAAATATTGTACAAGATGAATATTAATAACAAGTTAAAAACGTTTTTGGAGAATTTAATGGTGTAGTGAATGCTAAATATTTGATAATTGATTAGTAAAAAGGTCGACTGAAATTAAAATGTAATATTTATAATTTTATATGTAAATTTAAAGATGAATTGTTTATTTTGAGGTAATAATCGCAATGTTTAATAAATAAAATGCTATGTAAAATGAATGTTGGTAATAAATGTGAATTTTTGGAGAATCTAATGGTATACAAAGTGGTAAATAATTAAAGGTTGAGTATTAACAGGTTCAATTGAAATTAAAATTGAAATGTTTGTACATTGTATCAGATGCAAATGAAATGTTTATATTAATAAAATGAGTTTTGTGTTCTTTATGAATGTTGATATTGTATTATGTTTATTTGTATTTAGTGTGCCTATAGAAAGGTCATTCACCTGACCATAAGACATCAGCTGATGACTGGTGTGGACTGTAAAATGTGTAATGTAATCAATTCATGTGATCTTTCAGTAATTAATTTAATTTAATAATTTGTTTCTTTTATTAATTGTCAGAATATATGTTTCTAGAATTTAAATTCATTTAATTATTATAAAAAAAAACTTGTAATTGTGCATAATTAAAGGGTGATTTTTTGGGGGGTGGTTAGGTGTCAACAGATGAGAAAATCAATTGTGGTATGTGGTGATAGTAAATGAAGAATGACTTAAGTTTAGTTACAAGAGATGCTATTATAGTGACGGCATGTTGTCACTATAGATTGTGGTAAGGGTTGATTGTGTAACATCGAAGCATGTTACAATCAACGGAGGCTCAAATAGAGCGTAATATACACTGTACACCAACCTTATATAATATTATATTATATGTAAATTACTAACGTACAGTGTATAAAAAATGATTTGTTAAAACATGCTAATGACAGATTTCCCCACATTTCGGGCGATTACTGTTTCACCAACACTAATCGTGGTTTTGGACGACAATCAGCTGTAAGCAGATATTGTAAACCTGACCATGGTTGGTTGCCTGTGAAATTGGTTTGAAATTGAAATTAACGGAGGGTGACTCAGGGGAAATCACCGGAACTATGGAACAGCGGCTATCACCCGTTCACGTGGGAACAAATAAAAGGGTGATAGACCCGTTTTAAGGTTGTTATTATATAATCAGTAGGATTTTTATCTGAACTTTAAATGTAATGTCGAAGCAAGGACAGGAGATGACAAAATTCCTCCTTAACTTCAGTTATTGTGGAGACAACTGGGCGCTACAGTCCAGGGGGGGCCATAGTGTGTGTGGAAGGAGGTTACTAAAGTATTAGTAACGAATTAATGAATGTTAAATATATTGTGTTGATGTTGAGGATCTGATGAGATAACTAAATGATTTTATTTTGAATCAAGTAATATTATGATAATTTAAGATGAATGACATGTTCAAGTAGGTAATTTGTTCTGAAGTAGTAAACTTAAATGTGCTTTGTTATATATAAGAATTTTATAAATGAATTTAATTGTTTTGAAATATTAATTCTATAAGGGAAGGTATTTGTAATATTGGAATGGGAAATGTTTATTTAAATTCTGATAGAATCAGAAAAATATTTTGAATTTTGGGGTAAGAGTTAACTAGAGAAGGTTATACAGAATGTTGATATGTAATTCTTATAATGTATTATACTTAGACTAAGTATTCATCCATAGAAAAAAAAAACTCAGTACTTCTTAACGCAAACCAACACAGCTAAGGGGAACCAGATCAGTTAGGGATATGTTACTATACCAGGCCACTATTTGATATTTTTGATTTCATGTTTCAGTGTCTAGTGATGCTGTGGCAGCGGTCCTGTGCTGGCCTGCGTGTCAGAGCAGGAGCGTCAAAAGCCGGTTTGGCCTTGCGGTGTTGGGATCTCGAAAGAGAAGTCCAGTAAGGTCATTCAGGTACGGTCGCAGTCACCGGACCAGGGGTCCATTGTGGGTGGTTAACCACAATTTCGAATAAAACGTAAGGGGGTTGTGGCGACATATCTTGGCTGATCCCTTTAGAAAGTATGAGTGTCAATGAGAGCTTTTATGCTTCGGCATAAATCCTCTCATTGGGGGGGGGGGTATTATAACGGGACAGATTTGGGAAATTGTAATCTAGTTTTTTTTTCATGACCCGAGTATATTTGGTGAACGAACTATAGCTTCGAGACTGGTACGACTTGTTACAGGAATGTAAAGTTTACAACAAAGGGGTGCATTCACGCATACGTGCGCACACATCGGCCAACGGTCACACGATAGTGACACATCCGTATACATTCTTTCTCGCTTGGTGCATAGAAAAATAACTCTGTCGTCTAATAGTTGCGGTTTCGGCCGGTTCAACGTAAAAGGCTCGCGAGCCGAAAATCATTTAAAAAGTATAAAATGTGACTTGACTAAAAGTTTAAAGTGATCAAAAGATGTGTGCCATCTCTTAATCGTCAGTGAACCAGTGGAAACATAATTTAGACAGTTCAACCATAAAATGTGAAAGTGCAACAGTACAACAGTGAAATAAAACAGCTACAGTGTAAACCACGAGTTGACGCCCAGGTGTACAATTTCTACACATCTAACATTTCAAAATATAATTAAATACTGGCATTTTCAAATTGAGCTCAATAAAATAAAAAAGAAATGTAGAAGTGTGAAAGAGAGCGTGATTGAGTGAATGACAAAATATAGGCCTAAAAAGAAGTGTTGAGTTGTGTAATTTTGAGATACGTAGTATTTCGATATCGTAGTTTATTAATAGTCAGTTTTACGCTTTAAGGCGAAATAAGTGTGTTCATGATCTTTTCTATGTTCTCAAAGAACATAACTAATGTTCTATTTTACTCGAAACACGCATTGTGTTAATCGTATGTCCATATTGTTCTCTGCAAATTTAATTACTCAATTACTGAGTAAGACTTCATATGGCTTGAATAGCGTTCTAATAAAGTGTATTCATGATATTTTTTTATGTTCTCAAAGAAAAATAAATAATATTATATTTTACTTGATTTGCGTATTGTTATTTGTATTTGCACACCGTTCTCTGCCAAAGTACACTAAACGTTTCCTTGGACCAAACTTAACACATAAAAACAATATTCAATTTAATTACTAATTACTGGGAACTACTTCAGTTGACGCCCGAAAACAGGGACTAATTTAAATATTTTAATTATTAACTACTGAGGAACACTTCAAGTGGGAAACAGGCTTTAAGGGACTCGAGAGTTTGTTGCCAGAGATGGATGGACTCGCAGAAGGATAGTTTACTTTACCTGAATTTGGTTACAAAGGCAAGTAAATTCTTCAACAGACTTACTGAAAAATTTCACTAGCCTATAATATTTAAACATGTACTAAATTATAATTTCACTGTCTTTCTTTTAATGAAGAAAGTTGTGTTAGTGGTTATAATCACAATCAGAATTATTACTGTTGCACACCACTATAGAAAAATTATTCCAATCGGAATAATTTTTCTATAGTGGTGTGCAACAGTAATAATTCTGATTGTCTTTCTTTTGTTTATTTCTTACATCAAAATAAAAGTATTCTGACCTGAATATTTAAAAAGATTTTGTGGACCAGAGGCCAACATTTTTTCAAATGCTGCAATATGAATAGAGTTCTCAGGCTATTGAATTTTTTATAACTTTAATGTTTATTTGTAATTTTTATAATAATTCATTTTGTTTTCTGAATACTTTATTAATAAAGAAACATTCCTATTGGTTTACATTGCAATATTATTTTAAATTAACTGGGAATAAATGGCTAAGTTCATGAACTGAACCCTTTCTTTCACAGCACAAAATGTACTTAAGTGTATTTTTTAGTTGTTTTTTTTTACTGTTTATGGGTATTTTATTTTTGTTATTACAGAATGTTACAAAAACCAACAAAGTTTGCGGAATGTTAAAATAAATTATATAATACTAGTAACTAACAAGATTTTATTGGATTAAAACTTACAATTCTCTTTCCTGTAAAAGTTACAAAAGTGGACTTAGCCCCTTTTCATCCTGACCCCTTAACATGGTAGTTGCACAATTTCATTGTGACACTAGCAAGTGTTTGTGTGTTTTTAAAACCTTTGTAACTATGTGAGAACTAATCATATATCTGTTTTTCATACGTAAAAGTAATAGTCAGCTGTGATGTAATACCAAAACTGTCAAAACTGAAGTGTAATAAATAAAGTAAAATTTAACTATGTACTAAGGTGTGGCCCTAATACAAAGAAATGGTCATAACTAACATGCCGATTATACGGTATTCGGAATAATGTACTAATCCCCAGAACATTTCACCACAATTTTCAAAAGTTTAGAAATATCAAAATTGCTTCAAAATTTGACTGAGACTGTCAGCTACCAAGTGGTATCGCTTAGCCTATGTGTGTAGTAACCCCTTTGTCAGAGTTGAATATTCTGGCCTGAACTATAGAAATTCCTTCATGTTTGGCAGAGAAGTAACCTACATTTTGTGAGCAGAAAAATCAGCATATAGGAATACATAAAATAAACAGATAATGTGTGAAAGAGAGAGTGTGGATAGTGCTCAGTTACAAAGTGCTAATTTTGAGTAAACATTTACTAAATAGTTTTACTAAATAAACAATAAACTATGCTCCTCGTGTTGTGAAAACAGACTGATCAAATTAACATAAAAGCAGATTTTTTGGAAAATTGAACAGAACTGTGTAAAATAATATCTGATAAAATCTTTAGGAGAGTTGTAGATTGGGTAAATTTTTTTTAAAGAGCATTATGAATTATTGTAACTGGAATTGTAGTTGAAAGTGAATTTGTAATTCAGTAACAAAAAAAGAGAAATTCGGATTGGAAATTAAATAAATTCTACGTATGAATGAAATTAAACATGAGTTAAGTTCATTTAACTTAACCTAATGTGTACCTCACGGGTTCATCTAACGCACGTGGATATTTAACTTTTTTAAGCGGATTTTGTTGTTGTTTAGTGTTTTGGTTCATTTTATTCCATGAGGACAGTGAAGTGGTTATCATGCACCGCCTGTCAAAGCATGATTGGTGACCCTGGGCTTTTGGTTTTTGGGGGCTTTCTTAATGGTAAATATTTTGGTGTTGCGGGCGGGGACATTTCACATCTTCCATCACATTAACTACATACCTAAAAAATCCGTTCCTCCTCAATGTTTGATTTACCTACCGACACAATATTGTAATAAAATAAATTAAATAAGTATAGATGTGTGAATCTGTAAGTTGTAAGTTGTAATGTGTTTATTTGGTGTGGCTCTCGACGTCTTACTGGCCTGAAACACTTCCTTAAGTTTCCCAGCTGGTCGAGTCCCAATGGTAGCAAGACCGGTCGAGTAGCGTAAAGTTGATGAAGAAATATATATGCTCAGCTTCACCGAAAGTTTCAAAACAAAAATTATTGTTTTGAAGAAAATTAAAAAAAAATTATGTTTATAAAAAATAATAATAAAAAAAATTTTAATTTTATTAATTAATTAATTAGGATCAATTAATTAATATAGGGCTGTGAAGTTTTAAACAGTGTAATGCTCTTCTGAAAATTTTTATTAAAGTTTTAGTATAATTTAAATAATCTATCACCACTCATAAGACTGTCTGTAAACCAATCGATATTTGTTTACCTTTCTATTTTTTAGGTTATCTTCACTTACGGGTGGTAAAGTCCTTGTAGATTATCAATTAGAATTATATTATTGGTAATTAGTATTATTGAAGAAATAAAGAACTATTAAGTATTGAAAAGTATTAATGTTTTATTAAGTAACAGCAATATTGACTCTTATCGATTAGTATCGATTCTCAGGATATCGAAAAAAGTTACAAGTATATGTTATAAAAATTATATAGGGTTCTTTAAACAGCCAGTTATTACCAAAGTCAGAGAAATCGGGCTAATATTTAAAAAGTATAACGTTACAATCAAATTAATAGTTATTAATAAACACAGACATTGAATAATAAATTGTAAATATAATAATTGTTTTCACCAAACAGCTGTGCTGAACCAAGAAGAGGCACTGGGATTGTCAAAGAAAGATGGCTGCCGTCAAGTCGATGAAAATGTTGCTCGTTGCTGCTGCATTCCAAATAATGTATTTTGACGCAATATTTCTGTTCTCGTGTCCGCAAATCTCTTGTTATATGTTGTGTAGTGACTGGTGTAGTGATTCTGGGTTGTATTTAGTGTATCTGTATAATTATTAGTTCAAACACTTTCTCCGACTCCGTCACTAATTTGGTTTAATGTATTATAACAGTTTTCTAGTGTTTTATGGTGTTTTCCGGAGTAGATTTATATTGTTCTGTGTTATGGAGTGTTACTTGATCGTTTCTGTTATAATATGATAGTTTCAGAAGTATTTTACAAGTCACTCGCGATTTCACAATAACTCACTATACACTCGCTTGTATGACGATTATAGGTTAGGTTATCCACGTTATTAAACGTATGTCATGTTAACCGTTCAACTACCAATAATTAACTAACTGTTTCCTTCAGTTTCAATTAAACTCTTAGCCCATATAATATTATCCTTAACATTGTTCAAAAATATTTTCACATCCTGTGTATACTTTACTATTTCACTATATGAATGCCTAAACTTTGGTTATTTGTCAATTTTATTCACTAGATGTGATTTAAATTAATCTTTCATTTCATTCAGCTTATTTTCAGATTAAATAATGCCATTTTATAGTGTTTTCTGTCCAAAAAATAGTAATTTCACTTTCAGTTTGGTATACTCTGTTTGGAAGTCAAAACATTAAAATTTACTTCCTGTCATTATATAAATTCAGCCATTTTATCAGTTATATTTAATATTAATAATTCTATATTGTATTAAAAGGTTCCTATTCCCTTATTTTCTGGTAATTAATTGAATTAGTTGTATTCTGAAACATTATTCTGAAATATATGACTCCCATGTCTAAATTTCTGAGTTTAGTCATTTTCACATTTATTCATAATTCTGAATATAATTTATTAAAATCTCTCTAAATGGTATGTGCAATTATATGGCATGATCTCAAGTTTATTTTGTCTAAACCCCTTTTGTTTATTTGCATTTAATTGAGCAATTTCTCTGTTTTGATGAAGTTTGGTTTCCATTCTTTTGGCCTATGATTTTTTAACAATTTTTCTTACAAAATAATTTACAAACAATATATGATGTGTGATACCCTCTCTGACTTTTACAAATAGTATTATAAATTAAACATGCTTTCAAATTACACAAAAACAACTAGTATTGGCCACAATACAAATAATAGTTAAACAGAATAAAGAACATTTTTTTTAAATAAATGGTTGTCTTGAAATCAGACATTTTGCAACAAAATTCCCATTTCCAACATGTAAATATGGTTTACAACAAAGGTTTTGTACTAACTAACATCTTAATTACTCTCTACTATTTACAAGTGGTAACTATTTTTATAGTTCTGATGTTAGTTGTTTCAGACCCAAACAAATGGCCTTATATCTAAAACATTTTTAAACATTCTTGTACTATATACATTAAAACCTTATATCTATATTCTTATTTCTAACTATTATTATAAGTAGGATTCTACAGTTTTTATACTGTCTTTTACATTGTCTTTGGGGAATTGTACCCTGTCATTAACAAATAAATAGTATTAATTGTTCAAAAGGTATTATGAACTCTGTTTTCCTTTTTTCATGTAAAACAAAATGTTATTTTAAACAGATTCATGTCTTATGAACAACATATTGTCACAGTACATATTTTAAGTCATTGAAAAATGCATATTTCATTGCATCCAATGTTTGTGATTGCCAAGAATGAAACACAAGGTTCATTTTTTATAATACCCAAAACTATCACTGGTTCACTTTGCACTTATTATTATGTTAATGCTAAATGGTCGTATAGTCTTATTAACATAATAAATTGGTTAGCGTTTTTTCAATGGAGATTTGTTCCATGGGTACTATATTATTGTTTCATCTTAGTTCACAGGAAACTTTTACTTTATACACTCCTCTCTCTTAAATTTATATACATATGGTTTTTATTTCGTTATACTTTTATTTTTAGATATTTATTTTGGGGATATAGGGATTTGGGTGTCTTTTATAAGAGCATGACATCTTCTTCAGGATGCTGCCCTCTTCTTCTTTCTTCAGTCTTCTTTTCTCCTGCCTTCTGGGACTGGTATCTTCTCCATCTTCTTCTTGTTGCCATCAGGTTTCTTGGGATCTTCTCCATCTTCTTCTTTATTACAGAAATACACAACCTGTATTGGTTGATCTTGGCTTATTTTAGGGTTTCTATTCTATTTATTCTCCCTCGTTGTGGGTTTGGTCATATTCAGTACTGCTTTATTATTTACTTTTTTACCTTCCTGGGTTATACCTTGAAAACCTTTGGTTATGAGACTGGTCTTGGATGACTCATCACTAGTAAATCCTTTTACTTGAACTTGGATTTTCTTTATAATAATGATTTCTTTCCACAGTTGCTATGAATTAATCTATTTATATTAAACTTAATGCTTTCTTCCAAATTTAAATATTATAACTTCATTATTCTAATGATCAATTGCCATTCAATATTATGCATACATCTGTCACGCTACAGATTGCTCTCCTCCAGAAGTAATTATTTCAGACATGTTTATGGATGAAATAATTTCTTATGATAATTTCATCATTTCTTATAATTCATTTTCTTCTCCATTTTATATCGACTTTTTTATAATTAGAGTTTTATTAATTTTATATATATGGTTACTTGTCTTACTACTGATCCTTTTCGGATAGTTAGTGTCTTCTGAGATATATTATTATTGTAATACATTTTCTTTCTATATCAACTTCGTGTTGTATCCTTGGGATATTAATTCCCTAACATTCCCTATCACGTGGGCTGGGGCAGATCAGAGGGGCACTGTACGCTACTTCTCTGCTGGCCATACACCACTTCTATAAATTGAGTACAGGGGCATATCCATCCCTGCTCAAAAACATAATGCTGCTGGAATTATCTTCAGTCAGTCATCGAATAAATAAATAAAAAGTAGTCTCATTTTCGACTAATAAAAATATCTTTGGATTCTCCACTTCGTAGTCTCTCAGATTATCTCACGTTTTCTATCTTAATAAATCTTCATAATCATTATTATACTCATTACATATATATTTTTTCAAAACTCTTAACTTGTCTGATATATTTTATTTTTATTATGGTTGAAAACCTTTCTTTTAATAATTCTGGTTACTGTTTACAGTGTAACTCTCTTTCTTCTTCATCTGAATTCTCTTTATACTTTCTTCTGGTTATTCATAGTATTAGCATGGTCTCTATATATAGTCTTTCTTATTCATCATTTGAATGGTCTTATTATATTATATTTAATTTTTTAACATTGTATCTTTACATTAGATATACAGGTTGTTATATTGATCATTTTATTTAAACATTTTGGTTCTTTCCTTTCTCTTAGAAAGTTATTAATCTGCCTTTGCATTCATTAACATTAATTCATTTATATTATATTTCATGTGGTATTTCTCCTCTTTGCATTTCATATAGGTCTTATTATTATCATTGGTTCAAAATCATCTTCTCCATCTGTTTGGTATGAGTTGTTCTTCTTCGCTCTTAATTAACTGTTTTCATTATCGTTTCATAGGTAATTAGCCTCTTTGCTTCCAAATTTTTTCTTCTCAATTATAATTGACACTTTATTATTTTCTGGAACTTGGTTAGTTTTAATGTAAAATTCAAACTATTCTTTTTATTCAATTGGAAAATATCTCTCATAAATCCTTGTAATATGTTGATCTTATCTTGTTTCAAAGTTCTGACGTTCTATCAACATTCAAATTCTGTTTAATTCATTTACTCCCAGAATTGTTTCATTCAGAATTGTTTATAGCACGGTGATCTTACTATTATTTCTGAATGTTTTGGTATTTCTCCAAATTCAAATTCTTCTTAATTATTTACCATAAAGTTTTCTCATAATTCAGTGGTAGTAAGCTGGCTTGCTTAATTTTAAATTTTTTAAATTAAGTTCAAAATTCTCTCTCTTTCTCTTTCTTCCATAAAGTTTTGTTCTAAATTATCAGGTTGTAGTAAGAAGTACTTACTCAATTTTAAATTTTTATAATTATATTTCAATTCAAAAGTCTTTCTTTTTCTTTCTTCCATAAAGTTTGTTCCAAAATTATTAGGTTGTAAGTTGTTCTTACATATTTTTGAATTTTTTCAAATTATTAAAAATTCTTTTTCTTTTAATTCTCCAGAATGTTCTCAAAATATTAGGTTGTAAGATGTACTTACATTATTTCCGAATTTTTAAAAATTAAAAATTCTAAATTCCTTCTTCTTACAATTCTCCAGAATGTTCTTTTCAAAATATTAGGTTGTAAGATGTACTTACATTATTTCCGAATTTTTAAAAATATAAATTCTAAATTCCTTCTTCTTATAATTCTCCAAAATGTTCTTCTCAAAATATTCGGTTGTAAGATGTACTTACATTATTTTTGAATTTTTTTAAAATTTAATTAAAAAATTCTTTTAATCCTCCAGAATGTTCTTCTCAAAATATTAGGTTGTAAGATGTACTTACATTATTTTTGAATTTTTACAATAAAATTAAAAAATTCTAAAACTCACAACTCATTCTTCATAATATTTCTTCATAGAAGCTTGATTGTACACTCCTTTGATTTTTCCTGAAACGATTTCCTTCAACTCATATGTATTGTTCTGTTTATCATTTACCACAACATATGGGCATATATTGTACTCTACACTGGACCATATTATTTATACTTTAATAAGTTGATCTCCACTTTTTCTTTTCTTATAAATTTTCTTTTCTTTTATATACCCAGGAAGATGAACGATTTTCTTTATGTCGCTCCATTGCTCATATTCTTATTCATAATGTGCATTTTCTTAAATAGTCTTCACTCATAAAACCTAGTTTTGTTTCTATGTTTATTCTTCGTATCATTTCCTTTCAATGATATTTATTTCGTCTCCTTCAACGTTGTTTTTCGCCGTAGTCGGTTATCATGATCCGTCCCTTTTCTTGATGTCGTGTGGTATTTGTGTCAACCAGGGTCCATCATCTCAGTTGCTCTTATCAAATTTACCCTAGGGCGCGACACTCGGTCATTATTACTGTTATTATTTTTATTACTAAATTTATCATGATAGTCTTTTCGGTTAGGTTGGTAAGGTCTGTTATCATTATTGTTGGGATATGGATTTCTCTGACTGTATGGGACATTGTTATGTTGGTATAAATTGTTTCTATTGTATGGATAGGGGTTGTTATCCCTAATGCCGTTAAAATAACTGCTAAACTGGTCATTACGCGGCGGGTTGTTAGGGCCGTCGTAATTACTGGGTTGGTTCCCTCTATCATCATATTGTATACACCAATACTTTTCTGGTCCATGTTTTGTGTTACTTGACAAATATCTGTGAGGATCTTCATCTGGGTTATCACTTATTATTTGTTTATCTGAAACACCATAAGCTGGTTTACCATCACATATCCACTCTGAAGGAATATATTTTAGTCTAACCGTACCCTGGAACTGTCCTAGATGGCATGCTAATGGAATACATTCTGGTGATTCACCTGTGCCGTCATTACAGTCTGGTACGATATCACATTTCCATCTTTCTGAAATCCACTGTCCAGTTCTGCGCTGATATTGATCTTGTCCACATGTCGTATTCTGTTTACCTCTGGTCCTTTCCCATTGGTACACTACTGTCTTGTGGTAAATTATTTTGGAAATTACTTCGATTCTCCTCCTATAATTCCTGGAATTCATGATGTCTTTGTCATAGGTAATTGGGATGTTATTGCCATCAATTAACCCATGTTTCATCATCTCCAACTCTTCCTTCGTTGTTATTACGTTTCTTGGATGCATTCTCCTTTTCCTTGGTTTAATATCTTCCTGGTTTCGGTTAGTTTCAATTTCAGGCATTACCATTACTTGTTCCTGCGTTTTCTCATTTGGTACTTCTTCTGGTTCTGGTTTGCTATCATATTCTATTTCTTCGGTCTTCTCCTTTCTTAATTCTTCCCTTTTTAATCTGTCCTCTCTTATTTCCTTAATGTCCTCTTCCAGTTTCTTATTGGTTTCATCAATCTTCTTACCCAGGGACTGGTTGTCTTCCTTCAGCCCTTCCATGTTCTTGTTCATCTCACTTAATTCTTCTTTCAAGGACTGGTTATCACTCCCCATTTTCTGACTCAAGTCTTCTTTTAATTCCCTACTATTTTCGTCCATTTTCTTCATCATTCTCTCCATTTTGGATTCTAGGTTCTTATTATTTTCATTCATTGCCTGCATCATCCGCCTGAACATTTCTTGTGTTGTCATGTCCTCTGTTTGCGACGGTCTCTCCTTTTCTGGAACATTGACTACTCCTGTCTGTGTGGGTGCCTCCGGTTGTTCGGTTTGTTTGGACAACACCGGTGGTAATACCTCTTCCGCCTCTACTGGCGTCGCCTCCTTGTTGTCCATGTCAACTTCTATTTCTTTCTCGGCCTCCGCCGCCCGTTTCTTAGATGTTGCACGTCGTTGCATTTTCCCTTGAAATTCTCTGGCTTTGTAGCTGTTGCCTAGCTCCAACTAGTGATTGGGCAGAATGTATTGGCCTTCCAATCGCTAATTAAAGCCCCTAAAGTTGTGCGCCAATTTGTAATAAAATATATTAAATAAGTATAGATGTGTGAATCTGTAAGTTGTAAGTTGTAATGTGTTTATTTGGTGTGGCTCTCGACGTCTTACTGGCCTGAAACACTTCCTTAAGTTTCCCAGCTGGTCGAGTCCCAATGGTAGCAAGACCGGTCGAGTAGCGTAAAGTTGATGAAGAAATATATATGCTCAGCTTCACCGAAAGTTTCAAAACAAAAATTATTGTTTTGAAGAAAATTAAAAAAAAATTATGTTTATAAAAAATAATAAAAAAAATTTTAATTTTATTAATTAATTAATTAGGATCAATTAATTAATATAGGGCTGTGAAGTTTTAAACAGTGTAATGCTCTTCTGAAAATTTTTATTAAAGTTTTAGTATAATTTAAATAATCTATCACCACTCATAAGACTGTCTGTAAACCAATCGATATTTGTTTACCTTTCTATTTTTTAGGTTATCTTCACTTACGGGTGGTAAAGTCCTTGTAGATTATCAATTAGAATTATATTATTGGTAATTAGTATTATTGAAGAAATAAAGAACTATTAAGTATTGAAAAGTATTAATGTTTTATTAAGTAACAGCAATATTGACTCTTATCGATTAGTATCGATTCTCAGGATATCGAAAAAAGTTACAAGTATATGTTATAAAAATTATATAGGGTTCTTTAAACAGCCAGTTATTACCAAAGTCAGAGAAATCGGGCTAATATTTAAAAAGTATAACGTTACAATCAAATTAATAGTTATTAATAAACACAGACATTGAATAATAAATTGTAAATATAATAATTGTTTTCACCAAACAGCTGTGCTGAACCAAGAAGAGGCACTGGGATTGTCAAAGAAAGATGGCTGCCGTCAAGTCGATGAAAATGTTGCTCGTTGCTGCTGCATTCCAAATAATGTATTTTGACGCAATATTTCTGTTCTCGTGTCCGCAAATCTCTTGTTATATGTTGTGTAGTGACTGGTGTAGTGATTCTGGGTTGTATTTAGTGTATCTGTATAATTATTAGTTCAAACACTTTCTCCGACTCCGTCACTAATTTGGTTTAATGTATTATAACAGTTTTCTAGTGTTTTATGGTGTTTTCCGGAGTAGATTTATATTGTTCTGTGTTATGGAGTGTTACTTGATCGTTTCTGTTATAATATGATAGTTTCAGAAGTATTTTACAAGTCACTCGCGATTTCACAATAACTCACTATACACTCGCTTGTATGACGATTATAGGTTAGGTTATCCACGTTATTAAACGTATGTCATGTTAACCGTTCAACTACCAATAATTAACTAACTGTTTCCTTCAGTTTCAATTAAACTCTTAGCCCATATAATATTATCCTTAACATTGTTCAAAAATATTTTCACATCCTGTGTATACTTTACTATTTCACTATATGAATGCCTAAACTTTGGTTATTTGTCAATTTTATTCACTAGATGTGATTTAAATTAATCTTTCATTTCATTCAGCTTATTTTCAGATTAAATAATGCCATTTTATAGTGTTTTCTGTCCAAAAAATAGTAATTTCACTTTCAGTTTGGTATACTCTGTTTGGAAGTCAAAACATTAAAATTTACTTCCTGTCATTATATAAATTCAGCCATTTTATCAGTTATATTTAATATTAATAATTCTATATTGTATTAAAAGGTTCCTATTCCCTTATTTTCTGGTAATTAATTGAATTAGTTGTATTCTGAAACATTATTCTGAAATATATGACTCCCATGTCTAAATTTCTGAGTTTAGTCATTTTCACATTTATTCATAATTCTGAATATAATTTATTAAAATCTCTCTAAATGGTATGTGCAATTATATGGCATGATCTCAAGTTTATTTTGTCTAAACCCCTTTTGTTTATTTGCATTTAATTGAGCAATTTCTCTGTTTTGATGAAGTTTGGTTTCCATTCTTTTGGCCTATGATTTTTTAACAATTTTTCTTACAAAATAATTTACAAACAATATATGATGTGTGATACCCTCTGACTTTTACAAATAGTATTATAAATTAAACATGCTTTCAAATTACACAAAAACAACTAGTATTGGCCACAATACAAATAATAGTTAAACAGAATAAAGAACATTTTTTTTAAATAAATGGTTGTCTTGAAATCAGACATTTTGCAACAAAATTCCCATTTCCAACATGTAAATATGGTTTACAACAAAGGTTTTGTACTAACTAACATCTTAATTACTCTCTACTATTTACAAGTGGTAACTATTTTTATAGTTCTGATGTTAGTTGTTTCAGACCCAAACAAATGGCCTTATATCTAAAACATTTTTAAACATTCTTGTACTATATACATTAAAACCTTATATCTATATTCTTATTTCTAACTATTATTATAAGTAGGATTCTACAGTTTTTATACTGTCTTTTACATTGTCTTTGGGGAATTGTACCCTGTCATTAACAAATAAATAGTATTAATTGTTCAAAAGGTATTATGAACTCTGTTTTCCTTTTTTCATGTAAAACAAAATGTTATTTTAAACAGATTCATGTCTTATGAACAACATATTGTCACAGTACATATTTTAAGTCATTGAAAAATGCATATTTCATTGCATCCAATGTTTGTGATTGCCAAGAATGAAACACAAGGTTCATTTTTTATAATACCCAAAACTATCACTGGTTCACTTTGCACTTATTATTATGTTAATGCTAAATGGTCGTATAGTCTTATTAACATAATAAATTGGTTAGCGTTTTTTCAATGGAGATTTGTTCCATGGGTACTATATTATTGTTTCATCTTAGTTCACAGGAAACTTTTACTTTATACACTCCTCTCTCTTAAATTTATATACATATGGTTTTTATTTCGTTATACTTTTATTTTTAGATATTTATTTTGGGGATATAGGGATTTGGGTGTCTTTTATAAGAGCATGACATCTTCTTCAGGATGCTGCCCTCTTCTTCTTTCTTCAGTCTTCTTTTCTCCTGCCTTCTGGGACTGGTATCTTCTCCATCTTCTTCTTGTTGCCATCAGGTTTCTTGGGATCTTCTCCATCTTCTTCTTTATTACAGAAATACACAACCTGTATTGGTTGATCTTGGCTTATTTTAGGGTTTCTATTCTATTTATTCTCCCTCGTTGTGGGTTTGGTCATATTCAGTACTGCTTTATTATTTACTTTTTTACCTTCCTGGGTTATACCTTGAAAACCTTTGGTTATGAGACTGGTCTTGGATGACTCATCACTAGTAACTCCTTTTACTTGAACTTGGATTTTCTTTATAATAATGATTTCTTTCCACAGTTGCTATGAATTAATCTATTTATATTAAACTTAATGCTTTCTTCCAAATTTAAATATTATAACTTCATTATTCTAATGATCAATTGCCATTCAATATTATGCATACATCTGTCACGCTACAATATATAAATTATGTTGAGTATATAAACAGGATATTCCATCTGAATTATGCTTTCATCATGTAAACACTTTCTTCAAAGACCATTATGAGCAGGCACTTGTTATGATAAAAGACCCATGAGTTGTAGGCATAAAGATTATAGTAATTTAAACACATTTTTGCACGTCTCTTTAGCTTACAAACAGTAATTCTTGTTGATTATGTGCCCAGTTGATAAAATCGTAGTGAATAATTCCTTTATTATTAAGAAGAGTTAGCAATATTGTTTCTACTTTTAACTAGGACTGATAAACCTTTATTGGACACGCAAGTCTTCCATTAACCTTTTGGGACTTCAGTACAAGGCTGTACTGGCACATCCATGACTTATCATGTACGCTAACACAGTCAAAAACATTAATTGAATATTTGTGTTAAGACTTTAAATTTAGCCATTAACCATTAGCAATGAAAATTTTCAAGTAAAACTCCCAATAGCAGAAATAAGTAGCTTTCTTCAGACTAAAATTAACTTAAAGTATACAAAAATAAAAACAACACAGTTTGTTCTGCCACTCAAATGACAGAGAGTGAAGGACACTATAATCAGATGGGATGGACTAGTGTTTTTATTTTAGTATGTTTAACATTAATGTTAGCCCAGAGATGACTACCAATTTCTAGTGTAATCAAAATATTACTTTAAAAATTAAATGTGGATGATCGTCAATTAAGATTCTGCGAGACATCTCTAGCAATAATAATTTCCACCTGAGCACTTTTGCACAATAGATTATTGGATGTCTACATGTTTATGTTTTCATCCATCATTAATGGCCTCCCTGACAACAGCTATTGGCAAAACTTTCTCTTTCCTCATAAAAACGTTTTAAAAGCTTAAGTCTTCCTGATTTTACTAACAGTTTTCATCAGTTAAGCATGATATTTAATGTTTGTTTGTTGCTCCATAAGCTCTAAAAGTCTCACTATATGGATCCATATCACCTGGATAATACCTGATGTCTTTCACAATTGAGACTATATATATACAATGGTATAACAGGTAAAAAGTATCTAATAAAACGGGTTTATGCATTCTTTCAGTTTTGTACAAAAATGCACAAATCAAATCTGTAATTTTTAAAAATTAGTTACACATAGCCACACAAAATTCAAGTAACTTCTGATGTTTTGATTGGTTCAGCGCAAGCTGAGAAGTTAAATAAAGGATACAAGTTTAAAATTTTATAATAATCCCCTTGCTCGCTGTCTTTCTACAACTTGAGTATTAATTTATAAATTCTATACTTGTATTTTGTTAAAGAATGGTAGATTTAGAAAATTGTATTTACAAACAAAAACTGATGCTACCAATTTAGTTTGATTCACTTCTACAAATTCGAATACAATA
Source organism: Magicicada septendecula (assembly GCA_034769895.1). Taxonomy (NCBI): domain Eukaryota; kingdom Metazoa; phylum Arthropoda; class Insecta; order Hemiptera; family Cicadidae; genus Magicicada; species Magicicada septendecula. The sequence goes on from CM068368.1 coordinate 616,710,311, forward strand.
CTTTGTTATCTCCACTATAATAAATTCCACTGTATTATTATCAATGTAATACTTTCAAGATTAAAAAACAATAAAATAAAAACCGAAAATCATTCAAATGTTTCACATGTTATGATAATACAAATACTATAATGACATAAATAAATCGATTGATAGTATGATACTATCATGCTGTAATGGGCTATTTATTTCATGATTTATAAAAATTTGTTTCTCCTAACTTGACTGAAACTTCTTGAAATCAGTGCAAATACAAAGTTTGTGTGACTCAATCAAGGTCCAGTGATTCACAACGATATTGAATCATGCCTCAGCATGATTGCAACAACTATGCAATTTATTTTATAACTAGCCTATCTGCGCACCAGCAAAATGAATTCATTGACAAACACACTTAACGGAAATGCAATCAGTGGTAAATAAAAATTTTTAAAAATAGTGAAAAATGAAAACAGTTATTACTATAAATTATGAGAGATGATCATGAACATAAGAGCTCTGATTTTATTGGCATTTTCTTTTATTGACTTTGTTTAATTTTCGGATTTACTATTGTGCCGCGGTTTCTCAATGAAACCGGGCGTCTGTATAAAAATAGAATTTATTAATATAAGGACGAAGTTATTATTTAGCATTGTTCTGCGCTACCGTGTTTTGTGCTACTGCATGCCTGCGCTATCTGTTAGCAAATGCGGAGAGTTGCGTTCCTTGAGTCATGCTCCCATCTGGCAAAATTGTTTCAGTCGGCCGCCATCTACTGTTCTGTAAGCAGCTTGTTCCTCCGGCGACAGAGTTTTGTTGAATCCATGTATTTCTATCCTATCATGTATAGGTAGACTCTCACAGACCTCCGGTAAGTAAATTAAATATATTTATTATTCATTGCTTATAAAAAGTTCCATTTTAAACAATAATTGGCGTAGATGTGAACGGATAAGTTTGATAAGCATGCCTCGTGGTCGTGAATCTAAAGTATGTTCATTGTCAGGTATTTTGATTTATTTGAACACTGAAACAGCCTTATACATTGTATTTAGTAAATAGTAATTGCCCATGTCAAGAGGGGTGTAAAAAATTATATAATTCTGGGGAACTTTCAAGTATTGACCGTGAGAGCACGTGTCCATTGTATAACTTAGAACATGTTGCAGAGCGTCAAACTTGCATACGCATGGAGGCGTGATTTATAAATTAAACCGAATTATGAGGCATTCAGGCCTTGTGTGTGAGTTATTAAGTTAAAATACAAAAGAGAAAATGTTACACCTATTTATTATGAACATAGTGGAATTGGTCAGGGGTGGCAGGTGTTTGATGCCTGTTGGATTTTGTCTGTACAAGCTTAGGCTGTTGTGCATGTGTGTGTTATGATCGGGAATAAGTGGTTTGTCAGTGAATTAATTATTATTCATGCTTAGGGCTCCCGGAGAGACAGAGACCTGATTCGAGCATGGTGGAAATTCCATCTTTCACCATATCCTGAACACACACAAGACTCTCGTTCCTCGCCTGCCGGAGGAGAAATAACTGTAAAGCATGCAACTGTAAACACCCACTCAGCAAGACCGACTGACCGTCCAACAGGCACGGATCACCTGGGAAGCTTCTGGATAAAACGAGGTGATATTAACCCAATTCTTACTTAAATTTGGCCTCTATAGAAAACAACACGGATCACCTGGGAAGCTTCTGGATAAAACGAGGTGATATTAACCCAATTCTTACTTAAATTTGGCCTCTATAGAAAACAACAGGTATAGTGCGTTTAACATCCATAAAAATAACTCAATTTCTACTTAAATTGACTTTCTACTGCATAATACCGTTTTTATTGTGCGCGTGCCCGGCTGGACATAATTTTTCCAGTAACCTTGCTTTGATAATGTACTTAGGCTCAAGATCAATTGTACGCCCGTTCGATGGCATGTGTCCAGCGCTCATTAATTTTTATGCTATACATTTTTTTTTATCTTGATACTGAATGGGGTTTGTAGAAGTTTGTGGGGGGGGGGACTGGTATTTTAGTTATGTAGGTGGGTGCAGTTTGTAACATGCTGAGCTGGACCAGCGGGTCTGGTATCTATTTTAATCACGGGTTTTTTTGCACATTATTATTTTCTTATTTCATAGTAGGGCTGGGATTTTTTTTTTAAATCTGCATTAGGCCAGGTTACACATTAAAACCAAAGGTAGTCACCTGTTTGTGCAAAGCTATGCAAGCTCCCAGACATGTCACCTTATGTCGGGTCTGACTCTTGTCCAGCTTTCTTCTACCCTGTCTGGCTTTGGGGGTTTTTCCTAGATTTGTTGTAATGGTTAATTGCCTTTTTGGATGCCGAGTGGAACATGTCAGCAGCCGGGCCAATCCAGATTATTTTCTTAAATTTATAAATTGTAATTTGCATAAAACTATACAGGCTGTTAACTGGCATTTTAAATTTGTAACTTGTATTTTCTTGTTTTTATAGCCAATTCAGATTATTTTCTTTAAAGTTATAAATTGTACTTTCATAAAACCATACAGGCTGTTTACAGGCAATTTAAATTTTGTAATTTGTATTTTTCTGGTTATTATGGCCAAACCCAGATTGTTTTCTTTAACTTTATAAATTGTATTTTTGATAAAATTATACAGGATGTTTACAAGCATTTTAAATTTATATATGCTGTATTTTTGACAAAACTATACAGGCTGGTTACAGGCATTTTCAATTTATACATTGTATTTTTTTTTTTGATAAAATTATACAGGCTGTTCACAGAGTTTTTACACTCATAATTTGTGTTCTTTTAGTATGATGGCCAATCGCCTTTTAAGTAATTTTGATGCTTATTGTATTTTCGATTAAGCTATACAGGCTGTTTACAGGGATTTTAAATCTATAAATTGTATTTTGATAAAATTATCTAGGTTGTTTACAGGCATTTGAAATTTCTAAATTGTGTTGTGATAAAAATATACAGGCTGTCCACAAGGCTTTTATATTTGTAATTTTGTCTGTGATTTACATGTTGGTGTGTGTTAAATTATGTGTAATCATCTAATAAAGGTTACCTTGAAATAATGAATATTCAAAAAAAATTACAAATATGTTATGAAATAAATAATGGTAAATTTTTGAATTATGATAAATATTCAAGAAATAATAATATAAAATTATGTAACCCATTATGAATTAATATTAATATATATTATATGAATTATGAAAATTATGAATTAATAAAGGTTGTTATCTTGCTGTTACTAGAGAGTATTAATTGCAAGTCCCGTCTCATTGGACCCAGCACACTTTATGCTTCCTTCTAAGCCTTCAGCCTAGTCTTAAATATCGAGTAACCCTTTAAAAAAAAAATGTTTGAACTCCCACACAAATAAAAAGAGGGTTACACTATTTTTTTATTAACTCAATAATTTACTGGTTTTTACATAATTGGGTTTTACTAAGACTGGCTCCAATATTATGTAACTGAATGACTGATATGTATCAAGTACCTGATTTATATACAATACAATTTGTTTTTATTTTATTTAAACAATTTTTGAAAAAGTATTTAATTTAGCTCATTTATCTTTTATCTCCTTTGAGGAGTTTCCATTGTTTGGTTTTCCATCAATATAAAATGTGATATTAGTAAAAACTAGAGTTTGATTATCAGTCTAATAGCAAAGTACTAACAAATGATCACTATAGTTCAGACCTCTAAAACTGATTAAAAAATGGTACACAGGCACACACAAAAACAAACCACTAACTCTGAGATCCAAAGTGGAATGCATTCTATGAATGAAAGCAGAGGCACCTTTGTGTGGTGATAAGAACTGGTAACATCTGTCTGATGCTACGAGAAGTGTACCTTACATATCAGCAACAAAAGCCTATTTCAAAGAACACAAAACCTTCACTTCTCCTACATTATCGGATATCAAGATGGAAGTTTATTACTCAGACATTGCTTACAGAACGGTGTGCCAGCTGAATCCTGTGATTACTTTACTTTGGGTGTTCACCAAAATATATTATGTGGTCATATCAGTGCTGTATTTATTGACAAGTGTTTAATTGTTATTAGTGTTTGTTGTGGATTACTATAATTGTATTTACCCTGGTAACTTCATTATTGTTGACACTGTGTGCATGGCATAATTTTGTAACTAGAAGAATTATTGTTGTTTCACTGAAGTGTTAAGTACAAATTATATCAATTTCTCTTGTGTTCAATAATTTCAATAATTTATTGCACTGTTTAAGATCCTGATCTATGAGATCCTCACGACAATATGTTGATAAATAATTACAATACTCATTCTGGTACAAATAAAAATGAAAAACAGTAATATGCAGAAACAGTTTAAGTGAATTAACACATATATGCACACTTTTATAATTTGGAAAGTTTAACTCTTTGAATTTCTTATAAAATATCACACACGTATACAGTGATCAGGCCTTTTAAAAACACGTTTACAGGAGAGCTTCAACTTATCTACATAATGCATTCCCAAAAATATGAACGAAACTTGAACTGTTTCAATGTCGAACTACAGGTACACTATCCATAGAATTCGTGCGCGCGTGTGTGTGTGTGTGTGTGTGTGTGTGTGTGTGTGCTGTATACCAACTGTAGGTCAATAAGTAAGAACTGCAGGATCATTCTATAAACTGTATTGTACTGTACTGTTCTGAAATCAGATTCCCTTATCACTTAAAGTTACAATCATACAACAGATATTACTACAAAAAGTACATAATACACTAATGAGTAAACAAATAATTTTTGTACATTTGTGCCGAACCGGCGCTTGTATAATAAAATTATATATATAAAATAATTATATTTATGTCAGACGCGAAATTGTTAGCTGTGTCTTAATTCCACGGCATAAATTTGTTATACCGTTGGGCCGTTGTACATGCCAGCGCATTCTGGTGGAGAACGTAATTCGGTCCGGGCGCTGGCATGCGGAGAGTGACTCAGTCTGGTCTCGCCTCCCGCTTCGTGTGCAGCTGAACCTGTCCGACAGAGTTGAAGTTTTTTTAATTGTCTTGTATCGCTTTCGCTATGGCTAGATAAACTCGCACAGATCTGCGGTGAGTACATTTAGAATGTATATTATGATTTGCGTAAAATAAAATGTGAATTTGAGTGTTATGTGAGTGGATGAAAATGGATAGCTTTTGGATAGCACACCATGTGGCGTGAACTTAAAAGTATTCAGTGTCATAGAATTCTAATTTATTTAAACTCTTATTTAATTAATTTATATTGTAATTAAGATACAGCAATTGCCCATCACATTAGTGGAGTAAAATTGTGTAATTTCGGGAAACTTACAAGGTTTCCAATGCATTAGCACGTGGCGGTATACAAAACTGAACAGGTTATGGTGTGTCAAACTTTCTGCTCACGTAGGCATAATTAGTAAATTGAAACTTATAAATTGATTTTATGGGCGTCTGTGAGAATTTTATAAATGTCAAAAGAGAAGACGTTATATTTTAATTAAAACGAGCATTGTTTAAATGGTCAGGGGGCCTGTTCAAATTTGTTCTGGACTGGTTCAATCGAGGGTGCGTGTGTGAGTTATGCTGTGAAAATAAGTGTTTGGTCATCTATCTAATTATCATTTATGCTTATGGCCCCAGCGCCAGTCGAGGATCCGGCCCAGGCATGTCCATCTGCTCCTGAACTTACCACAAGGCTCTCGACTTCACCTGTCAGAAGGAACGGCAAGATCACCATGCCTCAGCAAAACCCCATAACCTAGACGTTGGACTCACTGACCACTGAACTCCTGGAAATCCGCTTCATTTAAATAAGGTGATATTCAACCAGTTTATTATATTTGGCCTACATAGAAACCACCTATGTGTGCAGTTAACAATCAATAAAACTCATTGTATTTTGTGACACACCATGACGTCTTTTCATCTTCATGACGTTTTAATTGGGCCCCGGTCCAACGGGACATAATTTGTGTGCGGATTTTGGGGACTTTATGTATAGAGTGTACTTACATTCGACATTAAGTGTAAGCCCGGGGGCTGGCATGTGTCCGAGGCTCATTAAATTTCATGCACCACATTTTCTTACTCGGATACTGTAAGGGGGGTTGTTTAGGTATTTGGGGACCAGAATTTCAGATATGTAGGTGGGTGCTGTTGGTGACAGGATGGGCCTGACCGGCTGGTCTTGTTCAGTTATAATTCCTATTCGGTTATCTATTGTAATTACGGTTTTAAAACATATTTAAAATTATGCTTTGGGTCATATAAGGGTTGGAAGTTTTTTTTATTCAGTTTCAGTCCGGTCCCCTCATTAGACCTTGGGTAGGCAGGTTTTGCGTGCAGATATATGCAGGCCCCATGCACATGTTAATGTATGTCCGGTCATGCTTAGGAACATGTCAGCTGCCGGGCCAAACCAGATTTTCTTAAAAATTTATAAATTATAATGTCACAAAATTCATACAGGCTATTCATGTCACATAAAGGTTGTAACTTGTATGTTTTTAAATTAGTATTGTCCAACCAGATTATCTTAAAAAATTTATAAATATAATGTCACAAAGTTTATACAGACTGTTCAAGGGCGTTTAGAGTTGTAACTTGCATTCTGGTCAACCCAGATTCTTGTGGGGGCACTATATGTATGTATACGGATATATATGTATTGTAGTTGACATTTCCATATGATGGGGCAACATATAGGGAAAATATATATATAGGCGGGTGGCAAGGCTTTTATGTTATAATGTTGTTTGTTATTTATATTTGTGATATTGAACATGTGTCTGTGATGTGTGTATATATTTCTAGGTGTATTTATGTGAATTATGTATTCTTTATGTCTGTGTGTTATGTACGGGGACTATTCATGCAACCAAATAATTATAAATATTAAGAGATATTAAATGTGAATTGTGATAGTACCTCTTTAAAAATTGCTATTATTATGTATATATACAAAAGGTTTTCTGATGTAATAAAAGTTGTTATTGGTTGTTAATAGCGAGTTTTAATTGCAAGTCCCGTCTCACTGGACCCAGCACATTTTGCTTCTCTAGGCCTTCTGCCTAGTTTTAAATATCTAGTAACCCCTCTTAAAAAAAAAAAAAAAAAAAAAAAAAAAAAAAAAAAAAAAAAAAGAGGGGTTACACATTAGTAAAGCTTATAAACAGATTGTGTAAAACAGTCCACTGTACACTACTGTTGTATCAAATAAAAATGAAACACTTGGACTTTTCATTCTTTATAAGATAGTGAATTAGGGTGTCAACTGCTACAGTACAGTACAGTACAGTATTGTTAATGCCAATTATGTCTGCCACAAAAACAGTAACATTGCACAGTTATCTGCAGGTTTGTTCACTCACTCAGTCCTCCATTACTTGGAAGCTCCAGCTAATGCTATCTGATGAAACCTGAATAAAGATAATTAATTTTTAATATATAAAACAGTGAAATGTTCAAACATCGGATGTCCGAAATACAGGTAGAGGGACCACCTTTTTATTACATGAGTACTAAAAATTCATAACTTTATGTAAATTATTTCCCCTTCTTATAAAATCCCCACTTACATAACAAGCTTATACTATGTATGGAACACACACACACACACACACACACACACACACACACACACACACACACACACACACACACACACTAGAATGATACAGTGTAAACACAGTATAGTTTACCTCCAAAGGACTCCAATCGGCTACAACATCCCTTATCACCCGTCCATGATCACATGCTTTTGATGAACGTCGCTTACGGATAAACTTTTTCCTCAATGTAGCAAATCCAGTCACTTTAATCTTTTTCCTGTCCCTAAAAATGGAAAGCAAATAAGTAATACTATACTATACAATACTGTACTAAAATGTATTCCTGAGACAATCAATGTAAATTCTTTTCTTATTTATTTGTTATAATTATTGTCTTATATCATTATAATTATTTTGATATACAAATATTATTGTAATTACTTACAGAAACATAAAATTACAGTGTGTGTGATGTATGTTTCATATATGCATCAAGGCTTAACATATTAATTAAGAATTATTATGTCCATTTGATATTAAAATTTATTAAGAACTATTTTATTAAAATTTGGTATGTATCCTTTTCTGTGTGTATTAATAATTAGTGTGGTTTATGAGGTATTTATCAAGATGTTCCTTACAACTTTTGAGACAATGTTACTGAAACACACACACATGCACGCGCTCGCATGCATAGAAATCATTTACACACGTGTGTGTGCATGCACATGTATATGCACATTTGTGTAGGTTTTTGTAGCCCAGTGTATTAGCATTTTTGTTCTTGAGGATACAGCTGCATAAATATTTGTTTAACTCTCATGTCTTGACATCCTTTTCTTGCAGTCTGGCATTTGTTGGCCTTCAATCCTTTTTTATTTATCTGGCAAACTCTGTCAGCTCTACTGATTGGTTTGTGCTTTGTGCTCTTGATCTGGAAGATTTTTCTATAGTAATGGTATGTTTTAAGGTAATTATCTACACACTGACAGCAAAGAGAGTCAACAGCCAGAGCAACAATACCAAGTACAATGCACAATCTGGAAGTTAACAGAATGTACTGAACAAAAAATACAAAGGGAGCAAAACCCAGACACATACCACTCCTTGAGAAGAGGTCTGAGAAGAAGGATGTTGAAACATAGAAAGCAAAACAAACATCCAAGCAGTCATAATGAAAAGAAAAAGAATGTTAATGTGCACATTTGTAGTTCCAATGTACAACTGGCCCCATAAGCAAGGAACTCCATTAACTTCGCACAATGAGAACGGGTCTCTGATGTCCTTCACAGGCCTCAGAAAACTGCTGGATTATCTTTGTCGGCTTGAAGATTGGTCTTGAAGCGTTTGTTTGAGATAGTGCAGCTCCTCAATGAGATACCGGGGTTCACAGATTCTCTTTGCCTGGTCCACACCAAGGTCTTCAAAACTGCCCGTTTTTGACTCGGATGGTGATTGGACAGCTTGTGGAGGTATCTGTCGGTGTGTGTTGGTTTCCTGTATACTTTGTGACCCAGGCTGCCATCAGGACTTCTAAGAACAAAGACGTCAAGGAAGGCCAATTGATTGTCCGTTTCTCTCTCCATGGTGAACTGGATCCGCTTGTGAACACTATTGAGATGTGCCAGAAACCGGCCGAGTTCTTTCTCTCTGTGGTTCCAGATGGCAAACGTTATCATCAACGTAGTGGAACCAACATCTCAGCTTCAGTGGGGCAGATAAAATGGCCCGCCGCTCAGACTTCTCCATGTAAAAGTTGGCCACTACAGGAGAGTGGGCTACCCATGGTAACACCATCAATCATTTCATAGAAATTACCGTTCAGGGTTCATACTGAAATTCTGAATTTGATTTCCCTGACTTTCCATGACCAAATCCGCAAATTTTCCCTGACCAGCGTATGCGTTATTTGTTGCATACAATACCAATTTTCCAATATATAAATCACCTATTAAACATTATTGTAGCCTATTTACTCAGTTTAAAATATTAGTTTTTAGTGAAATTTATTTTTATTTGTAAGCATGAAACATTCATACATTTATCTTATTGAAAATTTACTTTAGTATGCTTTACATTATAATCGTCCATCATCATGGATGAATTTAAATAAATATTTATTTTTTTAGTAATCGGCCTCCACCTTCTCCATAGCCGTCCAACGCCCTCCTTTTTATTTTTTCCAAAAAATAAACAGTTGTATTTATACAAAAAACAATAACAAAATTAATTAGCTTATACAGGGTGAGTCAGCGTTACCTGATGGTTTTTGAAATTATGGTACACAGTGAAATTTTAAGATGTAGCAACTTTTTTTATTTCAAAATATACACAATGAATAGCAGTTTACATCTTATGTTACTTTTTACAGAAATTAATCATTTGTGAAAGATAATGTCCTTTCAGTGCTGGCCCTCTTTTTTGGCACACTCGTCGACTCTCTGCGCGAAGTTTGTCATCACTCTCTCCACCATGTTACGGGGTATAGCACGAATATCTCGTTCAATGGCATCCTTTAATTCAACCACAGTACATGGCTTATTGATGTACACTTTGTTTTTGAGGTAGCCCCACAAGAAAAAGTCACATGGACTAAGATCAGGAGAGCGTGGCGGCCAGTCAACATCTCCTCTGTGGGATATCACTTTCCCTGGAAACAACCTCCTTACTTCAGCCATACACACATTCGAAGTGTGAGCTGTCGCTCCGTCTTGTTGAAACCACACATTTCGACGATTTATGCGATGGCGACGAAGTTCCGGGAGGAGAAATTCACGCAACATGGTCAAATAACGCTCAGAGTTCACGGTGACGGCTCTCCCATCTTCTTCGAAAAAATAAGGCCCTATGACACCAAAATTTCCCCAATCCAGCCCACACTGTAACTCTATCACAATGCAATGGGCGCTGGTGCAGTTGTTGAGGGTTATTTGGGGACCAATAACGACAGTTTTGTTTATTAACACTGGCGTTTAGGTGAAAATGAGCCTCATCTGACATTAAAATCACAATCCCAGGTTCTTCTTCCAACATCTCTCTCATTATGTCAGCAAAACGTCTCCTTCTCACAAAATCTTGAGGCTTCAACTCCTGGAGAATCGCAATTTTGTAGGGATGAAAGTTTAGACTGTGTAAAATGCGTCGGACGGAAGAATTTGATAACCCAAGAGACTGAGCGTGTCGTCTTGCAGATCGGCTGGGGCTCTGTTGAATTGCATGACGCACAACTTCAACGTTTTCAGGTGACGTGGCCGTCTTCGCACTGCCTCCCGGTTTTTTTTTTCAATGCAGAACCGGTCTCACGAAGGTTCTGAACCCATAGCAGAATGGTATTGCGGGTTAGAATTGCACCATTACGTGGAATGTTGAATTGGAGACGGAACTTCCTCTGAGTGGTGGTCACAGATTCTGCATTTTTAAAGAACGTCTCTACGACGAACCCACGGTGTTGCGCGGTCCACCTGTCCATTGTAACTAAACTGCTGCTCTAGGGAAAAACTGTGAGACCAACCGCGCCCCTCTACTATGAGTACAGCCTCGCTACTACTCGAGCCAAAAACGTCAGGTAATGCTGACTCACCCTGTATTAAAAAATTACAATAAATGTACATTATTAGGTTAAAATATCACAAAAAACTGCATAAAAAATCTAAAGGAAACACAAAGCAACAAAGAGATTGTATTATTCTAAAACACTAAAACTAAAACACTAATTCTATTATATTAAAACTAAAACACTCTTTGATACAGGTAACCTAAAATTCCATACCTAATTTTAATAGATACATGAATACAAATTTAATTATCATAGCCTAGGTAAATAAAGTCGACCTTGATAATAAAAGTTCTAAATGGGGAGATTTAGCCTAACTTTTTCTTCTCAAGAATCTGAATTTTTGATTTTATATTGTCTTCTTTCAAAGCTTGCAGTTTTAACATCTTTCTCTGCTCTTCAAGTTTCTTTATCTCTATTGATAATTTTCTTTTTTCAACCTTTTTCTTCTCTTCTTCTTTTTGGCTCTGTTTTGACTCTTTGAGATGTTCTTCATATCTCCTATGGGCAGCTCTTACATTTGTCAACATTGTTTGAGTGATAGGAACTTTAAGAATACTTTCATGATATCTTATAGCATTTCCACTGTTCTTTGAGCAAAAAGACTATGTTCTTGCAAATTCTCCACTAATAATGTTTTATGTACAGAAAACCCTCCTTCTACTGTTGGATTTCCATGTGAAAATATCAGTCCTCATGACTGATATTTTAAATTATAATTTAAATTGTACTTTAAATTATAATTTAAAATGTAATAACATTGCATACAATTTAAATTGTAATACTGTATAAATTAAGTTCTCTCATACTATAATTTGCGCGTTTTCTTAAAGATAATTTGAAGATGTAAACAAACTATCGTAAGTCTTCACATATAAAATGATACATACATACGCACACACACACTCACATACACCAACACGTTCACCCAAATATTTAATTGTTTCGTTATGTTTGATATTTCTATTGTATTTCATACACAGGTCCTGAAGATGACAATAAATATTGTCGAAACGTCGACACAAAATAGCTAACATTTGTATTATTGACCGATCCTCACTAACCATCCACTAAAACATTCATATTAATAATAATACAAGGAAATTATCCTAATTAGAAAATATTTATTCATTTGGGCAAAAACCCAAGCCATATCTAACAATGAGTACAAAATTCTTTCAACCAATGAGAAGGTAGGTTTTGGCAGTTAGAACTAAAAAACCATTACAAACTCATTAACAGTCCATTTTAGCATCAGAAGAGAGCAGATGACAAAATAGTCGCTCCATAAAAATTAGAAAATAAAACCAACCAGATGAATTAAAACAAATAATACTAAATGGAAATAAAAAAACCACATTAACAGAACCTATTAGCAAGATCCATTCAATTTAACTGAGAATTACAGAAAATAAAACCAATATAAACTAATGAAATAAGAGAAGGAAGACCTGAACACCAGAATTTATGAAAATAATCTATCAAACATCAATGAAGTTGTAATGTATAATATTTAATTAATTTACTACACCCACGAGACTGATCACTACACTTCAAAATTAATGCACAATATATAAAACTTGGTTCAAACACTAAAAACACTGAATGACTATTAAAACATGTAATAATCATTATTAAAAGATTACTCAAATTAATTATTAACATTTTGGGAAATAAGAAAATATTTGTACACGATATCTAACTTAAGCTATATTTGTAAATTGAACTCACTATTGTTTTAAATACTAAGAAAACTGTTGTAAAGAAGGATCATAATATTTAATTAACTTGATGTGAAGGATTGTACTTTTGAAAATCATTTTGATATCTTTTTGCCGTAATCTAAAGAACTCTTTGACTGATTACACGTTTGTATAATATAAACTCGACATTAGAACGTGGTCAGTCAATCACCCAACGATCAATTGCCAACCGCTGAGTTGTAATTTCTTTGAAGCCGGAGCAAAAAAGTTATATATTTTTATAATCTCACGTCTTAGTAACTATCAAAAGCAGAACCAATAATTAATAAGCCAATACTCAAAAGTAATACCCATTCATTATTTCAATTAATAATATTTATGTGTTTATTTCATTAATATGGCACCGTGGAAATTTTCTACCAGAATTACAGGTTGGTATGACTGTTCCGAGAGAGCGGATTTCGAATTTAGCCGACACCAAGCGACGAGAGATACGGTTGCATCAAGAGAAAGAAAGAAATTTTTTTAATTGTTTTGAATCAAACAATTTGGCGCCTATAATCGGGAAAATAACAACTACGTGGAATCAGGTAAACAGGTATTGGCGAGGTCACAAGAACGACGAGTATCGGGAAAGCTACAAGGTTTCAGACATCGTAAAAAATAACACGATTGGAGTCGAATAAAATAGAGTACGACTCAAGCAGCTTGTTATAAATTGACGCAACCAACGTGTGACTAGATTAAAACACACACATGAAGGAAGATTGTTGTTATAATATTTATGTCTTTTGGTGTCCGCACGAAGTTGTCTGACACCACCAACCAATCAGAAGAAAGGCAAATTCCTATTGGTTTGTCACGACTCGCGTCCAAAGAGCACTCAATGAGAGGGACTCACCCCGCTGATTCATGGTAACAGATGCATGTTTATGAATCTGGACAGACGTCATATGCAGGCAAGGGAAATACAAACTCACTGATGACAGAAGCCTCATCTCTTCAAAGAGTATGCGATGGTCAGCATTGGCGAGTGAGTGCTTCACTATAGCAGACTTTTCTGGCTGCCTCAAATGACAGTAGCGGCTCAAACAAAAGATTAATAATTTGCAATTGTCTTGTATTATATGTGATACATGCCATGAAACTGAAAATCTACTGTTCATGCTTTAAAACAAAAGCTAATTATTGGTTGAGTATTTTCTTCTATTTCAGTCAACAGTAGTACCAATAGTAGCACACGCACACACACATATTTACCCAGGGCAGTGTTTTGTAAATAATTAGTATAGAGAAATTATGATGAATAGTTTTAAAAAATTAGTGTGATTAACATGTTGAAGCCTGTTGAAAGTGCACACCTGGCCCGACTCAATTGAAGAATGTTTATAGTGTATGTTGTATGTATGTGTGTCTGTATACATGAGCCGACAGACCTGCAGTATACTACAATAAGGGAGATGTCTTCGTGTACTTATAAATTATTTGTTTGTATTACTAAATCAGATATTGACATGATTAATGAAAATAAATAAGTATGTTTTTTACATGTTACAAAAGGCATACCACAATTCTAAAAAAAGAAGTTTAATGAAGAAAGTTGTGTTAGTGGTTAAAATCACAAGCAGAATTATCACTGTTGCACACCACTATATAAAAATTACTCCGATTAGCGCTTTCAAGCTTCACAGCTCATCGTCAGATCGGAAATTAGCAAACAACCAGACATGAAAACAAACCCTTCACCCCCACCCCACCCCACCGTGCTGACACACAACAAGCTATTATTCAAATGACCCTTCCCCACCCTCTGAGCCCTGTCACCTCCATCTGGACAGTTACATATTTTTTAGCAAATTCCTTGTGTTTCAGTGTGTGTGTGTACATTCCTTTTAAACCTAACCGTCTTTCTCATTCACACTTGTGGGCCAGTCACACACCATTATTTTAAAAACATCCAATTAGTCCTATGCAATTTAATTCTTAATCTTATCTATCTGTCCTCTATCATTTACTTCTTAATTATGTTATAAAATATTTATTCATTATCAAATTTAATTTTAGTACTAATTAAATTGTCTAACCCTTTTTCTCTTTCTTTCAATATTTCTAACTCCTCCGTAAGCTTCCTTTCAACTGTGTTATTTACTACTTTTACAATTTCGTAGTCTTCCAAAGGATTAACAAACTTATGGTTGTCTTCTATGAAATGTCTTGCATATAACGAATTCGTTGTTCTATTAACTTCTCTACGTTTGTGGTCAGACAACCTGCATACGAATTTTCGTCCTGTCTCACCTAGGTACACTTTGTTGCAGTCTTTACATTTTATTTTATAAATTCCGCTTTTCTGTAATACTGGGATTTTTTTAATATTTTTATTCCTTATCTTATCAAATACCGTTTCACACTTTTTTAATAGTTATATCTACTCCGTATTTATTGAAACATTTTATAATTTTTCTAGTATGTGAACCTATGTATGTCAATGAGCCTGCATAATTCTTTTGTTCTGGTTATATTTTAGCTTTTTGTATGTTAACACTTTTCATAACTTTATCCACTATGTTGGTGTTATAGTTATTATTCCTTACAATTCCCTTTATCGTTTTTAACTCCCTATCTTTTGATTCGGTCTCTTTTAAACACTTCTGAGCTCTATAACAAAATGAATTGATTGCCGCCATTTTATATCTATAAGGGTGGTAAGACTCTCTTGGTATAATTATATCAGAATACGATTCTTTCCTAAATATCCCAAACTGTAGTTTCTCATTATCTTTAATTTCTATGTTTAAATCTAAGTAATTTATTTTCTTACCTCCTATCTCTTCTTTAAATTGTAAGTTTTTATCCTTATTATTTACCTCATTTATAAACACATCCACTTCTTCTCTGCTTCCTTCCCAAATTACTAATACATCGTCAACGTATCTAGTCCATAATTTTATATTGTCTTTATACTTAGTGGAACTTATTAATTGCTTTTCAAAATCATTCATATATATTACTGCAAGAATAGGGGATAATAAAGATCCTATAGGTAATAATCCTTTTTTCTGTATATAAAAACTTGTTATTAAACCTAAAATAGTTCTGATTTACACATTCTTTAACTACTTTAATCAATTGCTAAATTGTTAATAAGTGATAATAATATGGGAAAATACAGGTATAAAAATCAATTGCTAATTTGTTAATAAACGATAATAATATTGGAGAATACAGGTATAAAAAGCAATGGAGGAAGTTTTAAATTATTTATTAAAAATTTTGTACTCCAACTTAGTGGCATATAACAGGCTAGAAAAATGTCCAAAAGATCAACCTCATGTAAAATACATAAACCTACAGATATTGAAATGAATGTACAGGAGAAAGAAGCACAACCTTTACAAAATGTAAATGGGAAGAAAATACAGAGAGCATAACTCTTCAAGCTTTAATGAAATTAATAATAGAAACTAAGGAATCAATTAAACAACAAATCAGTAATAATAATAAATCTATTGAACAAAAAATAAAGACAATAATAAATTCATGGGACAAAAATTGCAGAAAATAATGAATTTATTAAAACTCAATTAAGGGAAACTAATAATAAGATAGAAAAATCTGATGAAACGCTTGCTCAATTAAGATATTATTAATCAAATAGCAAATGTAGAGGATAATTGTAGAATTAGATGTGAAATTATTCAACAGGAAACGATGAGAAGAAACAAAAGTTACAAGACACGGTAAGTAACCGGGTTAAAACAGTGACTTGCAATAGTTCACGTAAATTTATAATTAAAATATTTAAATTCGTCCCTGTTTCGGGCGTCGTTTGCAATAGTACTCTGCAATTAAATGATTAGAAGTATTTAAATTTGAGTTACTTTACATTGTTCGTACGTAGAAATTAACCAAGATGTCGTCTAGTGTACTCGGCAGAGAAAAATAGGTCAATGCAAATAAACAAGTACATAGTTATGATTCATATAAAACACTACTTTATTGTATTTTCATCTCTTCTCCTTCTCTATTTGCTAACATTTCAATTACGCACAATTAAATATTGAGGTGACGACACCATCTGATTGAAATAACAAACTTATCCCTTATTTCCAGGGCTGCAAACTGGTTTTGAGGTCTAAATTACTGATTTTACTGACTAAAATCACTGAAATACTGACTTCTTACTGACCTAAGATAAAATAACTGACCTTAATTACTGACCTCCATCGACCATATTAATATTAATTTACAAGTAATTAGAGACAGTTTAAAACATATTTTCTATAATTGGCCACCCTTCTCCCCACTGAGCAGCTGTAAAACAAAATCTAACATACAACGGCATTATTTTAGTTTGAGACTTATTAAAAAAACATTAAAAACTAAAGATTGTTCAAGTAAAATCAGCAGGCATATTGTTAACTGGTTTACAGCTACTCAGGCCAATTTCCCTTGCCACTATTATAAGTTAATTTTGTATATTTATTTTACTGACATATTATTCAGTGCTTCACTTACATCTTATATCTAATAAAACTATAACATAATTACCCATCTTAAATATTCCTAGAATAATATAATGTACATACCAAGAGAACGTTAAATATCCTTGGTACTCTATGATCAGTCTGCTTAAGAATTGTAATTGAAACTCACTGCTTGGGTTTTTTATTGAAAAATGAAGTAATTAGTGAAGATTTTCTTTTCTCAACATTTTTCTGAATTTTTTCCGCATCATGTCTTTTTATGTCAGCTTCTTCTTTAACTTTCTGAGCACTTTCCAGGATTGCCTGTGCAACATTAGCCGCAACAAGATCCTTATTTTTAATAGCCTGCTTTAATCTTTCATTTGCATCTTTTAAAAGAGTATCAGCTACTTTTCTTTTCTCTTCTTCATCACTTTTCAGTTGTTTTAATACTACTTTCTTTATCATCAATACCTTTTCTCTCAGCTGAGAGTTTTTTCTCTAATTCGTTTTCGGCAATACGCTCTTTCTCCTTAGCTTCTTCTTCTTTCTTTTCCTGTTCTTTCTTTAAACGTTGTTCTTCTAGGTACTGCCTATGATGTATATAGGCTGACTGAGCGAGATTCAAGAGCTCTTTGTTTATATGAACCAAATGTACTTTTCCATCATAGAGTTTATGCAACGCGCAAACTTATCTTAACGTGAAGATAGGCATCCAGAGTTCTTTCAGACATACTTGCCCGATCAGAGATCATAACTCTCTGTGAGCTTGAGAAGCCTCTTTCCACATCTGCTGAACCATGAGAAAGAGATAAAGCTGCTTTGACAACCTTAGAAACAAGTGGGTACTTCATCTCACCTGCCTTATCAGTTTTCTTAAATATCGGTATGGAGAACCATACATGACTTCCATATTCTAAGATTTATATTTAAATCTTAATATCGCCTGCCAAGCGCGATATATTTTCTCTTATACATGATTTACATTAAAATGAAAAAATTTTAATTTTATTGCCTGGCAACAAAATTATTTTATTTTTAACAATTACCATTGTTTGAAAAAGTTTAAATAAATTTTCAAGTACTTTACTCTTGTTAAAACGTAAAAGGTTGCAGGTAAACTACCCCTTCCCCTAAACCGATCTTCACCAAAATCGAAAGTCCTTGAGACCTCTACAATTCAGGGAGGTATGCAAAAAATTATTTGATTCTATTTGAATTTGCGGCAGTTATCGTTTGCCATAGAAAATACGCTTGATAAAAAAACGTTGCAGGTAAACTACCCCTTCCCCTTAACCGATCTTCACCAAAAACAATAGGTCTTGAGTACTCTACAAATCAGGGCTGTATGCAAAACATTATTTGATTCTGTTTGAATTTGCGGCAGTTATCGTTTGCCATAGAAAATACGCTTGATAAAAAAACGTTGCAGGTAAACTACCCCTTTCCCTTAACCGATCTTCACCAAAAACAATAGGTCTTGAGTACTCTACAAATCAGGGCTGTATGCAAAACATTATTTGATTCTGTTTGAATTTGCGGCTGTTATCGTTTGCCATAGAAAATACCCTTGTTAAAAAAACGTTGCAGGTAAACTACCCCTTTCCCTCAACCGATCTTCACCAAAAACAATAGGTCCTGAGAACTCTACAATTTAGGGCTGTATGCAAATAATCTTTTGATTCTGTTTGAATTTGCGGCTGTTATCGTTTGCCATAGGAAATACCCTTGTTAAAACATAAAACGTTACAGGTAAACTACCCCTTTCCCTTAACCGATCTTCACCAAAAACAATAGGTCTTGAGAACTCTACAATTCAGTGCTGTATACGAAACATTATTTAATTCTGTTTGAATTTGCGGCTGTTATCGTTTGCCAAAAAAAAATATCGGTATGGAGAACCATACATGACTTCCATATTCTAAGATTTATATTTAAAATCATTTTCAGCCAAACAGCCAGGCTGTGTCTTACCTGCCTTTTTATTGCTGTATTAAATGAAAAATATTATATTACATTAAAATGCAAAAATTATAATTTTATTGCCTGGCAACAAAATTATTTTATTTTTAACAATTACCATTGTTTCAAAAAGTTTAAATAAATTTTCAAGTACTTTACTCTTGTTAAAACGTAAAAGGTTGCAGGTAAACTACCCCTTCCCCTTAACCGATCTTCACCAAAATCGAAAGTCATTGAGACCTCTACAATTCAGGGACGTATGCAAAAAATTATTTGATTCTGTTTGAATTTGCGGCTGTTATCGTTTGCCATAGAAAATACGCTTGATAAAAAAACGTTGCAGGTAAACTACCCCTTCCCCTTAACCGATCTTCACCAAAAACAATAGGTCTTGAGTACTCTACAAATCAGGGCTGTATGCAAAACATTATTTGATTCTGTTTGAATTTGCGGCTGTTATCGTTTGCCATAGAAAATAAAACGTAAAAGGTTGCAGGTAAACTACCCCTTCCCCTTAACCGATCTTCACCAAAAACAATAGGTCTTGAGTACTCTACAAATCAGGACTGTATGCAAAACATTATTTGATTCTGTTTGAATTTGCGGCTGTTATCGTTTGCCATATAAAATACCCTTGTTAAAAAAACGTTGCAGGTAAACTACCCCTTTCCCTCAACCGATCTTCACCAAAAACAATAGGTCTTGAGAAATCTACAATTCAGGGCTGTATGCGAAACATTATTTGATTCTGTTTGAATTTGCGGCTGTTATCGTTTGCCAAAAAAAAAAAAAATTTCCCTTGATAAAAAAAACCGTTGCAGGTAAACTACCCCTTCCCCTCAACCGATCTTCACCAAAAACAATAGGTCGCGAGTACTCTACAAATCAGGGCTGTATGCAAAAAATTATTTGATTCTGTTTGAATTTGCGGCAGTTGTCGTTTGCCATAGAAAATACGCATGATAAAAAACGTTGCTGGTAAACTACCCCTTCCCCTCAACCGATCTTCACCAAAAACAATAGGTCTTGAGTACTCTACAAATCAGGGCTGTATGCAGAAAATTATTTGATTCTGTTTGAATTTGCGGCTGTTATCGTTTGCCATAGAAAATACCCTTGTTAAAAAAACGTTGTAGGTAAACTACCCCTTTCCCTTAACCGATCTTCACCAAAAACAAAAGGTATTGAGAACTCTACAATCTAGGGCTGTATGCAAATAATCTTTTCATTCTGTTTGAATTTGCGGCTGTTATCGTTTGCCATAGGAAATACCCTTGTTAAAACATAAAACGTTACAGGTAAACTACCCCTTTCCCTTAACCGATCTTCACCAAAAACAATAGGTCTTGAGAACTCTACAATTCAGGGCTGTATGCGAAACATTATTTGATTCTGTTTGAATTTGCGGCTGTTATCGTTTGCCAAACAAACAAAATTTCCCTTGCTAAAAAAAAACCGTTGCAGGTAAACTACCCCTTTCCCTCAACCGATCTTCACCAAAAACAATAGGTCGCGAGAACTCTGCAAAACCGAGCTGTATGCAAAAAATTATTTGATTCTGTTTGAATTTGCGGCAGTTATCGTTTGCCATAGAAAAAAAATCTACAGACAGACAGACAGACAGACAGACAGACAGACAGACACACAGACACACAGACAGACACACAGACACTTTTCGGAAAACGACTTTTTTTCATGTTTTGAGTGTAGTAGAATCAGAATCTGCAATAATCTCGAACACGATTTTTTTTGCCATCACCATACTTCCATTCCTTAAGGAATATGGAAGTAAAAATTTCCCTTGATAAAAAAAAACCGTTGCAGGTAAACTACCCCTTTCCCTCAACCGATCTTCACCAAAAACAATAGGTCGCGAGTACTCTACAAATCAGGGCTGTATGCAAAAAATTATTTGATTCTGTTTTAATTTGCGGCAGTTATCGTTTGCCATAGAAAAAAAATCTACAGACAGACAGACACACAGACACACAGACAGACAGACACACACACAGACACTTTTCGGAAAACGACTTTTTTTCATGTTTTGAGTGTAGTAGAATCAGAATCTGCAATAATCTCGAACACGATTTTTTTTGCCATCACCATACTTCCATTCCTTAAGGAATATGGAAGTAAAATAAAGCAATACGAGCAACGAGCAATGCCATCAGTATGGATATAGTAGTGTCATGTCAATGGATGTGAAGAAGTGAATGTTATATCGTACATACAGGAATTGAAGATTATTATCTAATACATACGTTTTTGGCATTATTTGCTCATGTTAGATTTTGTAAATATTATTTGATAATATTTGCAAAATATCGGTATGGAGAACCATACATGACTTCCATATTCTAAGATTTATATTTAAAATCATTTTCAGCCAAACAGCCAGGCTGTGCCTTACCTGCCTTTTTATTGCTGTATTAAATGAAAAATATTATATTACATTAAAATGAAAAAATTATAATTTTATTGCCTGGCAACAAAATTATTTTATTTTTAACAATTACCATTGTTTCAAAAAGTTTAAATAAATTTTCAAGTACTTTACTCTTGTTAAAACGTATAAGGTTGCAGGTAAACTACCCCTTCCCCTTAACCGATCTTCACCAAAAACAATAGGTCTTGAGTACTCTACAAATCAGGACTGTATGCAAAACATTATTTGATTCTGTTTGAATTTGCGGCTGTTATCGTTTGCCATAGAAAATACCCTTGTTAAAAAAACGTTGCAGGTAAACTACCCCTTTCCCTCAACCGATCTTCACCAAAAACAATAGGTCTTGAGAAATCTACAATTCAGGGCTGTATGCGAAACATTATTTGATTCTGTTTGAATTTGCGGCTGTTATCGTTTGCCAAAAAAAAAAAAATTTCCCTTGATAAAAAAAACCGTTGCAGGTAAACTACCCCTTCCCCTCAACCAATCTTCACCAAAAACAATAGGTCTTGAGTACTCTACAAATCAGGGCTGTATGCAGAAAATTATTTGATTCTGTTTGAATTTGCGGCTGTTATCGTTTGCCATAGACAATACCCTTGTTAAAAAAACGTTGTAGGTAAACTACCCCTTTCCCTTAACCGATCTTCACCAAAAACAAAAGGTATTGAGAACTCTACAATTTAGGGCTGTATGCAAATAATCTTTTCATTCTGTTTGAATTTGCGGCTGTTATCGTTTGCCATAGGAAATACCCTTGTTAAAACATAAAACGTTACAGGTAAACTACCCCTTTCCCTTAACCGATCTTCACCAAAAACAATAGGTCTTGAGAACTCTACAATTCAGGGCTGTATGCGAAACATTATTTGATTCTGTTTGAATTTGCGGCTGTTATTGTTTGCCAAACAAACAAAATTACCCTTGCTAAAAAAAAACCGTTGCAGGTAAACTACCCCTTTCCCTCAACCGATCTTCACCAAAAACAATAGGTCGCGAGAACTCTGCAAAACCGGGCTGTATGCAAAAAATTATTTGATTCTGTTTGAATTTGCGGCAGTTATCGTTTGCCATAGAAAAAAATCTACAGACAGACAGACACACAGACACTTTTCGGAAAACGACTTTTTTTCATGTTTTGAGTGTAGTAGAATCAGAATCTGCAATAATCTCGAACACGATTTTTTTTGCCATCACCATACTTCCATTCCTTAAGGAATATGGAAGTAAAAAACTGGTTCCAGTAAACATCAATGCGATTGCTCTTGCTATGGAGATCATCTTCTTCCAAACTCAGTAACTTCCATTCATCAATAAGGGAGGCTATGTTCAGATCAATAGGCAATGCTTTTGCCACTTCAACGATGGACTATTGTCTTTTGTTCTTTCGGATGGGATCAAACATTCAAAATGCTTCAATAAAGGTACTGACGTCAAGGAAGACTTGGTAAAAATGTGTTTACAACTAGCAATGAAATGCTTTTTTGCTTGGAGCAGAAATGCAAGTTTGTCCTTTTCTGGTAACATTTGTAATTCTTTTACATCTAATCCACAGTTTACTTCTTTAAGAGGAAGAAAACTTTTCTCATCATTCAAGGAATCTAACGAGAAGATAACCTCAGAATGACATATACGAGTCATTAGTCTGCTTGTTAGAGTTCTGAGGTGATCATACAGAAGGTGAATCAAAGGTTCTTCTTTCTGAAAGTGACCAGTAAACTGTGAAAATATATGAGCACTGGAGCAAGCAAAGTTTATTTCCACTTTCATTGTGTTAACTTTCAGAAGACTAACAATGTTCTTGTATTTGGATGATATCATTAAATCACTTTTATATTTTGGCACAAATACCATGAAATACTTCGTGACTGCTGGCCACTGTTCTAGGAGTCTTAAACCAATCTCACAATCTGCTTTTCATACCTAATCTTAATTATTTATTTCTGACAAAATTTTTAATTATCATGTTAGAAAGTAAGAAAATAAAAAAAATGAATTGCCGGTATCGAGTAAAAACCCTTTCTTAAGAACCACTAAATTCTGCTTTAAAAAACTGACTTTACTGACCAATTTAAAAAATACTGGCTTTTTACTGACTTGCTCAAAAATACTGACTTTTACTGACTTTACTGACCAGTTTGCAACACTGCTTATTTCTTATAATTAAATCATTTATTAAATTTATTACTAATTCTAAAACTTATTCATTAAATTTCTAATTAAAAGCAACCCAGAATTTCGCTCACACACACACACACACACACACACACTCATATCTTTTAAACCCCTTTATTTACATTTAGCGCTTTTATGAATTTAGATATATTGATTGGTTTAAGTTTTTTCTGTTACTTGACTGGCGGCGTCTCTGCAGACAACGTGTCACTCTTGTTACATTTTTGTTCACTGGTTGCGTCCAAAAGATGTTGCACTGATTAACTTTTGAAGATTTCACTGTTTACTGTTACTTTATATCATGCCAATTTTATAGTTTAAATCACATTTTTACTTTTAAACAAATTTTTGGCTCGCAAGCCTGTATATTGAACCGCGCGGTTCCACAGTTGTAAGACGACAAAGTTTGTTCTCTGCGCACTAAGCGAGCAGGAATATATACGGACGTGACATTTTTCGTGTGACCGTTGGCCAACATGTGCGTGCGTATACGTGAATGCGCACCCTTGTTGATAACTTTCACATTCCTGTACCAAGACGTACCTTACACGGAGCTATAGTCGGCGAACCCATTATTACGCTTTGGTTAAATACAATGAAAAACCTTAAAATTACAAACCCACATTGGTTTGTACCGTTACAATACCCCCCCCCCAATGAGTGGTTTTCTGCCGAAACAGAAAAACTCTCATTGCTAAACCCTAAGAGAACCTAGCGAGGATATGGTGCCAACAACCCCCCTTAATAATTCCTTAATAAATCATGGGTACACTACCCCCCTGGTTCGGCGACTATGGCTGTACCTGAATGACATTACTGGACTTCATTTTGTTTTAATTGTCTCCAAGTCACGTTTATAAACTAATTAGAATTAATATTAGGCATTACCTGTATTAACTTCCGTCTTGTGACTTATCTGTTTTAATTTCTAAAACGACGCGTTTCGAGGATAAATCCTCATCTTCAGGTTTTAATATTATAAAAACATCAAATTCACCCGAACGGGGTCAATTATTTAAACACATAAAAACACCACACATAATTTTACATTAATATAGTCTCGGCACAGTCCGATGCGCATCGTCTCATTGCCAACGATTAACTGTTGTACTTTATCCTGTATGACCGTTATCATTTCTCATGGACACATCGATATCGATTGCTGTGTTGTACAGTAGATTAGATCGAAACGAAACTTTATCATTAAGCAGTTGGTCCGCTTGTAACTTAGAAGCCTTGTATATTTCATATTCCTCCACAGCTTTCATGTATGCACCTTTTTTGCAATTATGAAAGTTTGTGTGGAAGTCTGAGTACTTATGATTATATAGCATTAAATGTTGAGCATAATTAGATCTTGTTTTCGAGATATCCATTTTGGGTAGGTGTTCCTTAAAACGTTCGGCTGATTGTCTGCCCGTTTGTCCTATATAAAATTTGTCGCAGTCATCGCAGTCAAGCTTGTATACTCCAGTTTTCTCTTCATCCGGGATGTGAGTTCTTTGTCCCAAATGTTTTTTGATGTTATTTGTGGTTTTGAAAGCCACTGTTATTTTACATTTCTTTAACTCATTCTTTACAATGACTGGTAGTACATTCGTGTACTCAGTTACTATAAACTTAGTATCTTTTTTAGCTGGGCCGGTTAATCTGCTTTTATTATTGATTTTTACTGAGTGTTTTCTTACTAGCTTGTCTACGATTTCACCGTTATACCCATTAGCGATTGCTATACTTTTGATGATAGTCTCTTCTACTCTGTCTTTTTGCTCAAGGGGAATAGCAAGCATTCTATGAACAAACGTGTTGAAGGCTGCCATTTTTTGGGAATATGGAAAGTACAATTCAGCATGAATAGTGATATTCGTAGTGGTGGGCTTTCTATAAATTTTGAATCTAAATCGGTCATTATATTTGCTAATAGTGAGATCAAGGAAATTCAGGCAGTTATTGTTCTCCATTTCCAGGGTAAATTCTCAATGGTAATTCTCAGAAATAGCTTAATTGCAACAAATAGGTTAGGTAGAAATAACATTGATGAGCTTATGCAATTGCTAAAAACAATACTTAAACAAAACTATTTCTCTTATGATAATGAATATTTCATGCAGGATGGTCTAGCAATGGGGTCACCTTTATCGGGAGTTTTAGCGGACCTATACTTAAACCACTTTGAGAATACATTTTTAATGTCTAGTTTTAATAAACAGCGAGATAAAATTAAATTTTACGTACGTTACGTTGATGACACTTTTATGATATTCAATGGAACGAGTAGACAAATAGAAAATCTGAAAGGATATATGAACAGTATAAACACGAAAATCTAATTTACCCTGGAAATGCATCAAAAGTATAGCTATCACTAATGGGTATAACGGTGAAATCGTAGACAAGCTAGTAAGAAAACACTCAGTCAAAATCAATAATAAAAGCAGATTAACCGGCCCAGCTAAAAAAGATACTAAGTTTATAGTAACTGAGTACACGAATGTACTACCAGTCATTGTAAAGAATGAGTTAAAGAAACGTAAAATAACAGTGGCTTTCAAAACCACAAATAACATCAAAAAACGTTTGCGACAAAGAACTCACATCCCGGATGAAGAGAAAACTGGAGTATTGTAACCCCTCTTTCAATCTTTTAGACTTTAAAACTAGGCAAGAGCCTAGAGAAGCCAAAAATGCTCTGGGTCCAGTATGACGGGACTTGCAATTAAATTCGAAGGCTAAACAACAATAACAAATTTTATTAGCAATACCAAATTCAGACATTCAATGTACCCTTGATTTAATTACAAAAATTTCATTTAAAACCTTAATCAACTCCCTAACATTATCACATTCTGAAATATAAACAGGTAACATCATAGCTCATAGTTAAATAATTTCTCATCAATATACATAAATATCACATCAATCAATATACCTACATGAATACACATAAAATACACATACCTCTATATATATATATATATATATATATATATATATATATATATATGTGTATGTACATATATCGCACACACATGTTCACCTGGCTGACAGCCTATATATATTGTAATCACACTATTTCAAGGGAGTCCTTCTTAATTCAGCCCCACGTTGGAGTTGTCAATATGTAATCAAACTATTTACTCGTGATCAATGATTTAATTTAGGTTTCGGGGTTTAATCAAGCTCCACGTTGGTTTGCGCCAAGTTGTAATAAACCAGTTACAAGGGAGTCCTTCTTAATTCAGCCCCACGTTGGAGTTGTCAATTTGTAATAAAACGATTTTAGACGGTGTTACGAGAAGATAATGATGACCTTGTTGTGAGCGTCAATTTGTAAAGAACTCGTTGAAGGTGGCAATTTGTAACAATTAAAATGTTGTTACCTGTCTTAATTAATGTATTATTAATAAATATATCTATTCGGTTGTTACCGATGAAACCTCCTGAAAATATATTATTAGGCAAACAAAATTATAATTATGTTCCTTTAATTTATAATCATACTGCAATATAGATTTAACTTAGTTTTCAGTGGTTGGGTAATATTAGCGATATGTATAGAGTATTGACTGAATGTAATGGGTATTTTTGTCAACCCTAGTCACTCGATGTTAGAAAATTCTATTCAAATTTTGTACTAAACACAAGCTAGTTCAGCAATCTCCCGTTCCACCAGCTGCAAACGTTTAGCGCTGTTACTTGTAATAAGCGTACTTATAGGTTAGTTGTTCATCGGGTTTGAATCAACCTTTTTCTAAATTATTCCAACCACTACGTATAGTATTTATTCTGCAATAACTTCAAACGTTATCTCATACAACAAAGATCCTTTATTAATTGTCTCTACTAATTCACAGTCCACGTTATCTCAAAAATAATAATATAATCAAATCGATCACACAAAAACATATCGATTATCAATTAATCAAATTCTATAGACTAAACAAATGAAAAATAATAATAAATAGTACTTATCCCAGGGTTCGTAAAATTCTTGGAACCATTAGTAAGGCCAGGTAAAATGCATAATTAAGGTTACTCAAGTATTACAAAACAAAATTATTTACTCTAAATGTAGTGAAATTAAAATAGGTTGTTTTTTACCGAGTCGACGAAAACTTCGACTGGCCGTGGACGTCTGTAAACAGTTGACAAGACTCAGTTTAACTCATCTTCATCCAATAAAAGTGTCCTGGCTTTTAATAAAATTGATTATGGAGTGTACAGGGAAGCTCTCAGGAATTCTTCGGACTTCTGTTTTTCTCCTATTATCTTGATAATTGTCGATCCCGGTGGAATGAAAATGGTATCCCGGCTTCTTCTTCAAATGAAGGTTAACTCTGCCAAATGAGGTCTTCTTGTTTTTTCAATAATTCCGTTAGTTCGGACTTTAATTCTCTTAACTGATCTTCTGGTTATAGGAGGAATTGGTTTGATACCGACTCCAGCGGAATTATTTGGTGAATGAGGTGAGGGGTTTTCAATTCTTTTTTAAATGTATTCAGTTACAATTTTGAAGTCTATTTAGTTTATTACTTATCAGTATTAAGATAGAATTACCTTTCAAAGAGGGTTTTTAATTTTGATTCATTTTTCTTCCGAATTTATTATTCATATTTTTTGAATGTATTGGCCCATCTCAACCTAATAGCTTGTAACAATCAGAACGAATGATTCAATATCAACAACTCATGTCCATTTCAGTTGCCTTAACAACCACGTTTTTTCGTCATTGGGTGAAACTAGATATCCTAGAGCCAGAATTATAGAATATTACTACTCTTTTTCAATAAAATACTTCATGTCTGGAATAATACTAAATTACCTCAGATTCTCACCTAACCTTCCTTCTTAAACAGTAAATGTTTTACCATAGTTTCGTTGGACTGGACTTCTTAAAAAGGTATTAATTTCCTTTCACAAATATGGAATTTAGGCCTATAGGTTTTCTTACACTGTTATAACATTTATTGGTTTTTTAACTTAATTTTCTTTTACCTGGGCTACTGTACAATTAATTATTGGTTAATGGTTAATTACATTAATTTTAGTTTCCTGGTGTTTACTTAATTACATTAATTAACTGGTCCTGGAACCCTTCATTAGTTTACAATATAATTGTCAGAACTACTTGTCAAACCTTAAACACTGATTGCCCTCCTGGCCAAGTTTACAAATGTTAATTAAAACAACAGCATTATTCAATTTTAGACAATACTTAAAACTTAGTATAATGCCTAACACTGGTAACTATACTTGATTGTCTAAAGACAAATTTAACATAAATATAAACATAATCATTGATGAAGTATTTCTATTAAACAACATCAGTTCATTCCTACCATACTCAAAATATAACATAAATATTCTGTAAACATTAAGATGTTACATTATAAAAACAAGCATAATTTATTATATTTAACTATTAATTGGTATGGTTTTTTATATTCAACATTAATTATTGCCTCTTTTGACTTGAGGCACTTCTCAGATACATTAACTACTGAGCAACCTTAATTCAGGGTATGGTCCTTGACCATGTTTCATTCAATTTTGTATGTAACGTTGGGGACCTCAACTCTGTTACGTTACAATATATATATATATATATATATATATCTTTTCACCATACCTCAGGATAATACGAGACCAGTATCTGTCACCAAGACCCCCATCCCAAACTCCTGTAAACGGATAAAGTACCCAGCCTGCTTTAAAAACTTTTCATTTAAAACAAAATCCATTGACTCGTCGGATTATAACAAGTTACAACAAGGACATTATTAGAAGTATTCAAAATTTAGGAATGTTCACCCAAATATTAATGTGCCATCGCAAGGTCAACATGACTGCATGGTCTTATAAAATGTATAACAAATTTATAATTGAGAAGTAAGAATCGGTAGTGTGCTCATATTAGCAATTCAACAATTAATGCACTGGCTATGGCAGTAAAGAAATGATAAAAATTTACTTATTACTGAATTATCAAACAGCTGACATAAATTTAAAAAAGTATAATAAAATTTATAATTACAAAGTAAGGACCGGTAGTGTGCTCATATTAACAATTCAACATTAATGCACTGGCTATGGCAGTAAAGAAATGACAAAAATTTACTTATTACTGAATTATCAAACTGCTGACATAAATTTAAAAAATGTATAAAACAATTTTAATTAAGAAAAATTTATAATGTAAAACTTGATAAAACATATTTGAGTTGTTCATACAGAATTGGGTAGACCTCAGGCAAGGCCATGCGCCAAACCAGATGCAACAAAATTTAACAAGTCAGAAACCTGTGGATGACCGCACCGACAGGTGATGATGACAGGTCAAAGCACCCCCCAAACCTCTAAATAATCTTAAAAAACCAAACCCATATAAATCTATGAATACCATCAAGAAAATGCCCAACCAAGTAATGCAAATATAATTAACAGGCCTACAAATCAGTAACCTTAAGTTACGCACACTTTTGCAATGAAAGAAAATTTTAACAGCAAAATCGGGTGACGCATGACCCCGTCCGGGTTTACACTTACTCTGGGGGGGGGGGGAGACGTAAGCATTTGAAAAATGAATCTGAAAAAGTTATAATCACTAAATGTCCCGCTGGACTCATGCACAAACAAAATCATTTAACTGGAGCTGTTCCAGGAATTAAATCACAAGTTCTACATTGTAGCGGCCCAAAATATTTCTGAAAGGTATAAATGTCACCTGGCTGAGTCCATCACAAAACCTGAGGTAATTGCAGCGTGTAGTTCATGTCCTCCTCCTGGCGGCTCAGACGGAGAATCACTAGTTTAATGCCATTGGTGGCAGGTGATCGGCCACCAGCTGGAGTGAATCGGGAAATCGGCTTAGATCAGGAACCCGGAGAGTCGCTGAGTGATTATTTATGCATAGCAGATAGACAAATTTAAAGATCCAAATCTCACTGCATCCGGGAGGAGAACGACCGTCTAATTCCAGCGCTGTAAGTGAACTGCCTCAGCTTGCAAGGAAAAATCAACTACGCCGCCTCGATCCCAGAGCGCGCGCGGATCAACATAGCGAAAGTAATGATAACGCAGCGGGCACGGCTAAGATAATTAATTAACAAGCCCCGCAATGACAGTCACATAATTAACTAGGAAATAGCCGAATTATTCCAAAACTCGGCACAGTATACAAGCTTGAATGCGATGACTGCGACAAATTTTATATAGGACAAACGGGCAGACAATGAGCCGAACGTTTTAAGGGACACCTACCCAAAAGGGATATCTCGAAAACAAGATCTAGTTACGCTCAACATTTAATGCTATATAAATCTAAGTACTCAGACTTCCACACAAACTTTAAACTGCTTCATAATTGCAAAAAAGGTGCATACATGAACGCTGTGGAGGAATATGAAATATACAAGGCTTCTAAGTTACAAGCGGACCAACTACTTAATGATAAAGTTTCGTTTCGATCTAATCTACTGTACAACACAGCAATCGATATCGATGTGTCCACGAGAAATGATAATGGTCATACAGGATAAAGTACAACAGTTAATCGTTGGCAACGAGACGATGCGCATCGGACTGTGCCAAGACTATATTAATGTAAAATTATGTGTGGTGTTTTTATGTGTTTTAAATAATTGACGACCCCGTTCGGGTGAATTTGATGTTTTTATAATATTAAAACCTGAAGATGAGGATTTATCCTCGAAACGCGTCGTTTTAGAAATTAAAACAGATAAGTCACAAGACGGAAGTTAATACAGGTAATGCCTAATATTAATTCTAATTAGTTTACTGGACTTCTCTCCTGAGATCCCAACACCGTAAAATCAGACAGGCACTCACCACAGTACCACCTAACCTTGTAAATTTCAACAAAAAATCAATAACTAGCCTTATACCGAACCAGATCCTCAACCGATATATCTCCCCTTATAAACTGTAGCGGGTCAATTTTTGGGTGTTTTTATTTTTACCGTATGGGGCAAGTACATTTTTATTCAGTTCATTTTCGGGCGGGTTTGGATAAAATATTACGAAATAAATGTATTATTGTGCAACGTATGTGTCAGTATAACAGTCAGTGTAACAGAACAGTGAAACAAAGCAATAAGACGCAGGTTGTTGTTGAGTAATGCGGTGAAGAATTTGCCACCTTAAAAATTCGCAGAACTCTGTAAATGTGTGTCAACGCTCAAGCGCAACTACACCTGCACGCGCTCAAAGGACGCTCTAACTAAAAACTCAAGATGGCCAGAGCGTAAAAATATTCGTCGTCTTCTCTAAGACCTCCCGGAAGTCGCATTAAACTCCGCCTACTGTTGGTGACATCAGCATAGCCAAGTCCAATATCGGCCGCTGGTCACACAAATATATCAGCTCCATTCCATATATAAAATGGTTACACAACAGCATATGAGCAATGAACGACGACGCAAAGCGGGCGGCAGTGACCAACAGCTTCCCTCCAAAGAAAGCAAGCTGTACCTGTTACGTTCTCGGTGACGGCCCAGTCGACTAACTACCCACGCCATGTGTGGCTGATATCAGTTTTGTGCCCGGGCAAAATTTCCGTATTTCTTCTTAAGTCGGCCGACTAAATAACTATGTGAGTTTAAAAAAACATATACAACAGTGCCTATAGTGACGATGAATACCTATTGATCGTGATTAAATGTTACACGCTTGAAAAAAGCCGGAGAATGAAAGACTTTGTTAAACGCAAAACGTGGTCGGGCAATACGACGCAACACATGTAATGTTACATACTAACGAATTATAGCGCTAATTTTACATAACAAGGGGGTGTTTTTATGAGTTTTTATATGAGGGGTTTTTAGAATGTGAGTAGCGCGTGTGCAGGCTGGGCTATTTTAATGTAAGTAAATAATAGAAGTTAAGCATAGTACGTAAGTTATAGGAGTTACACAATTTTTAAAAACCAGGTAAACCCATAAAAAATGAAATTGGAAATTGTATAAATGGAAGAATAATAGATTCAATATTTCTGGTTAATAAACAAACACATAATTTCTCTTCCAAAAAATTGAGAGTTAGTTTCTTTCAAAACCTTAGTTCGTTTTATGTGCTGTCACAGTTCGTCGAACGAAATGGGTGTACCTCCACTACTCGATCCGGCCAGATCAATGATAAAAGGTAAGTGTGAAGTTGAATTTGAGTAAAATATAAATATGATTGAATTGTAAGAGTTACAATTGGTACCGCGTGACCAGGATGTAATATAACAAAAAAGTTATTACAACGGCCTACATGTGACAGTACATTGAACGGAATACGGTTACGAGAGTAAATTGATGTTGTAATATCAGTTTTGAAAAAAGACTGATCATTGGTAGTTGTTACGTAAGACAAAATAGATTAAATAAAAATGTCTGAAAACACAGAGAAGAGCAGTATAGTAAATTCAATTATGAATGGAAGTGCCCTTGAGTCGCAATCGCTGGAGGAAAGTGGTATGTTGAGGGAGGAGATGAGTACTGTTACAGAAACAGCTGTCGGCAATAATGTAGTAGCTCATTCCACGCCGATTGCGTCTCAACCACAAGTAAATGAAACAGATGTTGATTCGGGGATTCAGATAACACCAATTTCAACTAAGATAAATAAACAAGCAGAGGAAACAAATATGATGAGTGTTATGCTCAGTCAATTCGAGAGAATGAATAGTAATTTCAATGTAATGAATAGTCGTTTTGATGATAATGATAAATGCTTTGATAACAATGAAATAATTTTAAATAAGATGAAAAGTGATTTTAACTATAAATAGACCAATTAACGAATGATTTTAATGAACAGAAAATAAAATGCGAACAGCAAAATATTCAAAATGAGATCAATTTTAAAGAAATTAAAGACCAGAATACTCAGTTTCAGCAGAGTATTAATGTACAATTCGATAACCTGAGTAGGGTACTAGACAAACATATTGATGAACGTTGTGAAAGTATGAAATTACACCTGTCAGAGTCACTAAATGAGCAATTAGAGTGCCGTGTATCTGATATAACCAATGATATAACTAATAAAGTAGAGAAACAGATCACGGAACAATATAGCATTATAAATACTATTGTTGAGAAGCAAATAAGTGAAGGTAATACCAATACCGAATGTAAGATTGGTTATGCTATGAGCCAGATTGAAAATAATAATAGTAAAATAAGAGACATAGAAAATAATTGTAAGATTGAGTTCAAGACCATACATAATACAATAAGTGACCTTGAATGTGATAATAACCTTAAATTAATGAATGTTAAAAATGAATTGAGCAAGGCCATCAGCCAACAAGTTAACACTGTTACCGAGCGAGTAATTACGACTCGTGACGTAAGCAGTGAAGTTGAGTTAGAGACATTCAGTTGTGATAACAAAAAAGTACACCCTATGCAGTTCATAAGCAGAGTGAGAGAGTTCAATAAGTTCAGTACTAATAGTTGGGAAGTCCAATTATTAAAAATTTTAAAATGCTTTAAAGGTAGTTCGGAGATATGGGCCGAGGTACATAAAACGGAATGGGAGTGTTTTGAAAGTTTTGAGTCTGCATTTATAAATAAATATTGGTCTGAGGAAGACCAAGAAGTGTTACGAAGTAGGATTATGGGAACCGGGAATTTTGGGGGGCCCAATAATAATATAACAGGGTATGTGATGAAAATATTTAACGAGGCGAAATACTTAGAACCGCCATTGCCATTTAGATCCTTTGTGAGGCATATCAGCAAGCATTTGCCAAGGGAAGTACAGATAACACTTATGACAAGGGAGGTAGCTAATATTAGCGAATTAGAAAATATTTTAGATGTGTTTCAGAATATCCGGGACCAAGAATTGAATCGCCGTCAGAACCAGCAGAATGGAAATAATGGAGGTAATCAGGGACCGCCGAGGGGACCTACAAATGGACCGGCATATCCCAGACGAGAACAAAATAACCGAGGACCAAAATGGACTTGTCCAGCATGTTCACAAGAGAATTATGCGACACAAAATTTTTGTTTTAGATGCAGGAGAGAGAGACCGGGTCAGCGACAGGGACCACCACCCGCACAGAACCAGCATGCATACCAGCGAAGGGGAGAGGGCCCAGGAGGAGCACTGAGAGGCCAAACTCATGAACCGCGAGGAAACCAGCACGAGCGAGGATACAACCATGCAGTGGCGAGCACCTCTGCGGGAAACTAAGAGGGACAATGGAACACCGGACCCGACCGTTGTCGCCGGAAGTTTCTGGGGTCCAAATGGATGATAGATACCAAAACAACATTGTGATTACAGATTTATCTGAGGAATTATTGGAGGAGGAAGACTTCGAAGCAGTGAGACGGGAGAATGGACTGACTGAGGTGAGAATCAACATAGAAGGTAAGGAGATTAAAACTTTAATCGATACGGGTAGCGAAATCTCTGTTATTTCTGAACATGTATTAGATGAATTAAAAGAAATAAATAAAAATATTCCGTCTTTACCAGTAGCTGGGGTGACGATTGTAGGTATTACGGGAGTTAGAAGTAAGAGAGTCACAAAACAAGTACATTTAAACATGATAATTAACGGGGTAGGGTATGATAATACATTTCTAGTTGTACGGGGACTAAATCTTGAGGTTATACTTGGAAATGATTTTCTGATTAAACATAAGGCGGTGATTGATTTTCATAAACGGGTATTAGAATTAAATAATGAAGGGGAACCAGTCCGTATTAATTTTGAACGGGTGTTAGATGCGGTAAGAATTTCAGGGGTAAGGGTGATACACAATCGGAATGATAAACAAGACATGGAAATTAGTATGAATGTGTGTAGTGAGAGTAAGATAGAGTATGAGGAGAATGGGGATCACTTATGGAATGAAAGAGCACTGAAATTTTGTAGTGAGGGTGGCGTGATAGGGAGTTCTCAACGTGAATCGTTGTGGCGGGTAGTAGAGAATTTTAGAGAAGTGTTTGCCGATATACCAGGGAGGGCAAGAAACTATGAATGTGAGTTAAAGGTAAGGGAACACGCACCCTATGTGCAAAGAAGTTATCCGGTGCCATATGCGAAGAGAAGAGCGGTTCAGCTGGAGTTAGAGAAAATGTTAGATGGAGATATAATTGAGCGATCTGTATCACCATATTCCAACCCCTTAGTAGTAGTGATTAAAAAAGATGGTAGAGTTAGGTTATGTTTAGATGCCCGCAAAATCAATCAAATAATTATTCCAGACCGGGAGTCACCTGAAGCTATTGAAGAAATATTTCAGAAGTTTAGCGATGTACAATATATGACCTCTTTAGACCTAACCGCCGGGTATTGGCAAGTTCCATTAGCAGCAAATAGTAGAAAATATACAGCTTTTTTATTTAATGGAAAGAATTACCAATTTAAGAGACTACCGTTCGGTTTGAACACAAGTGTAGCTAGCTTTATCAAGTGTCTTGACGAAATTTTGCAACCACACAACTTAGATTTTTTAACTATTTACGTTGATGACATTTTAATAGCATCCAGAACATTTGAAGAGCATGTAGAGCATTTGGAATATGTTTTGGAGAAGTTATATCAGGGAGGTTTGACAGTGAATTGGGACAAATCAAAATTTTTGCAAACTGAGATACATTTTTTAGGTTTTATAATAACACCTACAGGAATACGTGCTAACCCGGATAAAGTAGAATCCATCTTGACATTCCCGGAGCCAAAAAATATAAAGCAGTTGCAAAGTTTTCTTGGTCTTTGTAATTTTTACAGGAAGTTTCAGAGGAACTACGCACAGACGACGGCCCGACTCAGCGCAGTGTTACAGAAGAACAAGCAATGGAGATGGGGCGATAACGAAAGAGCGACGTTTAATGACATCAAAATTAAGTTCACAGACATGATACTAATGAACCATCCCAATTTTAATGACAAATTTTATTTGCAGACAGACGCTAGTAATATAGCATTGGGAGCAGAACTCTACCAAGAGGACGAGGAGAAAGAGCATAAAACCATCGCCTTCGCCAGCCGGACATTGCTAGCCGCAGAGCGCAACTACACTACCACCGAAAAGGAGCTCCTCAGTATAGTGTTCGCTGTGAGGAAGTTCCGAACGTATCTGCTGGGTAACAGAACCATCATCAGGACGGACCATAAAGCGCTGTCGTTCCTGAATACTTGTAAACTCACACACAGCCGGATAACCAGGTGGGTGTTAGCTCTTCAAGAGTATAATTTTTCTTGGGAATACATAAAGGGTGTAGAGAACAGGGTGCCAGACACACTATCACGAGTAGACACAGACAGAAATAGAACAGGTAGAGATATTAAAGAGATAGAAATTTATAGACTATCCCGGGAAGATAAACTTTTTGGGGAAGAATTAAAGGATATAAATATAATGCAAAGGGCGGATGGTAAATTAAATAAGATCATTATTAGCTTAGAATCAGATATAGATGAGTTTGGGTATAAACAATATTTTCAAGTGTTTAAGGGGAGTTTGTTTAAAAAAGTAGAGGGGAGAGAGGGATTGGAGGTTGGTTATACCTGAAGGGTTGATAGAGAAAATAGTGTGGGACTGTCATCGTAGGTACGGGCATTTTGGGGCACGGAAGTGTGTGAATGTATTAAAGGAATCTTGTCTATTTAAGAATATGGAGAAATGCGTCCGAAGAATACTTAGAGTTTGCGAGTTATGTCAGAAATCAAAAGTTGTAAATTATAGGTTAGAGGGAGAACTAAATTATATTAAAGTAGAAAAACCATTCGATTTAGTAGCTGTAGATTTGTACGGCCCATTGCCGAAAGGTAGGGGTGGAGTGATGCATATTTTTGTTGTACTTGACACTTTTTCCAAATATGTCAGGCTATATAGTGTGAAGCGAGCAACGAGTAAGGTGCTAAGCGAGAAGATCACACGCGACTACATGATCAACGTGGGAAAGCCGAAGGTGATATTATCCGACCATGGGCCGCAGTTCATCAGCGGAAGATGGCGCCAGACTCTTGGATGGGAAGGTATCATCCCAAAGCACACCGCAGTATATCACCCGCAGTCCAACCAGGCGGAGCGAGTAATGAGGGAGCTGGGCAGAATTTTTCGAACATACTGCCACGCCAAACATAGCGAGTGGCCACTCTATGTGCAGAAGATTGAAAACTGGCTAAACTGCACCACCCACGAGTCGACGGGGTTCACGCCTTACGAGTTAATAAGAGGAAAGCGTCCACAGAGGATTTTGGAACAATTAATTGAATATCCACCGGAAACCAACACTATTAGCAACGATGTGAAACTTAGACTAGCGAATGAGAGTTTGTTGACGAAGGGAGAGAGGAGAAAACAGCGCCATGATAGGAAAGGTAAGTGGACGAAGTATGAGGTTGGACAGCTGGTATTGATACGACGACATGACTTATCAAGTGCACAAGACAAGGAGATCAAGAAGTTTTTCTTATTGT
Source organism: Magicicada septendecula (assembly GCA_034769895.1). Classification (NCBI taxonomy): domain Eukaryota; kingdom Metazoa; phylum Arthropoda; class Insecta; order Hemiptera; family Cicadidae; genus Magicicada; species Magicicada septendecula. Next base: position 616,748,626 of record CM068368.1, read on the forward strand.
ACGAGGGGCCGTACGAGATAGTAGAAATAAAAATGAGAAATTCGTATGTGTTACAGAATAGAGAAACCAGGGAGATAGTAGGTACGCACAATGCGACAAATTTGAAATTATTTTGGTCAGCATGAGGATTGTATTAAATTGTAAAGGTATGGATGTTATTTAATTATTCTTTTATGTTTTTAGAAGGGCTCCTCCCCCATTTTCGGGCGGCCACGATCTTACCAGTCCTGGCCGTGGAATTCGGAAATCGGAGGCGGGCCATGGTTGTCAGGATCTTCCTTCGGGCAGTGAAAACAACGATGGTCCGACTTCACAAAATTGGTATCAATTAGAAATTTAACTACATTATTGAACAGGGAGGGGGACCCCTAAGGTATGTGGAGATAAATTTTATACACTCAAGATGCATAAATAAGCACACCACCACGTACCAACATTGCCTAAGGGAGAGTATGAAAACAAAAATAAAGTGAGGCAATGTTTCAAGTATTATTTCACCACTGTCTCTTCAAAAAAAAAAAAAAAAAAAAAAAATTTAGCAAATGATAAAAGTTCCAGTATATTAAGAAAATATCGGTATGGAGAACCATACATGACTTCCATATTCTAAGATTTATATTTAAAATCATTTTCAGCCAAACAGCCAGGCTGTGTCTTACCTGCCTTTTTATTGCTGTATTAAATGAAAAATATTATATTACATTAAAATGAAAAAATTATAATTTTATTGCCTGGCAACAAAATTATTTTATTTTTAACAATTACCATTGTTTCAAAAAGTTTAAATAAATTTTCAAGTACTTTACTCTTGTTAAAACGTAAAAGGTTGCAGGTAAACTACCCCTTCCCCTTAACCGATCTTCACCAAAATCGAAAGTCATTGAGACCTCTACAATTCAGGGACGTATGCAAAAAATTATTTGATTCTGTTTGAATTTGCGGCTGTTATCGTTTGCCATAGAAAATACGCTTGATAAAAAAACGTTGCAGGTAAACTACCCCTTCCCCTTAACCGATCTTCACCAAAAACAACAGGTCTTGAGTACTCTACAAATCAGGGCTGTATGCAAAACATTATTTGATTCTGTTTGAAATTGCGGCTGTTATAGTTTGCCATAGAAAATACCCTTGTTAAAAAAACGTTGCAGGTAAACTACCCCTTTCCCTCAACCGATCTTCACCAAAAACAATAGGTCTTGAGAACTCTACAATTTAGGGCTGTATGCAAATAATCTTTTGATTCTGTTTGAATTTGCGGCTGTTATCGTTTGCCATAGGAAATACCCTTGTTAAAACAAAACGTTACAGGTAAACTACCCCTTTCCCTTAACCGATCTTCACCAAAAACAATAGGTCTTGAGTACTCTACCAATCAGGGCTATATGCAAAAAATTATTTGATTCTGTTTGAATTTGCGGCTGTTATCGTTTGCCATAGAAAATACCCTTGTTAAAAAAACGTTGCAGGTAAACTACCCCTTTCCCTCAACCGAACTTCACCAAAAACAATAGGTCTTGAGAACTCTACAATTTAGGGCTGTATGCAAATAATCTTTTGATTCTGTTTGAATTTGTGGCTGTTATCGTTTGCCATAGGAAATACCCTTGTTAAAACATAAAACGTTACAGGTAAACTACCCCTTTCCCTTAACCGATCTTCACCAAAATCAACAGATCTTGAGAACTCTACAATTGAGGGCTGTATGCGAAACATTATTTGATTCTGTTTGAATTTGCGGCTGTTATCGTTTGCCAAACAAACAAAATTACCCTTGCTAAAAAAAACCGTTGCAGGTAAACTACCCCTTTCCCTCAACCGATCTTCACCAAAAACAATAGGTCGCGAGTACTCTGCAAATCAGGGCTGCATGCAAAAAATTATTTGATTCTGTTTGAATTTGCGGCAGTTATCGTTTGCCATTGAAAAAAAAATCTACAGACAGACAGACAGACAGACAGACAGACAGACACACAGACACTTTTCGGAAAACGACTTTTTTTCATGTTTTGAGTGTAGTAGAATCAGAATCTGCAATAATCTCGAACACGATTTTTTTTGCCATCACCATACTTCCATTCCTTAAGGAATATGGAAGTAAAATGGATTTTGTGGAGATGGGTTAGGGGCTGGACAGACGGCATGCCTGGATGAATGAGAGGGAGAGTAGATTTGTATAAATTGTAATTAAGGTAGTTGAAAATAAAAAAAAAAAAACAAGGTAATGGGATTTAATGGTAGATTAGGGGAACGTGAATTCACGTATGTTGTCTGTCCGTCCCCTACTCCATCTCGGCAAAACCCCCGTTTCAGGCGGGGATACTGACCACTTAGTTATAAACTATAAGTTATAAATTTAAAATGTAAATAAATTTTAGAATTAAGTGACCAAATATAATTGTCGAGTTTTAGTATCAGTGAGTATGGGAACGTTTTGAAACGATGTGTAACAAAATATAAACTTGTTGTCAATACAAGATGTGGGGATAATTTTGGGGGGTAGTTTGGTGCTCGATGAAGGGATAATAACAATGGAGTGTTGAACTGCATTTGTAGAAAGATTAATTTCATGTATTAAGCAATTAGTTAGTTATTAAGTGGCTATTGTGGGGGTGGCCTGTGCTCTCACAAGTAGCGAAAAGGGTTGGGGGTAGCAGTGAGTGTTACCTCCATCGGAGGCCAAACTGGCGATAAATGTGCGGCACACCTTACCCGTGTAAAATAAAAATTTTACACACATTACTAAATGACAGTGTCGCACATAATGAGATTGATATGAAACAGGCAGTGAAATAAAAGTTTAGATTTCCTCGCCTTTTCGGGCGGTTACTGCCTTACCAGCACTAACCGTGGTTTTGGCTAGCGGCCAGCTATGGTCATACCAAGTCCCTTGACCATAGCTGACTTGAAATTGGTATATATTTGAAATTCAACGGGGGGACATTAGAGGAAATCTCCGGAAACTATGGAACAGCGGCTGCCACTCTGTTCGAGGAGGAACAGCAGAGCCAGGTGGCAGATCCGTTTTAAGGGTGTATGATTATTAACAAGAACATTATGATGTTCACTACTTTAAAAACTTAACAGCGGAAGCAGAGACACGGAGAGGCAAAACCCTGCTCCAAAATATACAGTCTCTGTGGAAGCGAAAGGGCGAGACAGTCCTCCATAATCTGAAATAGTGTGTGTGGCTGGGAGGTGACGCAAAGGAGTCACGAATTTAAATTTTATGACATAAAAGTTTTTGCTTATTCAAAGTTTAATCCAATCAAAAATGCTTGTGCTCTGTTCAGGTAACTAGCTGCTTAGATATTTTAAAATAAGGTGTTCATACTATAATTTTAAGTGTATTATTTTATTGTTGTCTATTAGATAAGCATTGATAAGAATATGTAATTTTATTATGTGTGTATTTGTTTAAGCCAATAAGTAAATCGTCTGGCAGGCTAACATAAATAACCAGAATCAGAGAAATGGGAAACAATGAGGTGAGAAAGGAGAATAAATAAAAATAAATATGTATATTCCATGTAATTTGTTCAATTTTAAGATGTATTTTCATTGTTTTGGGAGGATCAGCTGATCAGCAATAACGTCACTGGTATATTGGTTTGTAAATGTTACAAGTAATTAATGTTTAACGTATTACAGATATTTTGAAGTAAAGATAAAAAGAATATGAGAAATAAAATAACAATAATTTATGCAAATTAATAAAAGATAATTCATGGGTGATAAATGTTTTATGGGACACGTAGACCTGTCCAAATTGAATTGAAAGTCGAAGTTGAAATAGTATAGATGAATATGATGTAATGTTGTTTTGAGTTAACGTAATGTAACAGAGTTGGTGAAGTATTAATGTTGACATAGTGGTAATGGAGACTTTATGTAGATTTTGAGTGACATATTGTTGTTTTTATAGTTAATGAGGTTATTTTGTGTATTTGTAGTAATGTAATGAGATTGAGATTTTTGGGGATGGCAATTTTGTATTGGGGGTAGTGTATTTGGGGAGTCCGCAACAAAGGTTGGGACGGGATAGGGATAGATTTTTGTGGGGAAGGGGCCGCCTTAGGTAGAATCCGGGCCGCCAAATAAGGGAATTGAGTTTTTTGGGTAGGGGAAACACGTATCCTATGTACAAGGGGTTAGAGAGTATTTTATATGTAGAGAAGGTGGCGAATTGTGTTAAATGATAAGTTGGGGTTTAGAGTGTCTTGATTAGTAGAGATTTTGGTAGAGATGGGTGTCATGATAATGGAAGTCGATTAATATTAGAGCTATAGGGAGAAAGATTATATATGTATACAGATCTAGTAATACAGTAAATGAGAATAAATGAGTTACAACACCCACAGTAATGTAGAATTAAACTGTTAACTAAAGAGAGGAATTTATAATAAAGAATATACAATTGTTTATTTTTTTTCAACCAGTGACAGAATTTTGATAAAATTTGAGAATAATGTAAAGTCCAGAATTGTTTACATAATTTAAATGTCAACTTGATTATTATATTGATATTTTGTTTGTTTTAAATATTTTGTTAGTATGTTTGTATGTCAAAGTTAGGATATTACAGATGTTCAATGTATTTTCAGAGCTTATACATAACATATGTAGGTCAAGGATCTTGGACTTGACCTAGTTATGATCAGCTGATGAGGTCAAACACCTACTAAGCTTGTATAGTAGGAAGTCAATTTTGATTTGTTTAGTTAATTGATTCCAACCAATTTAAACAATGTTAAGTATGAGGGAAATATTTAAATAAATTTAAAATTTTTTTTTGAATTTTAAAATTTTGAAAATTTTAAATTTTTTTTTAAAAAAAAAAAAAATTTTTCGCCTGCCAGCGAATGAATATTTTAGATAATGATTCTTTTATTATGTGTGCATTAACCATGTTTATTTTATTGTATTGTATGGTATTGGTAGACTATAAATGGTTCTCATGTTAGAGTAAGGATGTGTTTAGCTTAGTAGAAATGTCTAGGTTAAGTCATGTGAAACAAAAATTTAGAAAAACCAGGAAGAGAATTTTTTGATAAAAGATTATTTTTTTGAAATTTGAATTTTTTAAATTTTTGATAACTTTTAAAAGAAAGTTTTATTTTTAATGTGTTATGGTAATATGTAATATAAGTGTGTGTGAGCCCAGTATCTGCTAAAAACAGCCCAGCTTGCAAAAAAGGGGATCCATATCGGCGGAGGAGCTGGAATAATTCTAGCCAGGGATTGAGGATTTTTGGGGGTAGCATGTTAGAAGGCGAGGTGCGCTATGGTGCGAGTCTGTTCGATTTCTCGGGGTTGGGATCTCTTACGGAGAAGTCCAGTGATCTCGTTCAGATGAGTCCATGGTCGCTGAGCCAGGGGGGTCGTGTATCCATGAGATTAAGAACCAGGGGGTTATTGGCGCCAGTTCCTCACCGGTCCTCTTCGGGGTTATCGATGAGATTTCTTCTGTCATGAACAGCAGAATTCTCATCGAGGGGGTATTGTAGCGGGTCAATTTTTGGGTGTTTTTATTTTTACCGTATGGGGCAAGTACATTTTTATTCAGTTCATTTTCGGGCGGGTTTGGATAAAATATTACGAAATAAATGTATTATTGTGCAACGTATGTGTCAGTATAACAGTCAGTGTAACAGAACAGTGAAACAAAGCAATAAGACGCAGGTTGTTGTTGAGTAATGCGGTGAAGAATTTGCCACCTTAAAAATTCGCAGAACTCTGTAAATGTGTGTCAACGCTCAAGCGCAACTACACCTGCACGCGCTCAAAGGACGCTCTAACTAAAAACTCAAGATGGCCAGAGCGTAAAAATATTCGTCGTCTTCTCTAAGACCTCCCGGAAGTCGCATTAAACTCCGCCTACTGTTGGTGACATCAGCATAGCCAAGTCCAATATCGGCCGCTGGTCACACAAATATATCAGCTCCATTCCATATATAAAATGGTTACACAACAGCATATGAGCAATGAACGACGACACAAAGCGGGCGGCAGTGACCAACAGCTTCCCTCCAAAGAAAGCAAGCTGTACCTGTTACGTTCTCGGTGATGGCCCAGTCGACTAACTACCCACGCCATGTGTGGCTGATATCAGTTTTGTGCCCGGGCAAAATTTCCGTATTTCTTCTTAAGTCGGCCGACTAAATAACTATGTGAGTTTAAAAAAACATATACAACAGTGCCTATAGTGACGATGAATACCTATTGATCGTGATTAAATGTTACATGCTTGAAAAAAGCCGGAGAATGAAAGACTTTGTTAAACGCAAAACGTGGTCGGGCAATACGACGCAACACATGTAATGTTACATACTAACGAATTATAGCGCTAATTTTACATAACAAGGGGGTGTTTTTATGAGTTTTTATATGAGGGGTTTTTAGAATGTGAGTAGCGCGTGTGCAGGCTGGGCTATTTTAATGTAAGTAAATAATAGAAGTTAAGCATAGTACGTAAGTTATAGGAGTTACACAATTTTTAAAAACCTGGTAAACCCATAAAAAATTAAATTGGAAATTGTATAAATGGAAGAATAATAGATTCAATATTTCTGGTTAATAAACAAAAACATAATTTCTCTTCCAAAAAATTGAGAGTTAGTTTCTTTCAAAACCTTAGTTCGTTTTGTGCTGTCACAGTTCGTCGAACGAAATGGGTGTACCTCCACTACTCGATCCGGCCAGATGAATGATAAAAGGTAAGTGTGAAGTTGAATTTGAGTAAAATATAAATATGATTGAATTGTAAGAGTTACAAAACACTGGATTGCTTTTAGCAAAGTACTGGGTGCATACACATGTTCATTACTAGCTTAAATACAGGATCTCTAAATATTCATCATTAATGTCAAATTCACATAAATATTTTATATTTACCTCTACATAAAATGTATTCCCATTCCTCAACTCTTAATTGTTTGTTTGATATTATCATTTCAAATCAAAATGAATTATTTAAAATTCATTCATATCGTGAAATACATCTAAGTTCCTTACCAAAGATTCCCATTTAAGTTAATTTACCTCATACCTATTAGTTAATCATTTTAATTGCAATTTTCAAAATTCCAAAATTTTTTAAAAGAATTTACTTTTCCTTATAACTCCTCTTAATTTACATGTTAACAATCATTGTAAAATACACAACTTATTTCTATCATCAATTCAAATATAACTACACTTGATTACCAAATATAACATAATATAAACATTATGTATCGGCTGGCACATTCTCAACCTATAGTGAACATCAAAATAAAATACACTCTCTACTTCAGTTTTTTTTCCAATAATTAAATGCATTTAAATTCCAGAAACATATATTCTGACAATTAATAACAGAAACAAAATTATTCAGTTAAATAAATTAATAAAAGAGCCTATGAATTGGTTACATTAAACATTATACAGTCCACACCAGTCATCAGCTGATATCTTATCAAAGTAGCATAACCTCATGAAAGCATATACAAATTTTTTTTTATTTCATTAAGATTTACAGTTATTATCTCCATACTACTTCAGTTATTTTCAATACAACACAGAAAATCATTCAATACAAGAAGTACATAAGTCATTCCAACAATCTCCTCCAATACTCCTTTACTATTGGCACTATTATCATAATCATCAATTTACCTTCGCTTTATTCAATCAGAGCTTATTTGTTAACAATTTAAAAACCTTCTTCCACACACATTATGCCCCCCCCCTGGACTGTAGCGCCCAGTTGCCTCCGCAAAAACTGAAGTTAAGGAGGAATTTTGTCATCTCCTGTTCTTGCTTTGGCGTTACAAAACATTCGGTATTACTGATGTCCGAGGACACTTATGTACTAAGTGTCCACTAGTGTACTATGTACACTGATGTCCTACTAAACTTAGGTATATGCCCTTAAACGGTCTACCATCCCATTCGATGGATAGCCGCTGTTCCATAGTTCTGGTGATTCCCCTGATTTACCCCCCGGTTAATTTCTAAATTCACCTCTTACAATGATAACAAGCTATGGCCAGACTTAGGCAGAACGAGACGTAATATGCCCTGACCATAGCGAGTCAAAGCTGAGCCAATTCCACGGTCAGGGTTTGGTGAGGCCGTGACCGCCCGAAAATGGGGAATCGCAAAGATTATACTTTTATATATGTTATATATTTAAGATTCCTACACACTAACATAATAAACACCATACAGTATAAACATTCATAAAGAACATAACCCTCGTTCCATTACAATAAACATCTCATTTGCCTCTGAATAAAATTTACAAACATTTCAATTTTAATTTTAACTGAACCTTTCATTATTTATCATTTGTTGTACCATTAAATTCTCAACAAAAATTCAAATCTATTGTCAACATTTATTCTACCTAACATTTACACACTTTCCCTAAGTTAACTTCTTTCACATTCATTTAATTTCTTTATTGAAACATTTTACTCTACTTCAAAGTCATTATCAAATTTATACTTACATATGGTCAATTATTTAATCAAATAAACACCTCATCACTTGTCATAGACTCAAACTATAAACAATCGTCACCACAAACATAGAGTACATAACCATATGTACCTTCTGAAACATTATAACAATCGTATGACTATATATAACAAACTACACATATTTTTAGTTTTACTCATTTACTATTTATTATACAGTTCAAATCATATAAAATCATTTAAATTCATTATCAAAATCTATTTATACAACATTCATTAATTAATTAATTCATCTCACATTATTTAATTCCATCCGTTTTTTTTAAACACAAAGTTACTTTAATCACCTTATACCAAAATAATTACAATTCATTTGCATTATAAACTTCATAATTATTCTCATTATTTATTTAGTCTAATAAAATATTATTATTATTATTATTATAAAATCAATTCTCTTTGCTTACCTATATTGTTTACATAAACTATAAAGTACAACATAACCTATTATACAAACACAATTAAACTCACTATATATTTATTTACAATTTTTTGTCATATTATGTTATTGTCTCCCACATTTCATTTCATAATTTAGCCAAGTCATTACCATAAACTAAAATATTTAAATGTTCATTTACTGCTTGTCTAACCACCATCATCGTAAATTAGTTTGGTTTTCACATTGAAATAACAAACTTATCCCTTATTTCTTATAATTAAATCATTTATTAAATTTATTACTAATTCTTAAACTTATTCATTAAATTTCTAATTAAAAGCAACCCAGAATTTCGCTCACACACACACACACACACACTCATATCTTTTAAACCTCTTTATTTACATTTAGCGCTTTTATGAATTTAGATATATTGATTGGTTTAAGTTTTTTCTGTTACTTGACTGGCGACGTCTCTGCAGACAATGTGTCACTTTTCCCTTGTTACATTCTTGTTCACTGGTTGCGTCCAAAAGGTGTTGCACTGATTAACTTTTGAAGATTTCACTGTTTACTGTTACTTTATATCATGCCAATTTCATAGTTTAAATCACATTTTTACTTTTAAACAAATTTTCGGCTCGTGAGCCTGTATATTGAACCGCGCGGTTCCACAGTTGTAAGACGACAAAGTTTGTTCTCTGCGCACTAAGCGAGCAGGAATATATACGGACGTGACATTTTTTGTGTGACCGCTGGCCGACGTGTGCGCGCGTATGCATGAATGCGCACCCTTGTTGATAACTTTCACATTCCTGTACCAAGACGTACCTCACACGGAGCTATAGTCGGCGACCCATTATTACGCTTTGGTTAAATACAATGAAAAACCTTAAAATTACAAACCCACATCGGTTTGTACCGTTACAGACTGAGAATGTAGTAAGTCTACAAACTCAAGTCAACACGAATGAAGAAAAGATTGAGTCTATAGAGAGACAAGAAATAGTTAATATACAAGAATTAGAAGCACTACGTTGTAGGCAGATGAATATAACGACAATTAATATGGGTGAAATGCATGAGACATTGAATTTTAAGGATTATAAGAGGAATCCAATAAAATTTCTAGAAAGACTAGAAGAACGACTAAACAGAATAAAGGAAACCAAATGGAATGTCATTAAAAGTATGCTGGATGAATGTTTCAATAACATGACAGCAACTGGTGGACTGCTGTTCGACATGACGTCACGAGTTATACAGAATTTAAGAATGTACTTGAAGCCAAATACTGGTCAGAATCAATACAGAATATTGTGAGAGATGACATCTGTAATGGAAGATATGACCCATGCAGAGGACAAGCACCTACTGCCTATTTCTTAGGAAAAATATGCTTACCCAGAAACCTTGTACCAAAAATACCTGAGGAATGTTTAGTAACTAAACTGGCATATCATTTTGAAGAAAGTATATTAAGAGCCAGACTATGTGGACAAATAAAAACAATACAAGGTATGGAAGCATTGTTGGCTATAAAGCATTAGGAAGCTACGAACAAGAAGGTTATTGCTGGAAAAAAAAAGGGGAGAAATTCTGAGAGAAGAGAACAGGATAGGAATAAAGATCATAAGAACAAGGTTAATAAGAGCCCAGATGACCAGCCACGAAGTGAGAATAGCAGGTATTTCCAGAGAAAAAGGAGCTTTGGTAATAGCAGTCAATACAATAACAGGCAACCTAGACAAAACCAAACTAATCAACAACTTATCGACCAAGGAGCCAGAGTATGGAAGATAGATGCATAAGAAACCACGAAGAAAGAGATAATGAAAAAAGTGCAGAAAATACTAACCAAGAGCGATCAGGTAATAAGGGCCAGTCTACAGGAAAGAACTGTTGGCAGTGAAAAACACCTGTTGCCCATCACTGCTAAGACAAGACAGGCGAATAGATGAGGACAATACTAATGAAGTGTTGAAAATTATAAAAACTGCTCGACCAAACACTGAAAATGAAATAGTTTACATTCATGTAACACTAGAGGATACACCTACTGAAGTTATGATTGATACTGGAGCTAATATTTCTTTAAATGACCAGACTGAACTGAATAAAATAATAAATAATTCAAACAAAATCATACCTACTTTACCCATAAATAATACTAGTTTTACTGGAGCAACTGGTAGGCAGACCAAAACAATTAAAATACAAGTGATGTCTGATAACGAGCTCACAATTCCTATGGGGTACTGTTACGACGGTCTACTTGATCGTCGTAGGTACAGTGGAAACAAAATCAAGACATCAATTACGTCAATAATCACCAGCTTTAATTTCCACAGTTAAACAGTTCGTAATTAACAACACAGTCTCTTACAAAAAATCAAATAAAAAAATTGTTCACACGCAATATTTGTCAACTAATATTAAACACAATTGTATTACAATATACAGCCCGATTATAAAACATAAAAACCACTTGAACGCGAACAGTAATATCACCCGATAATAACTCGAACCGCACTGTAAATATATCACCACTATACTGAATACTAAGGCCGCTGCCGCCTGTATTTATACCCCCGCTCACAGACGTGAACATTCCTAACTACGCATTATCTCTACTACAGTGTAATTAATTGCGGCCTTGACACAGTGCGTGCTCCTTCTGGCACAGTCTAGCAAATGCACCGACAATCACGTATGAATCACACATTAGAGCGAGATTCTTCTGGAACATTCGATAAACTGCCCTGAACATTCGACTGTTCTGTGATGTCATAACACTGCCCCCTCCTTAAGCCTGTTCGTCCCGAACTGGCAAACCGTCTCTGAAGTAATAATCAGTTAGGCGATCTAGGTAGACAACCTTGAACTTTCGGTGACCTTCCTGTTGAATCCGATAAACAACGTCGTTGATTCTTTTTTTCATAGTATACGGTCCTTCCCAGTTAGTTTGCAACTTAGATGAGCGACCATGACGGTCCTTTGGGTTGAATAACCAGACCTGATCTCCTTCTTGGAAACCCACACTATTGCTGCGAATGTCATACCGAGTTTTCATTTTATCACTGGCAATCTTCAGCCGTCCTCTTATAAAGCGATTCATTTGTTGCAGTTGGTTTTCTAATTGCGAGGTTTTCACTGTGTTCTGTGGCTCTTGGGACTGAGTCCCAGGTGATCCCGCCCAAACACCAACTTTGCTGGAGTCATGGCTGTTGTATCGTGTGCTGATGATCTATACGCCATGAGGAATAGTGGTATACGTTGGTCCCAGTCTGTTTGGTTCTCGTCAACAACCTTCGAAAGATGTTGCTCAAGTGTCCTATTAAATCTCTCAACCATCCCGTCAGACTGAGGATGCAGAGGCGTTGTCCTGGTCTTTCGAATTCCCAGTAGACGGCATAATTCTTTAAACACTCCTGATTCGAAATTTCTCCCTTGATCCGTATGGATTTCCATAGGGGCTCCATAATGGCAACAGAAGTTGTGAACTAACTGCTTTGCCACAGTGGTAACCTCCTGATTTGGAATTGCGTAGGCTTCCACCAACTTAATAAAGTAGTCCCCTACAACCATGATGTACCGGTTTCCATCGTCAGTAACTGGGAATGGTCCAGCAATGTCTATGGCAATTCTCTCGAAAGGCAATCTAACGTTATACTGTCTCATTTTTCCCCTGCTTCTGGTTTGTGGGCCATTGCTTACAGCACATATTTCACATGTCCGAACCCATTCCTCTATGTCGTGGTGAAGATGAAGCCAATAGAATCGCTTCCATATTTTGTCTAGGGTTTTATTAACACCAAGATGGCCTCCAGACGTCCCATCATGCATCTCCTTCAAAACAGACTGCACTTTACTTCGGGGAACTATCAACTGCATGACCACGTCTCGTCCATTTTTCCCAAGCCCTTTTCAGCAACCCGTTCTCTAAGGTAAGGGATTCCCATTGTGCCCAGTAGCCCTTTAGCACTTCGGAACCATGGCAGATATCTTGCCAATCCGGGCAGCGACCTTCCTCCTTTGCTGTCCAATGTCTTCATCAGTCATCTGTTCTTGTCGACAGTCTAGTGTCATCCACCCATCTGCCAGGAAATCTACAGTGATGGCTTGAACATGTTCGCTTGAGTTTTGTTCTTCCTTTCTGTGGCAATGACGTTCAAGCCACCTTGCCAACTGTCCTTCCAGATTTTTAAATCTCAAGAGCTATGCAAGCGCGGTAAGACTGGTACGTAGTGAAAACTCTCTTCCATAGAGGTATTTATGGAAGTGCTCCAACGCTCGGACGATTGCCAGCAACTCTCTCCTTGTAACACAATAATTTCTCTCAGGTTTAGAAAGTGTCTTGCTGTAATACGCTATTATTCGTTCTTCACCGTTTTGCACTTGAGACAAAACTGCTCCTAGACCATTATTGCTTACCTCTGTGTCTACGATGTACTTCCCTTCGGAAGCTGGGAAAGCGAGAATTGGCTGCGAATATAATGCGATCGTCAAAGTCCTAAATGCTTGATCACGCTCTCTCGACCACTGGAAGTTTTGTTTATTTTCCGTTAGCTCATGTAGTGGTTTAGCAATACTAGCAAAGCCGTTCACAAAACGTTGGTAATATGAGCATAACCCCAGGAAACTCCGAACTTCGTGTTTACTCTTCGGAACTGGCCAGTCTCTTACGGTGTCTACTTTGTTAGGATCCATGCTAACACCCGCTACCAAAACCAGATGGCCCAAATACTGTACTTCCTTCTGGAATAGAGAACACTTCTTCGGACTCAGCTTCAGTTGGGCACTGTGAATTCTAGTTAGAACCTCCTTAAGGTTTCCCAAATGGTCTTTGAAAGTCTTCCCGATAACTATGACATCGTCTAAATAAACAAGGCAAGTTTTCCATGTCAGGCCTCGGAGTACCAGGTCCATCAATCTTTCAAATGTTGCCGGTGCATTACAGAGTTCAAATGGCATTACGTTAAATTGTAATAAGCCACTTGGGGTCAAGAAAGCACTCTTTTCCTTGTCTTCTTGATGCAGACCCATTTGCCAATATCCACTCTTCAGGTCCAATGTGGAAAACCACTGTGCTCCGGACAACGTGTCGAGTGTATTGTCAATGCGAGGTAATGGATAGCAGTCTTTCTTTGTAACGTCATTTAACCTCCTGTAGTCTATGCAGAAACACAATCCACCATCCTTCTTCGCTACCAGCACTACAGGAGAAGACCTAGTACTTGACGAAGGTTCGATTACTCCCTTTGTCAACATGTCCTGTACTAACCGAGACATTTCCTTTTGTTTAGATAATGGAGGCCTTCAAGGAGGTTGGCGTATTGGTGTTGTGTCCCCGGTATTGATGCGATGTTGGACAAGAGAGGTTCTTCCAAGTGACTGTCCCCAAACTGCAAAACAAACTTTGAATTCATGTAAAAACTGTCCGAGTTCTCACCTCACCACTTGAGAGGTCGTTAGAAGATCTGTTCAATAATTCTTGCAGTTCCTCTGGTAATTTGGAATTATCCGAAGCACTGGATCTTCGGTGCGTCATTCCGGCTACCAAGGCCACAGTAGTTAATTTGCCTAGGAATGTGTTGCTTTGTAAAGCTTTGGATAGCTTGATCCAAAATATTCGCCACTCTAATACGTAACTTTCCCATTTAGTCAGGTTTTACTAAACTTCTGGCAATTAGTATGCCCGGTGTGCTGACTACCTGGGGTTCGAATATAGAGCACTGGTTGCCCCTAGTATCTACCTCGGTTCTAACCACGATCTTTTCGGAGTTTGGCGGAGCAGTTACGGCCACTTGGTTTATGAGGTCCATCGATTTTTCTGCTGTCGTCATTGTTGATAGCATTATCTCTTCACCTCCGATTCTCAAGACATTGTTTTTGAAGTCGACTATAAATCTGTATGCGTTCATAACGTCAACACCAAGAATTGCTTAAGCCACAATGAATGTAACAAGTACTTGATGATTAAACTCAAGTCGACCGAGGCGTAGGTGTATCTCCACTTTTCCATACACTTTTACAGGCCGTCCAGTAGCTGTTTGCAAGCTGCAAGAACACCAGATTGGCTTGAGATCTTTTACCACGTCGGGGCACACAATAGAAACTGTTGCACCTGTATCACCTGTAATCAAGGTTGGCCTTCCTTGAACAAATCCGGTAACTACCAAGCTCCCGCTGTTTTTCTGAAGTGTAGAAATTGCGTATTGTCTAGGGGCTTCGTTCCTCCAGTCAGTCAGCACACGCCCCGTTTTACCGACTATTGCTCGTTTCCCTGCTGCTGAATTTTAACCCGACAATCTCGTAGATGTCCAGGTTTCCCACATCTATAACACTTCGGTCTTCCATCCTTTCTTATTTTATTCTGTGGCACCGACCGTCGAGTCTCTGTTCCTTGTTCGTCGCGATCTTATAGGGCGCGCACTTTATGCTTGTCCAACCAGACGCTGATTTGGCGGCCTCAAATTGCAAAGCATGTACCAGGGCGTCCGCACTGTTCTGGTGTCTTGCCATTTGTAACACTTGCTGTAGTTCGATATCTCGGACACCGGCAGTAAATGTCTGCATCGCAAAACTCATTCGAAAATCTTCTGGCGCTTCAGGGTAGGCCAGTCTAATTAGTCTGTCGATACTTGCTTCAAACTCTTGAAGGCTCTCCCCGGAATGCTGTCGCCTTGCTCTCAACTGGGTGCAGTACACATCTCGCAAATTTTTATCACCATACCGTAGTTTTAGAGCTTTTATTAATTCGGCATAGGTGTTTTGGCTGTCAGGTGGCACTTTCTTTAGTAATTCTGCCGCAGGTCCTTCTAATGCGAGAACGAGTGAAACTGCCTTGTCTTTCTCTGTCCAATTATTTGCGCATGCAGCAGCTTCAAATTGGCGGAGGTACTTTGCCCAGTGACTGCTTCCGTCAAAGGTTGGAGCTTTGACATGAACTGTTCCAACCGCAGGCGAGGTGACCTTCTCTATTGACTTATTTTCTGTGTCTTTCTCTGTCTTTATCATTGGTACAGTCTGTTCCAAAATTTTTGGTTGTACTTTCATGAACTGCTCAACTTCATTTTGACATGATAATGTCTTTTGGCTGGCCATCATTTGAAAATTTCTGTAACGCTGTAAACTGTAACGCATCACGCTGCATGACGTCATTCTTGCGTGACGTCATTGGGATTGTTGTAAATAAACGTTTGTTTTGATACGTCGCAATATATATAATGTGTTAAAAATAATATCACTGCAAACAATTAAACCAGATTTATAAAGCGTCCTGAAAGTTTAAAATCAAGTGTTAGCACAATTTACCAGCCGGGAATCGTTAACTAAAACCGCGACCGCTAACATGCTAACGTCGTCGCAGATTAAAGACCTAACAAGCGAACAACACTGCACAGCTGTAGATAGGTTATTGGGGTTACTGTCTCTAGTTAATGGTTGTCTTCGTATGTGATTCAGCTAACGATCTATTCATTAAAATATTTGTCATCGTAAATGCAAATCTACTGTTCTTTATATTTAATTACTCACCGCAGAAATGTGAAGTATAACCCAGATACATAATGTCATTGGGATTGTTGTAAATAAAGGTTTGTTTTGTGTTGTGGTGAAATACACTGCTGCTGGTATATAGTAACCATAACGTGGCGACTGATTAAAACAGCGTTACAATCAGTCAGTCAGTAACCATAATAATGTTGCGTTTAGCTGGCGGCCGAAAGACATTATCATGCTCTTTAGCTTTTGCCACTAGGCAGACGGTACTTGATTATTTTTAATCTGTTCTCTTATGTTTGCCATTGAGTTTTCTACTGCAGATATTTTATTTGACATCGATTCTTCAACAATCGAAACAGATTTTTCTACTTCAGCTATTTTTAATGTCATTGATTCTTGTACCTCCGATATTTTAGTAACTTGTTTATTAAGCTCACCTCGTAGGTGACCCAACTCTGCAGCGGTTTTTTCTTGTGCTGCTTCTGCTCCTGTATTATTAACTCCTTGATGTCTTCTGTTTCACGTTTCCGTTCCTCTGCCTCCTGCTTACATTCTTCTTTTTGTCTTTCTTCAGATTCTAAAATAAGTACTTTTTGTCTTTCTTTTGTTTCCAGCATTAGTGCTTTCTGACGTTCCTCAGCCTACTCTCTTTCCTGCCTGCATTTTTCATCCTGTCGTTTTTCCGATTCTTCCGCCTCCTCTCTGTGTTTCTCATCCTGTCGTTTTTCTGCTTCTCCTCTTTCTTGTCTTCGTTCTTCTTCTGTCTCTTCCCGTGTCTGCCGCAGCAGCGTTTGGAAAGCTTCCATCATCTGACTGGCATCCATTGTTTACCAATTAATTACAAATTACCTCGTCTTGTACAAAGTGTCCACTGTTTCCACTGTTAACCGTTCTATCCTAGTTCTGACACCACTGTTACGTCGGTCTACTTGATCATCGCAGGTACAGTGGAAACAAAATATAGACACCAATTAAGTCACTAATCACCTGCTTTAATTTTGTAACGTTACATATCATCACCATACCTTGAAACCAAACATTCAACATAACATAACAATTAAATGACACAAGAACCACTAAATATTAAGAATGGTGTACCAAGTATTAAAATCAGTTAAATTATACCTGTATTTTGTATGTTGTTAAAGAGTTATTATTTATTTAAAGTTAACTGGTTTCTATTCAGATACGCCAGGTTAACCTACAATGTTGACACCAGACTTTTTTGAATTTGTATGTTAGTTAGTAAGTAAGATTTATTTTTTATGTAATCCACTCTCCTACTACACAATTATTATGGTAGTATAATTCTTCAAGTTTTTGTATTTTGCAGTCTCAAAGAACCTACATTTTAGATAAAACATTTTAACCAACAACAACAACAACAACAACAAAACAACGTGTAATGTTATGATTACTAAGAATCAGAATAACAAACCCTGAGACAAGAGATTTTATAAAATTAATCATTATTGTAAAAATGAACGATTATTAATCTAATTATTATTTAATCTAATTTCATGAGTATTGTCAAAGAATAAACCATATTTTTTACCAGATAAAAGAGTTAACCAAATTATTTCATTAGACTAGACGATTACAGGTTAGGTGAACCACGCCCAACAGCTGGCACCACTAGCAGCGGCAATTGAGATAATTTAAATAATTTTAAATTGTCATCTCAACTCTGCCTTGTTAACAGGATGATTAACAAGTGAGACCTCCACTTGAAGTAAGTGCTGAATTATTAAATAAAATCTAATTTCAGTGAGAAGTCAACTTATAAACTGTTAACCAAAATTACAACGGCTGACAAAAGCAACAGGTGTCAATGGGCAGGGCCAACTTAGCCGATTTGTCTCAACAACGACTGAAAGAAACCGAAATATTAAAACTACGAATTCAACTAAACTAACAATTAAACCACAATGAAAAAACATTCAAGATAATAATAAAATAAATAAAAAATAACAAATAAAATAATAATCGAATTTTAAAATTTTAATTCAAACAAGGTAAAATAAACTAATTGCAAGAGGGAGAAGCTCGACATACTACAATTTTCACAGTTAAACAGTTCATAAATTAACAACACAGTCTCTTACAACAAATCAAATAAAAAAATTGTACACACACAATATTTGTCAACTAATATAAAACACAATTGTATTACAATATACAGCCCGATTATAAAACACAACCTTCACTAAAAACCACTTGAACGCGCACAGTAATATCGCCTGATAATAACTCGAACCGCACTGTAATAAAAATCACCACTATACTGAATACTAAGGCCGCTGCCGCCTGTATTTATACCCCCGCTCACAGATGAGAATATTCCTAACTACGCATTATCTCTACTACGGCATAATTAATTGCGGCCTTGACACAGTGCGTGCTCCTTCTGGCACAGTCTAGCAAATGCGCCGACAATCACGTATGGCATTAGAACGAGATTCTTCTGGAACATTCGATAAACACGTAGACTTCTGTGATGTCATAACAGTATTTTTAGTAGCTAACAAACTACCATTTAAAGTGTTAACAGGATGTGACATCCTATGGCTTGGATGTGACATCCTATGGCGACATTCAGATATTATTGATTTAAACAGTGGATACGTTTCACTGAAACACAACAATAAATACTTAATTAGTAAGATTCTAGCTAGCGATATAGTTTCTCAAGAGAATCTATCAAATTATACCCAAATCAGAAATAAACTAGATACCAGTATATAATAATTACTATCAAGACCAAGACGACCAGCTATGGGAAGAGAAAACGCAAGGGATTCAGTCATACAAAAATAGTTATGTTCAGGAAGAAGTTACTCCATCACAAAAACAGAAACTATTGGAAATATGCAGTAAATACCGGCCTAATAAACTGGTAAAGCAAGAAATGTTCAATGTCACCTGAAATTTAAGGAATCAGTTCAATTCAATTGAAAGTCATACCCAATAGCTCATTCTCTTAAAGAAGCTGTACGAAGAAAGATCAACAAAATGATTGAGGAAGACATCATTAAGCCTAGTCAATCTCCATACACAAACCCATTGGTAGCAATCCAGAAAAAAAGATGGACAAGTAAGACTGTGCCTGGATGCGAGAGAGATCAATAAAATGATAATAAACAACAGAAAGTCGCCTGGAGAAATAGAAGAGATAATAAAAAGATTTCATGGACTGAAATATATACGAAATTGGGACGCTATGCATGGATACTGGTAAGTGGAACTCAGTCCAAGTAGCAGACAATATGTAGCATTAATTTTTGAAGGAAAGAATTACCAGTTTAAAAGGCTACCATTTAGATTAGTGAATTCTGTAGCTGTATTTATAGAATGTATGGACCAAATTCTAGGCAAGGAAGTCTTACAGTTTATTAGAGTGTCTGTGGATGACTTGTTAATTACATCCATTAATTGGGAAGAACACTGTGAAATGGTAGAGAAGGTGCTGGATCAATTAGCTACAGGGAATATCACATTAAAACTTGAAAAATCCAAGTTAATGACTGATGAAGTACAATTTTTGAGATTCATACTATCACCAAAAGGTATTATAGCTGCAACTAAAAAAATTGAAGCCATACAAAAATTTCCACACCCAAAAAATTTGAAACAACTTCAATCTTTCATTAGACTATGTAACTAAACAGAAAATTTCAAAAGAACTATTAAGAACTAACGTCTAAATTTCAAAAACAACTACGATGTAAGAATAAATGGAATTGGGGACCAAATGAAGATGACAACTTTAATGACATCAAAGAGAAATTTTTAAACTGTGTAATACTACACCATCAAGATTTTTAAATGACATTTTATTTGAACTGCGACGCAAGCAATACTAGTTTAGGTGCAGAATTATACCAAGAGGATGATGAAGGCAATCGTCTAGTGATAAGTTTTCCCAGCCGAAGTTTGACTGCTTGTGAGAGAAACTACAATATCACAGACAAGGAACTGCTCAGTATTGTATTTGCATGCAATAAATTTAGTAATCAACTAAACGCTATAACTCACCGTTTTTTACTTATTTCTACCATATATATCAAAATGCCTAACAACAACATGATACCCATCAGAATTTAAATAAACATCTCCTATGACCATATTATACTTTCTCTCATCCCCAATTTAAAATGCATGTAAAATATTTAAATTCATAAAATTCTCTTACACTAACAAACACAATATAACATAAGAAAACATAGTACATTAATAATTCACATTGTTATTATCATCTTAAAGTAAACAATTTATATTTAAAACTTACACACTTTACTTCATTGAATTTGCATATAAAATCATAAAATTATCTTTTAAACTCACTTTAACTTTTCTGAATTCGTTTCTCAGATTTTTTTTTTTTTTTATAACTCATTGAAAATTTTAACTATCATAAATTTATTTCATTTTTAGTAAAAATCTTTAAACACAGAAAACTTATTATTATATTTTTATAATCCTTATTCCTAACATACTACATGCAATCAACTCAATAAGACATAATAAACACAATATATAAAATATCTAGTGCATCTATTTCTTCTAATTTTAACAAAATTAATTAATAGCGAGTCATCATTACTAAAATGCAACAAAAAATTTTTTAATTCGTTACCCACCTTGGGTAACCTCCCTGCCACACACACTATGACCCCCCCCTGGACTGTGGCGTCCAGTTGCATCCACAAGGACTGAAATTTTGGAGGAATGTGACATCTCCGTGTCCTTGCTTCTGCTTTACATTTGAACATCTGAATATCAATATATTCTCGTTTATAATTATGCGCCCTTAATACGGGTCTACCACCTGGCTCTGCTGTCCCTACTCGGACAGAGTGGTAGCCGCTGTTCCCTAGTTTGGTGATTCCCCTTAATTTCACCCCCCATCAATTTCAAAGTACACCTTTACAACGATAACAGCTATGGCCAGTTATGGTCAGCGCGTAATCGTAATGTGCCCCAACCATAGCTGTTAAAGCTAAACCAATTCCACGGTCAAGGTTCGGTGAGGCCGTGACCGCCCGAAAAGTTGGGGAATCACAAGTATAATATTTCCTTTTAAAATTAAAATTAACAATTTATATTACATGACATTTCTAGTCTTGGTGGTGTTTTAACCTAATACATTTCTTTCTTAACTTTCCCTACCTTGATGTTCATTTACATAACATGCATAACTTGTGTCTAAACAATATTAATAATTTATAATAATAGAATATAAAAATGTCTGTTTATGTATGAAAACTGTAATATCTACAAATACATCCATCATCACTCAGCTAGATAATACATTTTTAATTGGGTCACATTATAAGTTCCTTTTATTTCTCGAGTTTGAAAAATCTACTAAAACATAAGCATTCTCCGTTTTCACTTGGCTAACCTCATATGGACCGTCATACAATAGAAAGAATTTCTTAAAATTTCAAAATTATTATTAACATTTATTTTTAACCTTTATGTTCTTCCACAAACTAAACTATTTAAGATTTATTTAGTCATTAATTGTTTTTCAATTGAAATTTCATCAAATAATTTAAATATCTCATAAAAATTCAATCATACAACATTAAATCACAATATTTAACCATCTCAAATTATTCACTTCAATTGATTATTAAACACAACATATTTCAATTATTATCAAAATTTACAAAGCATCAATTATTGTCTTCATAATTATTTATGTAAACTGCAAAATATTAATAATATATATACACAAATGAATTCACAAATTATTTACAAATCATTCGTCAAGAACTGTGCAATTGTTTCACACTTCATATGTCCAAATCTGCAAGGTCGTTACCAAAATTTACAATATTTACCAATGTCTATACACTGATAATTTAGTTCAGCCTCCATCGTTATATATATATATCTAATGTATTTGTAACATGCATCATTGTTATACACACTCAATTTGTTATTACTATCATTATAATAATCATCCATTACCTTTATTCCAATCATTATGTCATTATAATTGATAGGGTTATTCCCTATTAATATTTCATACAACTTGTCAACATAAGTTATTATTGTCTAGTCTCCATCGGTAAATACATTCATGATCGGGTTAATTACTTTTGTCAGATCATTATATTCATTATTCTTCAAGTATACTTTTAAACTTTCTCTCCATTCGTCATACTTTCGATTCACATTATATAATTCTGTTACTTGATTAACATACCATTTTCCACTTATATCTCTCTCACCACAATACCAAATCATACTTTCAACATCATTATTACAGACAGAGGGTACAACATTATATAACATCCATAAACAACTCAATTCAGCTATCAATACGGGACTCTTTCCCTTCTTAAACAACACTTGTGAACACCTTGGTTCAGAAAAATTAATAGGAAAATTTACCCTCTGCCCCACATACTCTCTTCTCTCTTTCCACTTTCTCTCCAACTCATAATAATTTCTCTTTAACTTATATAATTCTATTTCTCTATCTGCATACAACTCTCTATATAAATCTCTCTCACTCACATTAGTTAATATCTGATTAATGGTTACATTTAAGTCTTCTCTGACTTTAACTATTTCACGCTCATGTTCTGTTTGTTTATTCTTTAAACTAGTTACATTAATTTTAATTGTATCAACTTGTTCAAAGTTACTTCTGAATTCATCATTTATAGTCTTATTCTGTTCTTCTAACTTATTGTCTATTTCTCTTAATTTTTGGTCTTGTTTGTTTATTTCTGTTTTCGACTCTATTTTATGAACATTTATTGCTGATTTGATTTCAGTCTTTAAATTATTTATGTCTGATATGATTTCAGCTTTCATTTCTGACATCATCTCCATTATTAACGCTAACTGATTAGATATCTTTACATTATCGCTTATTCTTGCGTCTACATTTGTTTCAACACTTTCGTCAACAAAATTATTTGTTGTTACCATATGATCTTGCGTAATATTTAAAATTGATACTTCTACGCTACTTCCACCTAAGTCTGCGTTCATATTTCCCTCTGCCATTTTTTCGACCTGTTTGTAAATTTTTGTTAACTAATTTACAAAGTCACTGTTAAAGGGCGCCATTGAAGCTCTACGAGCTAATTTAAAATTTATTAATGCTGCAATATGGATATTGCTCAGCTTTCTTTTTGTTAACTTCCAGGGTCTCGTCAGGTGTACTCATTAGCAGAGGGCAATAGGTGAACGCAAATGACCAACACACATTGATGTTGTTAAATTAAAAATGAATTTAATTACTCTATAAAAACGACAAATCAAATGAATTTAATTACTATATAAAAACAACAAATCAAATGAATTTACTTATTATATAAAAAATTACGCAACCAACACATAGTTTGCTTTACATCGAACTTTCTTCAAGTAACATAATTAGAAGTCCAATTACCCTTGTTACACATTGAAATCAATACAGAAAATTACTAAACTATTTTGCCTTAACGTAAACCAATGCTTTTATATTCAGATAGGTACCTACACACACCCACGCAAAACACACACTCATACTATGTTATACGGTACATTTTTGGTATACCACATTTTTATTTATTGAGCTCAAAATTTAGTATTTTTATTTAAAAAACCAGTATTTTATATAGTGGATATATAATGTCTACTTTCCTGATGCTGCGGATAAATTCCACTCCATAGGCACTAACTCGTGGCTTACAGTTTGCTGTCTCTCGTAGTTCTAATTTTGATTTACGGCCGAATTGTTATATTTTTTTCTACCAATTTCACTCACTGTATTTACATTTTAGTTATAATACTTTTTAAATACCAAAATATATTTTTGTTACATTTTTGTTACATTGCGGTGTATGTGGGCCTGCAAAAAACGCACAGCCGGACAGTCGGCGAACGCGACAGTTTTTTTTTTGCGTCCGTCACTTGTAGACGTTGTGTTCCGACTGACTCTGTGTTTGCTGTGTGTGTTGGCGTTGTTGGCGTAGACACACCCTGCATAGCAGCGTTATGTAATGCGCTGATGTAACGTTCGCCTGTTGTTTCGTTACATAACTTGTTGACTGGTTTTGTGTCATTTGTTGACCTTGGTACAATTTGTCGGTTGTTGAATCTGTTTTACAAAATATTATTGAATAAATGTCACGTATAAAGTCACTAGCAGTGCTGCCACTGTCACTTCCGTCGCTAACAATAATTATACCTTTGGTTTATAAATTTTGTCCCTAATATTTGAAAAAATGTTATTGTTTTATTTAAATTACACCAGGTAGGCCAAAATGCCACATTACAGCAGCCATTTAATACAATGTAATTATTTTGATTATTCATAAACAAAATACTTAATATCATCTAATAAATTAATGTTGTCAATTCATTTATATTACTGAACAAAAGAAACTCATAAAATTCTACTTTATATTTTATTCAAAATTTAAGTTAACATCTGGGTTATCTGTGGTAATAATAAACGCATATGTAGGATCAACTTAAATAACTAATTTATTTATCATTCACAATAAATTATAATCATACATATAAAACGTCGATGTACCTGTAAATACATACATATTTTATAAGAACAAATTCATGTTTTAATATATGCTGAAACAAAGAAGTCATACATACATATATAAATCAAATAAGATAACAATTCATATTCTAATTAATGATGCGTTCATTAATCCCAGATAGTTTTTTGTTAATATATTCATTAATTACGTTTTTAATTCTGATTTATACTCATTGCGTTTACTAATAATTTCCCAGGGATGAATTCTTTGAAAGAATCAGGTCAGTAGAAGTAGCTAAATAGTAATGATTAAAATAATGGTTACTTGATTTATGAAATATCCATTAGTATTTGGTGATGTCCAGTAGGGTGGAACGAAAAAATCAAGTTTGGATTTTTAATTTGTAATAGCGCGGAAAAGTTGCCTTTTGGTGTAGATAAGATAAAAAAAAGATATGAAAAATATTGGAGCACGTCTTGAGGTGCCTCAAGGACGATAAATTTTCATAAAATTGCAATTTTCGCTACATTTTTAAGTTTTTTTAAGAAGTTGTCAAAAAATTTTTTTTATTTCAAATACTGTCAAAAAAGCAGTTTTTATATCAAAAAAGACATACAATTTTTTTTTAACTTTTTGGATTATGTCTTGAGGTGCCGCAAGAGCGGTAAAGTTTTATAAAAACACACTTTTTGTAACTTTTTCAAAGAATTTTACGTGTCTCGATTATGCTCAGATAACCGAAAATAGAGGACTGTTTTTTGATGGAAGAAGAGACAAAACAATTGTTCAAGAAAAGAAAGGAATTAAGTTGTACAAAAAAGTTATTTCAGAAGAGCACGTTTCACTAATAGAGGAACCAAACTCAAAGTTTTTAGGCCACGTAACACCTAAATCTGGCACTGGAAAAGACATAGCAGACAGTATACTGGAGTTTCTTGAAGATAGAGAACACAATGAACAACTTTTGAACTTTACTGCTATTGGGTGTGATGGAACCGTTGTAAACACTGGACATAATAATGGTGTGATTTCTTTGATGGAAAATGAAATAGGAAGACCTTTACAATGGTTAGTTTGTTTGTTCCATGGAAATGAGCTACCTTTGCGACATCTTTTTTCTCATTTAGATGGTAAAACGAAGGGACCCAATGAGTTTAAAGGCGAAATAGGTCAGCAGCTGGAAAACTGTGCTAATCTTCCTGTGGTTACTTTCTTGCCAATTGAAAATAACCTTCCTCTTTTGGAGAACATAAATGATTTAAGTACAGATCAGAAGTATTTATTGGATATGTGTATCACTGTATCAAGTGGAAATTGCTCACTAGATTTATCTTTAAGAAACCCTGGAAAACTTGCTCACTCCAGGTGGCTTGCATTATCAAAACCGTATACTTAGACTGTATGTGGCAACTGAAAATCCAACTGAAAACCTTAAGACTCTGGCTGAGTACATTGTGAAAGTGTATGCACCTGTGTGGTTTAACATTAAGTTAAAACCTTCATGTACTTATGGTTCCAAACATCTGTTTAAGCTTATCTCATATTCACGCTATCTCTCTGATGATTTCAAGAACGTTCTAGACCCGGTTATTCAAAGAAATGGGTACTTTGCTGCTGCAGAAAATCTCCTTTTGTCCATGCTATGTGATGAGCGCAAAAATGTAAGAGAACTTGGTTTACGACGTGTTTTAAAAGCAAGAATAGAAAGTAGAGGTGGAGTCAGGAAGTTTAATGTTCCAAAGATAAACTTTGATGCAAAGGATTACATCAACATGATCTCATGGGCTGAAAATGGCGTAACTGAACCCCCCTTGGTAAAACATGTTTCCATTTACTCTCTCAAAGACTTTATATGGAAGACATCTGAAGCTCAACTAAATAGTAAAGTGGACCCGCTTATCAACTTTCCCCGGCTTCCTTGTCACCCGCAAGCAGTGAAAAGAGCTGTGAAACTGGTGACCGAATCGGCTCAAAATGTCTGTGGTTCAACCGCAAGAGAAGGATATATAAGACCAAAAATTGACTCACCTGAGAACATGCCAAAATTTGATACAAAAAAACAGTTTAATGTGTCAATGAAGTAGAAACAAACATTTTGCAGCTGTAACATTTGTAATTATTAAGGGTTTTTAAAAAAATAAAAAATGAACTTTCAATGTCTTTAAAAGTGTATTATGATATTTTTTTACGTGTGCTCTAATACAAAAAATATATAATTGATTTGATGAGCTTTTATTTCAACCTTATTTACTACTATTTGTAACAACCAAAATGTTCGCAAAAGTTTCAAAATTAGCAAAAATACAACTTTTTGACATTAAAAAATATTTTTTTATTATTATTATATTTTGTAATTAATAATTTTTTCCATTTCTAATGCTTATATATGTATTTACAACTATCTTTTTTAACATTATATGTACGAGAAAACCATAAAAAATAATTTATCAAAGTTTATAATTTTTCAATTTTTTTAATTTTTTTACAAACTTTAAGCTCTTTGTGGCACCTCAAGATGTTGTAGTATAGCAACCAAATTTTTTTTTCTTCTTTTTGAACCTAAAAGGCAACTTTTTCCCACTATTACAAAACTAAAAAAAAAAAAATTAAAAAAAGGCCATTTTCGTTCCACCCTAATGTCCAGTCTCAGTGATGAGGATGACATGAAGACACATCTCGTTGAATGCCGCTGATATCACAAACACTTGCACACACTTCCGATCACTCGCGTTGACGTAGATTTATGTGAATAATTAATGTTTAGTGTTCAATTAAATACTTCATCTTACGATGTATGTTGTGTGTTCATTTTAACGTTACTGTACACGTCTAGTTCCACTTATATCACTGTTTTATCAAATATACGTGTGATTGATTAATTAGTTTAATGTTTCATGTTCTTTAAGGTTTTAATGAGATGTAGTAACACTGAATAAAATTAAGTTCAACTGTTTTGTATAGTACATATGTGGTGATATTTGTTCGTGTAACGATCTGATTGTTCGCTTTGAATAATTATTACCTAAGTCCGTTACATCGCACTTCGAAATTCACTATTAAAAGTTTACTAAGTCTGACTATCGTGACATGATGATTTCACTAAGTCTGCTAAATTACGAGTTGATGTATTAACTCCCGAACTTGAGTTATCTCTCCGAACAATTAAATATACTCTTGAGAACTTAGAGTAAAACTGACTTCGTACTTAAAGTGTATTACTTGAAAAATTAAGATATACTGGCTTCCGAACAATTAAAGTGAACTGTTTGGAAAATTGAGATATACTGCCTCCCCCCCCCCGTCTTGGACATATAGTTTTTATTAAATCGTCCCTACTCAAAATTTTGTCCCTGGCGCTGTTTACGCCTTCTTTACTCGTGATTGGTCAGTTTTGAGTTTTCCTGGAATAGCTTGTCCCACTATGTTAAGACCCTCCGTCATCGTTCTTCTGATAGGTTCTTTTTTTCTGTTGCTATGGAAACTGTCCTCTCTACAAGTTTTTCCGTGGCTCTGGGCTTCTGATAGGTTCTCAGAAATCCCCCGATTTTGCTCTGTCGAACGTTGACCCTTTTCGTAGAAACTCTAGCTATTATACGCTCGTCTATCAACCCATTGTCTGAAGTAAACTCAGTGTTTTTCTGGATTGCCTTTTATCTGTACTTTCGGTTCTCCCGAAGTATTGTTCTGTGTTATACCCCTTTTTTGTAGCTATTAATAATTTTGGACATCTGCTGGCTGGTGAAGTCACCCCAACTTTCCACTCGTAAATTCCGTCTGACAGTTAGACGATATCTCCAGCTGCGTAACATGACTTGAGTTTTTGTCTGATCTCTGCTTTAGTATTGTTTCTTAAGGTGCAGTGCATCCTTTCCTTTGTAACATACAGTTTTCCCCTTTTTGTAGTCCATCGTATATTGACGTAACTTGGTCGAACATCTGCCACATTTCTCAGTACAAGTGTGAATGTCCTCGCCTACATTGTTACAGCTGTAGTGAGTAATAATTCTGAACTAAACTTTCCCTGTCATCTTGTACAACCAATTTCTATAGCCGAGTCGAACTTAACGTCTTTCTATTGTCTAGTTAGCGACGCTGCTCTGACATCTTCTCATTACGTTTTATTTATTGCGTCAACTATAAGTCGTTGACACCGCTTCGTGTGAACGCACTCCGTCGAGAAAATTTAAAAAATTTTAAATTTTTGCTCGTTACAGTGTCCTCAATTTTGATTTGATGATGTGACCTCAAGGAACAACTCAAATCCAAATTCTGCGCCCTGTACGTCGCCTCGCCATGTTCATCTTCCTCAGGGAGGGATATTACATGATAACCTACTTTTAAAGACTTATATTACAATTGGTGTACCCCCTTTTAGTTTTAATTGTATCTCTGAATTTATTGCTAGCTATTTGGGATGGCTGAACGCATTTAACATTATCGTATTTACATATCGATTACATATAAATACCTTATCTCTCTAATTACAAAACAAATTATAAATTCAATGAGTAATAATTAATGTAATTAATTAAATAATCTCTTTACTTTCTAAAATATTATTCTCGCAATATAATATCAAACAAATCAATTGATTTAATGTAACGCTTTACATGAAATCAGAGAAATCTCCTACACATATGCATTTTATGCAGTACTAATAGTTCTACCAATAATTTTGTTCTTAAAATGTTATTTAAAATTAGATTGGTAATTAACATATCCGCTACATTAGTTTTAATTATATTCATATTATTTGATAATTTATACATACACGTAATAAATTTGCTAACGAGTTATTTACTTCGTTTTAACATCATTTACAATCCTAATCTATCAATGATATACATTCACTTTAACAGAGTTCATTTACGATATAGCTTTTTGTATAATATTACTCATTTACTTTTAAGTGTCCTTCTCCCTTTTTTTTTTCACTTTGTCCCAATAATTTATTACTACGTGAATAAGTAATTGCAACTAAAATGTCCCTTGTATTCACTACAATATTTCATAAAATGTCACTCAAAACGTTAATTCACACTTATTATCTAACATTTTATTAGTGATTTATTAACTAAGTAAACTCTTATGTTACATTTGACATTTAGAGTACATATTTTCTTTTGGTTAAGCCAGCTTGAATGAGATAAGCGCGTCAATTACCCTAGCGCAGATGACTCATCACCATCAGCTAACTTGTTATGATATATTCTTCAACTTTCTCCTTTTCATTCACCTTCAATTTTCTGGCTCATGATATTTTTTCATCTGTTTGACATTGAATTTCCCGCGGATTTTGCTTTCGTCATTGCAATCGACGAGCAGGTATGTAGCATCTCCAAGAATTCGATGTACTTTGTATGGTCCACAGTACAGTTCACAAAATTTCTCAATCCTTTTCTGGATCGCGTCCGATTGATAATAGGTCCTTATTAACACCTTCTCACCAATTTGGAATTTTGTAATGGTCTTGGTTTCATTACACAACTTCGCTTACTTTTCCCTCTCCTTTTTCATCTTGACAAATATTTGGTTGTGGTCAGCTCCATTAACCTGAAGTATGTCCTTGTCTAGGTATTTTTCCCAAACTCTTGTCGGTTTTTTCCCGAGCTGTGCCTCATAGGGTGTCACTTCTATAGTCTCGTGGTACGTCTCGTTAATGCAACTTTCAATTATAGGTACATAACGCGACCACTTTGTGTGTTGGTCACAGACAAAGATCCTGAATAAATTTCCAAGTTGTCTGTTAATTCTTTCAGCCAGATTCGCGCATGGGTTTCTTACTGCGGTGAATCTTGGTTGAATGTTTAATTCGTTTAAACCTTCTAACCATTTCCTAGAGGTAAACTGCGTTCCATTGTCAGTAATAATTATTTGTATTCTTCTTAACGTGGCTGCGGTCGTTGCCCTCCTAAGTGTAAACAGTCGCACGTATTTTGTGAAATTGTCTACTATGACGAACAAATACCTCACTCCAGCGGACGAGACGGGTAGTGGCCCAAAATAATCAGCGCTCACTAGGTCACCCTTCATTAACGGGATAATGGCTTTCGTTCCCCCCAAATAGGATTTTGTTACCTGTGTCCTTCCTCTTCTGACACGTTTCGCAAGTCCGTACGTAATTTTTCACTTTTTTCAACATACCGTCTATGGTAAAATGCTCCTGTAACAATTTTATACATTTCTTCGCTCCTGGGTGTCCATACATCCGGTGTATTTCGGCAATTACTTCTCCGGATACACTGTTCGGTATGTACAGTTTCCATTCCCCCCTACGTAATCTATATAATTTCTCATTAACGTATCTATAAAATTTACTTATTTCCTTATCTAAACACTTTTCTTTAATCTTATCTATAATGGTCTTAAGCTTAGTATCTTTAAGTTGATACTTTCCAATATCCATAATTATCTTGCTTACTTCTTTATCCATCTTGATCGTCAGGTGATTAATTAAGTATTCGCACGTATTGTCGCTAATTTCTTCTAACGTGGCTTCTTCTGGGTTTCTGCTTAGAAGATCAGCAATAATATTGTCCTTGCCCTTACAATGGACAATGTCGAATTTGTATTCTTGGATACTTAAAATCCAGCGTGTTATTCGCGAGTTATTTAAATGACATTTGTTCATAAAGGTCAATGCCTTATTATCTGTAATAATGGTTAAAGGTTGCCCTAATATGTATATACGGAATTTTTCGAGACATCGTACGATACTCAAGAGCTCCTTTTCCGTGGTGTAGTAATTTCTTTCTGCACCCTTGAATGTTTTGCTAGTAAATGCTATAACTCCGATTTTTCCTTCCTCGTCCAGTTGATATAGCTGCCCGCCATATGCAAAGTTGCTGGCGTCGCACTGCATGTAGTATCGTTGGTTTATTCGAGGAAACTTCAAGATAACTGTTTCTACGAATAACTCTTTAACTCGTTGAAAACATTCATTTAGTTCCGGTGTCCAGGTAAATTTATGTCCTTTTCGTAATAATTCAAGTAACGGTTTGGTGGTTTCGGCGTATTTATCTGTAAAACGGTTGTAGAAATTTGTTAAACCCAAGAAACCCTTTAATTGCTTTTGGTTCCGAGGTGTTGGAAACTTCATAATTGCATCAATCTTCTCATCCGTTGCCTGTATTCCTTGCGTAGTTAATCGATATCCAAGGTATGCAATTTCTTGCCTAAAGAACTGTGACTTATCCAAATTGATGGTCAAATTCGCTCTTCTTAAGTTAGATAATAATAAATCTAAATGTAATAAATGTGTCTATAAATCTCCTGAATAACATAGGCAATCGTCTACATAAATAATGGTGTTTTTCTTAACTTCCTCTTCCAATACTGTGTCCAATCCCCTGGTTAGTGCAGCAGAACTGGTACTCAGTCCAAACGGCGTAACTGTGAAGCGATAACATTTGCCTTCGTACATAAAGCGGTACATAAAGTTCCGGCACTCTGGCTTCAGTGGTACTTGCCAGAAACTGCTAGTTAAGTCTACGGTAGATAAATATTTCATTTCACAACATCTAGCCAAAATATCGTTTATCGGTGGGGCACCCTCGTAGGCCGGGATCGTCACGCTGTTCACTTTCCTCGCATCCAAACATAATCGTACTCTTCCGTCTTTCTTAATTACAGTAACAAGTGGGTTGATATATGCGCTGTTGCATCGCTCAATGACCCCATACCGTAACATTCTTCTAATCTCATCATCCACCTTCCCCTTATATGCTAATGGGACAGGCCATCCTCTCTGGAAGTACGGTGTCCGGTCGGTGACTTGGAACTCGTGAACGTATCCTTCGATCCTTCCAGGGCACTCTCTGAATAAACTTCTATTCCTTACGAGAATCTCCCTTAATCTCACCAACATCCCTTTATCTCCGCAGTCAATACTCTCTACTTTCTTATCGATGCTCCTTATGATCTCTTCTTCTTCTTCTGTGTCCACCACTTCTATATGCATCATTGGCACCGTGCACGCCGCTTCGTCAGCCTCTCTTCTTAACTCGACGATCCTTTTTCCCATGTCAATGAGACATCCTGTTTCCTGAAGAAAATTAATTCCTAATATACATGGTTTTATTAAATCCGGTATAATGAGAAAAACACATTCATACTTAATTCCTTCGATATAAATATCGCATAATATTTGCTTCCTTATTAACTTTGATTTATTGCCTACCGCGCTAACTATTAAAGTATTAGTCATCAGTAAAATTTTGTAAGGTGCTATGTTATGTTTATTTTGATTAAACCATGATTCGGACAATCCGGCGATAACGGATCCAGTGTCAAGCAACGCTTGTACAGTAATATTATTGTTAAACTTTATATTTATTTCTGGGCACTTTATTACTCGTTGGGTAATCTCCTCGTCATCATTGCATAACAAGTCGCTTCGTAAGTCTGGTAAAATTATGTTAGTCTGATAGTCATTCGTTTTATCGGCTATCTCCGTTAATGAGTAAAGGGATTTTTTTTTTTTCTTGTTGACGAACCGTTTTGGGTTCAGTGCTCGACGTAGAGGCAGCTTTATTTATGAATTCCATTGTGTTGACTGCGCGCCGGTCCCCCGTGCGGTGTTGTTGTGTATTTACAGCCGGTCTCTCACCCCATACTTTCTTCTGCGTTCCACTTGTTTTGTTCGGAACGCTTTCACTTTCTTTGTAAGAATTCCTCCCTTCGTTCGCCGTTACATAGCTTGACTCCCTATTATTTCTCGGATGTATCTGCGTATATTCTATGATTAAAGATTCGAAATTTGGGATTGTCACAATTCCTCTCGTGACCACAGCGAGCTGAATCTCGCGCCCAAAGTGACGAGATATTGTCCGTATCAGTTGTTTATCAGTCAGAGTAGGTGATAATTGTCTACTCTCCAACAATATGCGTTCTATATATTGGATCGCAGTAATCGGTCCACGCCAATCAAACCTACCATATTCCAAATGGTCTCGTATGCTGTCTTGTCGTTCTTGTCCCCAATATTTCTGTGAGAACGCTTCCTTAAACTCTTCAAAATTTGATATTTGGCTACGTATAACCCGCCACCAAATTCCAGCGTCTAATTCTAAATGCCTACCTATCCACTTGATATTGTCAGTGGGGTAGTATAATTCTTGTACTTCAGACAACTCCTTAAGGAATTCCATGGGGAATCTGTCCGTACCATTATATTTAAGGTCATTGTGGTTAGGTCCATTAATTCGGTTCAATATACCACACTCACCTTCCATTAACTGTCTCTGCAGTCTCTCCTGGTTTTCTCTTACTTTAGTCAAATGGCCTTTTAACTCTTCGATTCGCGTCGTCTTTTCTTTTGTAGTCTCGTCCAACTTCTGTTCCGTTGAACGCTGTCTACCGTCAACTTCTTCCAACTTCTGTATAATGTTATTGTTTGTTCCGTCTTGTTCTTGTTGTTTCTGCCGTATGGTGTCGTGTATCTTGGCCTTGAATTCTTCATGCTTCTTATTGGCATCTTTGACGTGAGCATCCAATTTATTATTAATCTTTTTAACAGTCGTTTGGGTAGTGTGTATCGCTACCATCCATTCTTGACGATCGTTTTCTCGTGTTTCTTGTATCTCTTCGTATTTCTTGTTTGCTTCTTCTCTCAAGTCTCTCACGATATCATCTTGTTTCTTCTGTAGTTCGTTGATCTTTCCTTCCCAGGCCTGCTGGTATTCACGTATCTCGGACCGTATCTGCGTAATCTGTTCCGCTGTCTGACGTTTAATCTCTTCCTTATGCTGGTCGAGCTTTTCATTTTGTTTTTCTAATTTTTTGCTAATTAATTTGTTACTTTCTTCTTGTTTCTCGCTAATTAACCTACTGTTTTCTTCTTGTTTCTCTAGTTTTTCACTAATTAATCTGCTACTTTCTACTTGTTTTTCGCTAATTAATCTAATATTCTCTTCTTGTTTCTCACCCTGTTGACGGATGAACTCCATCAACATTTGTAGACTTACATCTTCTGGTTTTGATGTTTGTCCTCGCGCCCTATCTTCTGAACTCTCTACAGCGCTACTTGGTTCGCTAGGTGTAGTATTATCTTCCGTATTTACCGTACCTAACTGGTTATTAACGTCGAACTCTACGCTATCGGAAATGCTCGCCATTTTTGCCTTCCTACGCGTAATCATTCAAACTGACTTATAACACTAATACTTATCTTATTTCTAATTCTATAACGCTACTTTATCTACTTCTTCTACTACCTG
This sequence comes from Magicicada septendecula, assembly GCA_034769895.1. NCBI lineage: Eukaryota > Metazoa > Arthropoda > Insecta > Hemiptera > Cicadidae > Magicicada > Magicicada septendecula. Next base: position 616,783,757 of record CM068368.1, read on the forward strand.
ATCTTTGCCAAAGCTGTACGTTTTAACTATCTTTGTTACTACGTATCATGCCGTGCGGATGGGCGCCATTTAATATAATGTAAATTATATTAATATTTACTTATAATGGGTAACATGCAATTCACTTGCATTAATTAATTACTTTCGTGCCACGCGTTATGCAGCCATTTAATACAATGTAATTATTTTGATTATTCATAAACAAAATACTTAATATCATCTAATAAATTAATGTCAATTCATTTATATTACTGAACAAAAGAAACTCTTAAAATTCTACTGTATATTTTATTCAAAATTTAAGTTAGCATCTGGGTTATCTGTGGTAATAATAAACGCATATGTAGGAACAACTTAAATAACTAATTTATTTATCATTCACAATAAATTATAATCATACATATAAAACGTCGATGTACCTGTAAATACATACATATTTTATAAGAACAAATTCATGTTTGAATATATGCTGAAACAAAGAAGACATACATACATATATAAATCAAATAAGATAACAATTCATATTCTAATTAATGATGCGTTCATTAATCCCAGATAGTTTTTTGTTAATATATTCATTAATTACGTTTTTAATTCTGATTTATACTCATTGCGTTTACTAATAATTTCCCAGGGATGAATTTTTTGAAAGAATCAGGTCAGTAGAAGTAGCTAAATAGTAATGATTAAAATAATGGTTACTTGATTTATGAAATATCCATTAGTATTTGGTATGTCCAGTCTCAGTGATGAGGATGACATGAAGACACATCTCGTTGAATGCCGCTGATATCACAAACACTTGCACACACTTCCGATCACTCGCGTTGACGTAGATTTATGTGAATAATTAATGTTTAGTGTTCAATTAAATACTTCATCTTACGATGTATGTTGTGTGTTCATTTTAACGTTACTGTACACGTCTAGTTCCACTTATATCACTGTTTTATCAAATATACGTGTGATTGATTAATTAGTTTAATGTTTCATGTTCTTTAAGGTTTTAATGAGATGTAGTAACACTGAATAAAATTAAGTTCAACTGTTTTGTATAGTACATATGTGGTGATATTTGTTCGTGTAACGATCTGATTGTTCGCTTTGAATAATTATTACCTGAGTCCGTTACATCGCACTTCGAAATTCACTATTAAAAGTTTACTAAGTCTGACTATCGTGACATGATGATTTCACTAAGTCTGCTAAATTACGAGTTGATGTATTAACTCCCGAACTTGAGTTATCTCTCCGAACAATTAAATATACTCTTGAGAACTTAGAGTAAAACTGACTTCGTACTTAAAGTGTATTACTTGAAAAATTAAGATATACTGGCTTCCGAACAATTAAAGTGAACTGTTTGGAAAATTGAGATATACTGCCTCCTCCCCGTCTTGGACATATAGTTTTTATTAAATCGTCCCTACTCAAAATTTTGTCCCTGGCGCTGTTTACGCCTTCTTTACTCGTGATTGGTCAGTTTTAAGTTTTCCTGGAATAGCTTGTCCCACTATGTTAAGACCCTCCGTCATCGTTCTTCTGATAGGTTCTTTTTTTCTGTTGCTATGGAAACAGTCCTCTCTACAAGTTTTTCCGTGGCTCTGGGCTTCTGATAGGTTCTCAGAAATCCCCCGATTTTGCTCTGTCGAACGTTGACCCTTTTCGTAGAAACTCTAGCTATTATACGCTCGTCTATCAACCCATTGTCTGAAGTAAACTCAGTGTTTTTCTGGATTGCCTTTTATCTGTACTTTCGGTTCTCCCGAAGTATTGTTCTGTGTTATACCCCTTTTTTGTAGCTATTAATAATTTTGGACATCTGCTGGCTGGTGAAGTCACCCCAACTTTCCACTCGTAAATTCCGTCTGACAGTTAGACGATATCTCCAGCTGCGTAACATGACTTGAGTTTTTGTCTGATCTCTGCTTTAGTATTGTTTCTTAAGGTGTAGTGCATCCGTTCCTTTGTAACATACAGTTTTCCCCTTTTTGTAGTCCATCGTATATTGACATAACTTGGTCGAACATCTGCCACATTTCTCAGTACAAGTGTGAATGTCCTCGCCTACATTGTTACAGCTGTAGTGAGCAATAATTCTGAACTAAACTTTCCCTGTCATCTTGTACAACCAATTTCTATAGCCGAGTAGAACTTAACGTCTTTCTATTGTCTAGTTAGTGACGCTGCTCTGACATCTTCTCATTACGTTTTATTTATTGCGCCAACTATAAGTCGTTGACACCGCTTCGTGTGAACGCACTCCGTCGAGGAGAAAATTTAAAAAATTTAAATTTTTGCTCGTTACAGTATTTATTGATATATGTGGACCATTTCCACAGAGTGGAATCCAAAGAAGATTTAAATATGTAGTAATATTATTAGATCACTACAGTAAATTTACCAAACTCTATCCAGTGAGCCATGCCACCACAAGCAACATTTTGAAAGTAATCAGTGAAGACTATTTCAAAAATGTAGGTAAGCAATAATATCAGATAATGGAACACAATTTAAAGGTTAAAAATGAAGAGATGTTTTGAATTAGAAAGGAATTAAATCATATAAGACATCAATCTATCACCGTAGTAGTAATCCATCAGAAAGAGTGTTAAGAGAGTTGGGAAGAATTCTAGGATTTATTGTCACAAAGACCATGGAAAATGGAGCACGTACATCAGCTCAGCAGAGATCTTCTTAAACTATGCCTATCATGACACCATTGGTACTAGTCCTTATAAACCAATGTTCAATCAACCAACACAAATTACAGAATTGGTGGAATTTCACCTTTGGTTTAACTGTGAAGCTTTAATAGGTTATATTTCTTCTATTTTATTTGAACTATTATTACACAATATTACCTGACAGGTGTTCAATTTGGGCCGTGACAGTGCTGCTTATATGGCATCTAATGCAGGGATGAACCTAGGATTTCATTTCGGGTGGAGACTTTTTTCAACCACATATTGCTTTCTTAGGAGTATTGTTTTTTCTCATATCATAATGAAAATCGTACGAACAAATTAAAACTGATGGCCAAAAAATTGCTGTAATTCTAATTTCATTAAAATCAATTAAAAACATACATCAGATAGACAAACTGGAAGCCTAATAATACCTTTCTGTGGATTATAAATACTTTAAAGAAAATATTAAAATTAAGAAAGTGAGGGTTACAAGAACACAAACAATTTTTAACGAACATGGTATTTCATTTTACAATATTTTGTTTCTTAAAGCTAGGTATTACAACAAACCACATCGCATTATGAAAAAATCGGTATGGAGAACCATACATGACTTCCATGTTGTAAGATTTATATTTAAAATAATTTACTTGAATTCGGTTCGGTAATTTCTAAAAAAATATCATCCACCTCAAACTAATTTCACTATTTATAGATATTTTTGTAATTATGGGGTAGTTGTTTAATATAATGTTATTTTCAGTCACTTTATCCATAAAAATTAGGTAGCCTTACTTTATTCTTATAAAGAAACCGAACTACGCATATAATCATCCCTCCTCCGAAGCGCTCCGAAGTCACTCATGGACCCTGAGCATCTTGCAGAGGGTTCATTCCCTAAAGACGAAAAGTCTGTCTATGAACCGTTCCTCTGTAAACACATGCAGTTACACTGCCCAGTGATCCACAGGAAGCAAATTCGATAACAAAAGCATGCAAATGTAAGAAAATAAACATGAGTGAGGCCAGAAATAATGCGAATTTTGTGTGTGTGTGTGTGTGTGTGTGTGTATGTGTGTGTGTGTCTTGCCTGCCTTTTTATTGCGGTAATCATAATAATAAAATGGAAACGTTAACATTAGAAAATTGAGATATGCTTGCCTGCCACGAACTTTATATTTTCTCTCATACATGATTCCTACTTCTTTGTTGTCAATAACGTATTACACATATAGTACTTATAAAATTTACTTTCTCCATCATCAACTACCATTTTAATTTATAGAAAATTACCCCCTTCCCATTCAACAACCCTTTTCATTTATAGATATTTCATCTACCTTTATACAGTGGATTATTATGACCTTCTTTTAAGGATACTTTATTTATCAAAATTAAGCACTTTACTCTAGTTAAAACGTAAAACGTTGCAGGTAAACTACCCCTTCCCCTTCACCAAAATCAATAGGCCTCGGAGTCCTCTACAATTCAGAACTGTATGCAAAAAATTAATTGATTCTGTTTGAATTTGCGACAGTTATCGTTTGACATAGAAAAATTCTACACACACGACACTTTTCGAAAAATGACTTTTTTTCATGTTTTGAGGGTAGTACAATCAGAATCTGCCATTATCTCGAACATGATTTTTTCCCCATGACCATACTTCCATTTCCTTATGGAACGTGGAAGTAAAATAATGTTAAGAAATTAAAACTCATTCACATTATGTTCGACTCCTAACGTCACGTGAGTTCAAAAATCGTCGTACGTGCCATGGCCTGTCTTTTTCGTCTCGGTTTATGGCCAACTAGCTGTTAAAAGTAAACAGTTCCTTCATTGTGGAATTAAATAAATCAGCTGACACGGCTCACGCATAGTGTAAAGCACGCCATCACATGAATCATGTTTCAAGTTGCTTGTAACCAGCGGAAAATCGTATCCTACTCTCTTTCAAGTCGACTTCTTTTCAATTTTTCATCATTTCTTTCAACATCTGTAATATTTATTTTTTTTTTAGTATATGATCTATTACTGTAGATTATTTAAACTTGTCATTTACCTAAATAGTAATTTTTCAAACTGACAAAACTTGGAATTCAATAACATTTCAAAAACACTCAAACCAGTTAAAATATTTTGGTCAAAATTTTTTTTAATTTTTTTGTATTTGGGGGGGGATATATCCCCATATCTCCCTGCTAGGTTCGCCCCTGACCTAATGTATATCTATGGAACAGTACCATATCTATGGGACAGCATGGAAATTGGGGCAGTACCTTTTAAACTATGTTCTACATTAAGTTTTGTTGAATCTCTTTGTAATGAATGTTGTAAAGTATTTTACTCTTTACCTTTTAAATTGTTCACTGTTTACTTACCAAACATATACCACAGCTGGCCGGACGCCATCTTTCCATGTTGCCAACTTCTGAATTCATACTTACTTACTTCCCGGATAGTCAGAATTCGTTAGATGAACCCAAGAGAGCAAAAAGGGAGTTATTTTTAATAAACAACACCTAAAAATTTATATTACCTTCTTTTTATTCATACTAAGGAAAATTTCTTTTTATTCACTGTACTTATTTCTTAATTTTTCTTTTACAAAATGGCCGAAATGACTGACCACACAATAATAAATTATATGCAATTTCCACCCTTTAGGGTTACATCATCTCATTAATACAAAAATGTTTAATACAAAATGAAATTAACACAAAAGAACCTTCAATGCGAACCAGTGCTTCTTTTTAATTATAGATGTGAGTATACATTCTCACTTTATGCCCCACCACATTACTGAGATCTCTTATGGTTTTAAGTGCACTTTCATGATTTTGAATTTTGTTTCCTTTCTTTCTCCCTTTAAAATTTCTTTCTTTATGATTATGACCAATTTATTTATCCCCCAATTACTTATCTGTCTTTTGGTAGATCAACGCCGAGCCATCTCATTTTTCACTATACCGATTATTCCACGCACATCGCTTCAATTTTGAATTTAGTTTATCTGTTAATATTGTTTATGTCACACTACTTTTGACTAAAAAACTTCTCACATTTTACGTTTTAAGCGGTGGGTACGCCCCAAAATTCGTCCGCGGACTTTAACACGGCCGTACGGCACAAGTTGTAACTCAGATCTGGGCCAAAGCACTGCGGTCTTCTGGTTTTGTGGAACGTCAATCACGTGGTACTCCCTCACTACCAAAAGTTCTCAACCTGGGCGAAGTTTAAGGCTTGGTGACGCCTAACCCACATTCCATCGTGACGTATGTTGGGCTCGGCTTGTGGCGAATCTAAAAATAGCTTTTGATTCACTGAATGACACCCAAACTGGCCTCTCGCTTGTCGTTTTATTGAAATCACATTCAAATTTTAATACTCTCAACACCCTTTTTCCTCAAGTTATATTCTATTATGGTCTGTACCGTTACAATACCCCCTGTCAATGAGGGGTTTTATGCCGAAGCATAAAAACTCTCATTGACACATTCACTAAGGGGATCAGTCCAGACATTGTGCCATGACCCCCCTTAAATTTTATTCAACGTATGGGTTACTTACCTCCCTGGTCCAGTGACTGCGGCCGTACCTGAATGACCTTACTGACTTCCTGGTGGAGGATCCCAACACCGCAAGGCCAGACAGGCACTAGACGACCCTGCTCTGACACGCAGGCCAGCACAGGATCGCCGCCACAGTATCACCAGACACTGAAACATTCAATAAAAACATCAATACATGGCCTTACATTACTAAATCCGGAACTGATTTGGTCTCCCCTTAACCGTACTAGTTTGCATTTAAGAAGCACTGGCTTATATATATATATATATATATATATATTGTAGCATGACAGATAATCCACTAAAAATTAATTCCATTAAGATCATAAAAACATTTAAATTACAAATAACTCAAAGAATTTCAAATGAAAATAATTTAAACTGCAAAGAAAAACACCACTATAAAAGGAAAAAAGTAATTAAGTAATAAAAGTGCAACACTAAAACGCAAGAAAATTTAAATCTAAAGAAACTCATATATAAATCAGGAGAATACCCAGGAAGTTTAGGAGCAGGTAATAAAGAAGATACCCCGAAACAACCAACGGACAAAATAAAACCAAGTACCTTGGAAAACCCAAGAAGGAAGAAGAGAAGAAAAGAAGATACAGGATGGAAGAACTACAAGAAATACCCATTAATAAACCTATTATTAACGACAATGAACCCCAAACCAAATGTTAATACCACCAAAGAAAGTATAACACCCCAAAACCTCATAAAATTGTAAATTAATTATAAACGAAAGTATTTAGTAGTGTGATAAGAAGTGCACCAACTAAAGTTATTATATAGTAAAATAAACAAATCTTCACAGTCCATTATAACTAAAGGTTTGGTCTGAGAATATAGTAGAACTCAAATATAAGTCAGAACCAACAGTGTATGTGTACCAGTGTAAGTGATTTTAAATATAATAAACTTCAAGTTAATGTGTAACTATTACTTGAACAAAGTGCTATTAAATAACTTTTATATTTTATATAATTACAGAATTAACAGGTGATGAAATATTGAAGTGAAAAATATTTCTAATGTTTCATAAAAGAGGTCACTTTTTATCTAAAAACATTCATAGAAATGCAAAGGATAAAGAGAGTAGGTGGGGGAATAATTACACAAACAGGGGATTAATTTAAAATACAATATAAACAGAAAAGACTGTGATTGACTTAAGTTTAATAAAAATTAATAAATTTTAAATGGCTAATTATGTTTAGAGCCTATGAACTCCACTTTTCAAAGAGTTCTAATAGAATAAGATTTATATTTATTAAGATTTATAAGAATGTTTAGTTACATAACAGTGTGTATACAGCTTAAAATGTTTATGTATGGATGCTGCACCAGTTTATAAAATGTTTATTATGTATGTTAAAAATAGTTCAAACTAACATGTCTAACTTTGGAGACTGCTAGTTAATGTTCAATATTATTTTTTGTATTAGTAGCATGAATAATATGCTACAGGCATCAATAGTTATGTAAGCAATTTTATTTAATGTTATGTTAACTTTAAAAAGTCAGAGGAGGTGTAGAAATAACTTTATTTGAAAAAACAATATATGTAAGATACTAAGATCTAGGCCAAATAATGAATTCCCAAAAAATAATATAATTGAGTAAATAAGTCTGATGAACCATGTAAACTAACAAGATTTATGTAAGGCGGATCGATCACCAACTACTATAACTGATCCTATACTTTAAAAGAGTAATATAAAAAGAAAGGAAATGAAAAATATTTAAACAATACTTTTTTCATATTAACTTGGCAAGATATTTCATAAGACGAAGGAAGTAAGACAGTTCTTTATTAACATTCAACGCGAACGGTTGATATTCGATCGTGTTAAGAATCCGTATAACGTACCTAGTAATGGCGTATAAGGTTATGAATTGAAAAACGAGAGTTACCAAATTTATTACTTTAAACATAAAATCAGTGTACTACACCAACACAAAGTGAAAACAAACAATACCTATCAAAATATAAGTGAATTCAACCAATAAAACTATACCACATTGATAATTCACTCTACAATGAACTTTACTATTTTTCAATATATACGCTATACAATTGAACACACCTAACACCAGACAATTAACACCAGTGAACAGAGAACACTTCTTCAGGACACCTTTAACAACACCATAGACAATATACCATATTACGGAGACAATAAAACGGTAGTGAAGGCGTTTTTATTAACAGAATTTATAGCCATCGTTTCTGAATTTTCTTCAACTACGAGACGTGCCGCCATTTTGTTGAGCTCCCGTCATGCAAAGTGTATGCCAGCAGAGATTCGTCGCCAACTGCAATGGTCTGAATCATTAACTATTATAAACATTATAAATTATTATCCATTTGTCATTTATTAATTATTAAGAATTATTTGTACATGTTATACTTTCTATGCTTGCTCCCTTCTCTGACTATATAATTATACCCGCTAAAAGAACCATTCTAACATTTATATAATATAACCAGTAATTGTAAAATCGACCAAGCCCTGTGAAAGAGCCGAAAATTTAAACAATATCAATTTTAAATCGATCTTTCAGAAATATTGTTAATAAATTAAATTAATTCAAGTATCTGGATTTGAAATTATTTCACATATTAAAATAAGAGTTTGAGTTAACTACAGGACTTACTGGGAGACGACAAATATTAAAGGAAAGTGATATATTGGAGCAGAGCAGAAAATCGCAAATCGATTATTGTAGGAAGACAATCTGATTAACTCCAGATTCATTTAAGGTCAACCAGAAGTGCATATATTAACCAAATCAACTCACCAAATTTTAAAATTTTAACGAAAACTCAGAACAAGAATTATTTATAAATTATTAGAACCATATACAAACATAAAAAAAAAAAATTTATTATTGAAATTTTTTTTTGTACAATACACAGGATATATTTATTTGTAACAGTGTATAAAACGCGTTTGGTTACAATATATATATATATATATATATATATATATATATATGTTGTACCAACACAAATAACCCAAACCCCGTACCAGGGATAAAAAAGATAATTCTTAATACAAAATAAAATGTTTAAAAATGAATAAAATACAAATATTATGACACGACGAACGACGATATTACCCAACCCAAGTGATTGACCCAACAACAAAAACCCAAAGAAGGGAACCACGAAACATACTCAAGAAAAAAAAAGGTGATTGACCAAACAATTATGAACTAACAAAGGAAGATAAGAAACCAGAAGTAAAGAAGAATCAAAGGAAGGGAACAAATCCCTACGACTAAATAGAAATCAAACCAGATGAGAAGAGGAGAACCGAACCAAGATGAAGACAATTGAAGAAGATGAAGAAGAGGAAGAATGAAGAGGAGACAGATTAACCCAAGGGGAAACTAACACACATATAAAGGGGAAAAATAGTAGACTCAAGGATAGAATGCTGTAAATAAACCCCAAATAATTATCCATTAATGAAACAGATAGTATTGTTATAATTGAATTAACTTATGTACCTATTTTAAAAACAAAAGACAATTGTAAAGTAACGTAGTGTAGAAAAGTACACTAACACAATTAGGAAGGTTAGATTTAACAAAAAATAAATAACCTAATACTATTAATAATAAATATTATGCTGTAAAGAAATAGTGAGAAATAATAGGAGAAAAGTATAGGGATTACCCATTAAATAACACTCAATACAAACAGTGAACCAGAGTAAAGTGCAATAGTGAAAGTGTAAATACCCTAAAAATAGTGAAAGTGTATCAGTGATGAACCTCTATTAATTAAAGGTGAAGGTGATACAGGGAAATAGTTATGTTAAGCAATAAAAATGTAATGATAAGTAAGAAAACACTTTATAAAGCATTGATAAACAATCAATGATTTGAGTGATCTTGTACACATTTATATAATTAAAAATAATTAAAAGTAATATTTCAAATAAATGTAAAAGAAGCATGTAATATTATTCAGGGAGAAGGCCCAGACAAAAACAGTTTGTATTAACATGGTATGGAGGAGATAGTAGTACAGAAATAAGGTTTTGTTTTAAAATTAAGACTACAATGAATAAAACACCCCATGTTGAAAGGGGAAATAACTTTCATAAATTTGCAAGAAGTGATGATGTTTATCACTCAAGGTAGTAACAAAAGAAAGAAATTAATGTTAAAACTAACAATAACTAGTAACTTGTAAAGAATAGTTTGGTTCAATGTTATGAAGAGGATATAGCTGAAGGGAACTTGCAGTCCATAAGCCTAATTGTTATATTTTAAAATATGTGTAATGAAAGCTGTATTAAATAACAATTAAAACACAAACAGGATGAACGCACAACACAAACAAATATGATAACTAAGTGAAGCCCATCAGGCTGAATTCAAAATGTAATTTAAAAGAAATCCACCAAAAACCATCATGGCTAATCTTGGCTATGAAAACATCTAACTGACAGACACACTCAAATGTCAATTGTAACAATTTCGCGAGAAACTTTACTAATCTAAGACCAGTAAATGGCCAGTAATTATATGTAAATCATTTTAAAACAGAAATGTTATTATAAAAGTTTAAGTTAAGAAAGATATGTAATTTATCAAATGTCAAATATTTAGACTAAAGTTAATGTATAACAGAATATGACCTTATGAGGTATCATTGTAAACTTTGAAAGGAAAGAAAGATAATAGTGATATCATTTATTACCCCAAAGGAACTATAAAGGAATAAAACCATTAGGAAAATACTTAATAAATTTGAATAAAAAATTCAAATCTCTTAACAATGCTTTTGAAAGAGGAATTAACCAATCCAAGGAGTGATGTTACCATAGTAACATCCGTTGAAGGCTAATTTTCCGTTAAATCTATTAGACTTGAAGAAACGACGCGTGGGTAAGCGGCACGCAAATTGTGATGATAAAAATTTTACTTTAAATAGTTACAAAAAGTTTCGGAAGTTAATCTCGATAACCAAAGACGAATAGATGCCGACCTAACAAGCTTTAACGATGTCCTGGAACCAAATACGAATAAATTAGTTAACCGAAATCCAAGACAAGATTGAAAAAAAAGATGTCCGAAGACTAAAACCAGTCCAAATTTGCAGAATATCCACTACCCCAGATAACAACACATCAACACTATCTGAACTGATAAGTATCGAATAAATTCCTTAATCCCAAAAAGCCAAATTACTTTAAATATTTTTCAAATGATCAAATTTCTCACTATCGAACAAATATCATTTTCTTTCAAAGGTTTTAATGCATAATTTACTTACGTAAAAACATTTTATTAATCAAAACATAACCTCGCATAAGAGTGCTACTTTGTAACAAAAATACGACACTACCGAACAATTTGTAAAAACACATTATACTTTCTAAGTACGTATAAGGTATGGTAGTGTACTTTTTTAATGTAACCAACGTTTATGTCTTATTTCATAATCCAAAGAACCCCAGATGTTGAACAGATTAATATATTGTATGTAACTGTAGCCATAGCGGCAGAGAAATAATTTGTTTTCAGATCGATTTGCCAACCTTGAGATATTTGTGTTTCATGTTATAAACCGGAGCAATTTGTCATCAAAACATTTATAATCCTTTTGTCATATTAATTAATGACTGAATTTGTATTAAAATCACAGTACAGAGTATTACTATCTTTTTATTTCATAGGACGTTGTAGAGTATATGTGTGTTAGCAAGTTTTATTCAATAACCAACTAGCGCTCGTCACGAGTGGTCAAGACGGCAACCTGTATAGCGGCGGGAACCATTCGAACGCTCCAGCTGTCAAAGCTAATAACACGTATCATCTTATAATTTAAATATTTTAATTGTTTTGATAGAAACAATTTGGCGCCACCCAGGATTCGCAACCCCTATGAATTAACAGGTAGGTTGTACTGGTAATTTTGACAACGCTACAGACCCCAGTAGCGACTTCGATTAATGTAACGACCGGTGTGAGGCAAACACACTACATTCACACTAATACACATAATAAACAAGTGTGAACACATTTCAACAGGTACACAACCGATTGTCTCGTTACATATTGGCGACCAGCAACGTGAGGCTAGAAAGAATAACTAGCGGCGGTTATGAATAGACACGGTATGGTTACGAGGCTCAAAGGTAAGGCAGCATTAAACCAAGAAGAAATGGAAGAAGTTGAGGAAGTAGAAGTTGAGGAAACAACTGGAGAACTGTCGGAAGAACATCCACAGGAGGACCAACTGGAAAACCCAAATCCACCCCAACCAGAACAGGAAATGGAAATAATGACAGGGGACCAACCTACTGAACCCACTCAGAAAGAAGACCTGAGCACGCAGGAGATGTTCAGGAAAATGATGGAACAATTCGGGCAAATGAACAGGAGCCAGGAAGAATTGAATAAAAAATTGGAAAAACTGGACCTAAACAGTGAAGAATTGAAGAAGCAAATGAAGGAGAGCATAGAATTCCTGAATAACAAAATAGAGAGCAACCATGAAGACTGGAAGAGAAGTCAGGAGGCACTGGAAAAGAAGAGCGAGGAGCTGAAGAAACAGATCAAGAAGGATCTGGAGATAGTAAATAAAAAGATGGAAAATAATAATGTTATTCTCCAACGGAAAATAGAGGAAGAAAGTGAGAAAACCAAGGAGGAATGGAAGCAACAGCTAGTCGAATGTCGAGAGGAGATCAGGCAAACGGTAACGGAGACCAACGAAACAGTGATACAAATCCGAGAAGAATTGAATAATAAAATAAGCAATGTCGAGGAGGAAGGTAAATTGAGAGCGACAGAATTCTACCAAGTCCTTACCGAAGGGTGCCAGAAGAACAAACAGGAGGTGGTCAAGGAACTGGAGGGGAGGCACCAAGAGATACAGATAGATGTAAACAATCGTGTGGAGAAGGTATACACCGTCATCGATAAGCTAGACGGAATGACCAGAGAAAACAGAGAGAAAATCCAGGGGATAAGTATACGGGAGAAACAAATGCAAGAAGAGCTAGATGCATTAAGAGAGAAACCTTATAATAGCACACAGATCATAACCAGTGAAAATCGAGAAATAATTAATTTCCGCAGCTACCGGAGGAACCCGATAGAATTCCTCAAACAGGTAGAAGAGCTGATAGAAAAAAATAGAGAAACCAGGTGGTCCAGTGTGAGAAGTATGATAGACGAAATGTTCCGAGACACCCATGACAACTGGTGGACGGCCACTCGACCTGAGATCAACGACACACAAGAGTTTAAGAGACAATTCCGGGAGAAATATTGGTCCAAGTCCACACAGAATGTGGTCCGCAATGATATCAGTAATGGAAGATACGAGTCACAAGGAGGACACACTTTAACATCCTACTTTTTGGGAAAAGTATGTTTAGCCAGAAATTTAGAACCCAAGATACCCGAGGAGTCTCTGGTAATACAGCTGGGTTATCATTACGAAGAAGCAATACAGAAGGCCAGAAGGCAAGGACAGATAAAAACAATTCAAGGAATGGCTAGTCTATTGGAGGACCTGGAGAATGGTGGTCAATACCGAAAAACCCGGATCATGAACCAACGGTACAACAAGTGGAATGAACATAATAATACGACCAATTTCAATGTACCATACAATCATCCACAAAACAATAACCGGAATAACTGGGGCCGAAACCATAATAATAACAATGAAGAACAGCTATTCAATAGAAATACCCAGAATCATTCTCCGAATAATCAGCCTGGTAACAGAGGTCAACAAAACCATCGTCAAGGGAATCAAGACAACAATAGAAACAGCCCAAATAATAACCGACCGAATGATAGTTACAGAGGAGCTGAACCTGAACAACGCACCAATGGTCACCCCAACGACCATAACTACTACGGCAACCGGTATCATCCTAGTTACCAGTACAACCGGGGACCCGGGGGTAATCCAAATAGAAGCGACGGCCGACGTCACGTAAATTTCATCAGTGGGAGAAGGCAGAATAACCACAGAAGATATAACCCGAATTGGCACCCAGACTCATGGTACCACATGTCCAATAATAATAACAATCAACCATCAGTGAGCAGGAACAATGAACCACTTCAGAATGGAAACAACCAGCAACAAGTGCTGAACAATGAAACGAACGACCAGTCAAATAACCTGGCCGTCAGCCAGCAACCACCTTTAAACTAAACGGGTCAGTGAAAAAGTATGAACGCCCTTCACATGACCAATCACTTGGGTTGATACGTCGAACAATGTCAGATAAGGAAACCAAAGTAATTACGATAATATACAACAATTATTTAAAGGATATTCGAGAGGAACTTCTCGAAGAAGAGGCCAAACAATTACCACAAAATAATAGTGAAATTGTTCACATCAAGGCGACAATAAACGGCACAATAACCATTATCATGGTGGATACGGGGTCAAATATCTCTCTAATCAACCAGCCTGAATTAGAACGAATTCAAGCTCACTCTCGAACACCAATCCCTACACTGCCAATAAATAATATAATCATCATTGGCGCAACTGGTAAACAGAACAAAACGGTGAGAAAACAAGTATCATTGGAGTTAGATAATCAAGAATCAACCATCCCTATTATATTTCTCGTGGCAAGTGGGCTACCATTCAACATGCTTATCGGATGTGATGTATTAAGAAGGTATTCAGCAGTAATAAACCTGCAGAAGGGAGTCGTGTTGCTCACTTCGGAACAAGGAACCTGGTCCGCAAACATTATAAATTGTATGTCAACTCCAATTGCTCTGAGCCAAGACCCAGGATTGAAGAGTTATTATTGTCAGAGGCGTGAACCACCTATCACCATGGCCGAGGGAGGAGGAACGCAAAGCCTTGTGGAAACAGAAATTGGAAGAGATCATAACCTTCCAAAGAGAACGGCCTCTACAAGAAATTAGTGAGCAACAGTCTAAAAAACTAATTGCAATTTATAACGACTATCGGCATGTCTTTTCAAACACCCCAGGAAAAGTTAAAGGATACCAGTGTAAAATTAGTTTCAGAGAACCGGTAGACTTCCACAGGAAATCATATCCCATAGCACATTCCCTGAAAAATGAAGTCAGGGTGGAGATAAATAGAATGATTGCTGAAGATATTATTGAGTATAGCCAATCTCAATATACCAGCCCCATAGTAGCCATACCCAAGAAAAATGGCAAGGTACAAATTTGCTTGGACGCCCGAGAAATAAATAAAATGATTTTCAATGACCGAACCTCACCGGGAGAGATAGAAGAAATTCTGAAGAGATTTCATGGGATAAGATATATTAGCACCTGGGATACTGTATGTGGGTACTGGCAGGTGGAGCTGCACCCACACAGTAGGCAGTACATGGCTTTCATATTTGACGGTAGAAATTACCAGTTCAAAAGGTTACCATTTGGACTCATCAATTCAGTAGCAGTGTTCGTAAAGTGCATGGACCAAGTGTTGGGTCAAGAGGCACTGGAATTCACCAGTGTACGTTGACGACCTGCTTATCACGTCATCAAACTGGGACGAACACTGCGAAAGAGTCAAACATGTATTGGAAAAATTATCCAACAACAATATTACCCTTAAATTGGACAAATCGAAGTTTATTGCAAAAGAAGTGAAGTTCTTAGGATTCAACCTGACCGAGAAGGGAATCTCTCCATCCCAAGAGAAGGTTGAAGCCATACAAAATTTCCCATCACCGAGAAACAAAAAACAATTGCAATCCTTCCTAGGAGTATGTAACTACTATAGGAAGTTTCAAACCAACTACTCCCACCTAACAGCAAAATTTTCCAAACAACTCTCTTCGAAAGAAAAATGGATGTGGGGAGCGGAACAAGAGGAAGTGCTCAAATTAATTAAACAAAAATTTGTTGATACTGTTATATTACACCACCCCAATTTTGAAAAACCGTTCTACCTAAACTGCGATGCTAGTGATGTAAGTCTAGGCGCTGAGCTGTACCAGGAAGACGAAGATGGAAATCACCTGGTCATTAGTTTCGCCAGCCGAATACTAAATAGTTGCGAGCGTAACTACAATGTTACAGAAAAAGAGTTGCTCAGCATAGTATTCGCGTGCGGCAAGTTTAGGACGTACATACTAGGATATCCTATCACGGTCCGAAGCGATCATAAATCAATATCGTTTCTCAAACAGTGTAAGTTGAGTCATGGCCGACTTACTCGATGGATACTTGCTCTGCAAGAATACCACATTACATGGGAGTATATTCCAGGACAAAAAAACATAGTGGCTGACGTATTATCCAGAATAAATGTAGTAAATCAGACATTTGAAGGAGAAAAGGGGAAGATAGCAAAAGTGTATTATATATTGAAAGATAGGAAAGACCTGGAAAATATTGTAAACCAAATAGTGTTGCAACAAGAGCAAGATACCAAAATATCCAACATCAGAAAAAGACTGATGGAGTCTGAAGCAATTATTAACAAATTTTACTGTGTATACAATGATATCTTATTTATAAAAACAAAAAAGAACCAAGACACATGGAAACTAGTAATTCCTCAATCATTAGAAAATCAAATCATCAAAGATTACCATGTGAGATACGGCCACATGGAAACAATCAAAATGGTAAAAGCTTTAGAGGAAGATTTGTTCATAAAAAATCTTACAAGAAAAGTGAATAAAAACATAAAAACCTGCACATTGTGTCAGATGGTCAAAACCAATAACGAAAGGAAGAATGGAACGATGATACCCATCACATCAAGTGCCAAACTAGAGAAGGTGTTCCTCGACATATGTGGACCATTCCCACGTAGCGGAGGAAAACATGGATACAAGTTCATTGTGATCATACTTGACCATTACACCAAGTACACCAAATTATACGCTATAAACAGAGCCACAACAAAGAAAATATTAGATATTATTAAAAATAAATACATGTCAGAGATTGGAAAACCGTACATGATAATAACCGGTCATGGAACGCAGTTTAAGGGAAGAAGGTGGAGAGAAGAATTACTAAAACTAAACATTAAAACATATAAAACTTCAGTATACCACTCTAGTAGTAATCCTGCAGAAAGAATGTTGAGAGAGGTGGGACACATTTTGAGAACTTATTGTCATAATAACCAGAGAGAATGGTACAAATATTTATCTTCAACCGAAGTGTTTTTAAATATCAGCTATCACCAATTTACTGAAAATACACCCTACTTAATGATGTTCGAGAGGAAGCCAAATAAAGAAATCCAAGAGATAACAGAATTCCCAAAAAACCCAGAAGAACCGTATGATAAAAACAAATGGTACAGCCTAATAATGGAAAAGATTGAGAAACAAAAGGCCAAATATGCAAAAAACCAACCCAAAATAATCAAATATAAAGAGGGAGAAAAAAATATTAATTAAAAATCGTGAACTGCCAAGTACAATGGAAGGTATAGCAAAGAAATTATTATTGCTATATACTGGTCCGTATATCATCACAAGAGATAATGGTAATAATACTTACCAGATAAGCAATATAAATACAAGAAAATAAAGGGAGTTTATAACCAAACTTCGATAAAAAAGTTTTACAGTCTAATAAAAGATTGATATATGAAGTATGAAGTAAAAAAGTGAGATAATAAGGAATAAGTTACACACATTCCTATATAATATAAATGTAAGAATCACAAACTTACGATTATAATTAAACAAAAAATAACTAAAAAGGAATACGCTACAAACATTCCTTTAAAGTAAGAGAATTAACTTACCAAAGAATTATAAAAAATGATATTTAATACAGAATAAAATAAACAAAAGTAAAATCAAGCTCAAACTACTGAGATAAATACTGAAATTATAATGAATCAAAAGTATTCTAAGAAAAAAAAAAAGAAATGTGAACTGGTACAAGGAAGAGAGAGAAATTGTATATAAAACCAATATACAGATATGGCTAAAGCAGAATCTTGCTAAATGACTAAGAAAAGAATAAAAAATGTCTAAGACAATTAAAATGATCACAACGAGCATTGAAAACAAAATAATGAAAAGTGAGATATGATGAAATTAACATATGAATAAATATAAAAACAATCAAGTGTATGAGCAGATGATAGTGTATAGTTAAGGTATAGCGGAAGGAAGAATGAGTAAAAGGCCAAAGTGATCTAAAAACAAACCATAAGGTGGACAATCCCAAAGTATATTATTATATTATATTATTATTATTATTATTGATTTAAGTCACAAGTTGACAAAGAAGGTATTTAAGATTGACTGTTGAAAAGTCCAGCAATCCAAATAAACTGAGCAGAGATGATGTGCCTCTGGTCTCAGAAAAATGAGTAGTAATGGGAGAAACCAACTACTATAAAGATAGGGAAAAAATTGTGTATGAGGGAAAATGCACCAATGGAAATAAATAAAAACAGATCCAAATAAAATGGAATGAATTAAGTAAGAAGAGAAATGAAGAATGGAGAAACAAATAAGAAAGAAAAGGAAAAAGGTTATCTATAACCGATAATTTCATAAAAAACTATGCTAGTGTTTTATTAAAATGATCAATTTTAGAGGAGAGGCATTATGTTACAACACAAATAAGCCAAACCCCGTACCAGGGATAAAAAAGATAATTCTTAATATAAAAATACTTCATATAAAATAAAATGTTTAAAAATGAATAAAATACAAATATTATGACACGACGAACGACGATATTACCCAACCCAAGTGATTGACCCAACAACAAAAACCCAAAGAAGGGAACCACGAAACATACTCAAGAAAAAAAAGGTGATTGACCAAACAATTATGAACTAACAAAGGAAGATAAGAAACCAGAACTAAAGAAGAATCAAAGGAAGGGAACAAATCCCTACGACTAAATAGAAATCAAACCAGATGAGAAGAGGAGAACCGAACCAAGATGAAGACAATTGAAGAAGATGAAGAAGAGGAAGAATGAAGAGGAGACAGATTAAACCCAAGGGGAAACTAACACACATATAAAGGGGAAAAATAGTAGACTCAAGGATAGAATGCTGTAAATAAACCCCAAATAATTATCCATTAATGAAACAGATAGTATTGTTATAATTGAATTAACTTATGTACCTATTTTAAAAACAAAAGACAATTGTAAAGTAACGTAGTGTAGAAAAGTACACTAACACAATTAGGAAGGTTAGATTTAACAAAAAATAAATAACCTAATATTATTAATAATAAATATTATGCTGTAAAGAAATAGTGAGAAATAATAGGAGAAAAGTATAGGGATTACCCATTAAATAACACTCAATACAAACAGTGAACCAGAGTAAAGTGCAATAGTGAAAGTGTAAATACCCTAAAAATAGTGAAAGTGTATCAGTGATGAACCTCTATTAATTAAAGGTGAAGGTGATACAGGGAAATAGTTATGTTAAGCAATAAAAATGTAATGATAAGTAAGAAAACACTTTATAAAGCATTGATAAACAATCAATGATTTGAGTGATCTTGTACACATTTATATAATTAAAAATAATTAAAAGTAATATTTCAAATAAATGTAAAAGAAGCATGTAATATTATTCAGGGAGAAGGCCCAGACAAAAACAGTTTGTATTAACATGGTATGGAGGAGATAGTAGTATAGAAATAAGGTTTTGTTTTAAAATTAAGACTACAATGAATAAAACACCCCATGTTGAAAGGGGAAATAACTTTCATAAATTTGCAAGAAGTGATGGATGTTTATCACTCAAGGTAGTAACAAAAGAAAGAAATTAATGTTAAAACTAACAATAACTAGCAACTTGTAAAGAATAGTTTGGTTCAATGTTATGAAGAGGATATGGCTGAAGGGAACTTGCAGTCCATAAGCCTAATTGTTATATTTTAAAATATGTGTAATGAAAGCTGTATTAAATAACAATTAAAACACAAACAGGATGAACGCACAACACAAACAAATATGATAACTAAGTGAAGCCCATCAGGCTGAATTCAAAATGTAATTTAAAAGAAATCCACCAAAAACCATCATGGCTAATCTTGGCTATGAAAACATCTAACTGACAGACACACTCAAATGTCAATTGTAACAATTTCGCGAGAAACTTTACTAATCTAAGACCAGTAAATGGCCAGTAATTATATGTAAATCATTTTAAAACAGAAATGTTATTATAAAAGTTTAAGTTAAGAAAGATATGTAATTTATCAAATGTCAAATATTTAGACTAAAGTTAATGTATAACAGAATATGACCTTATGAGGTATCATTGTAAACTTTGAAAGGAAAGAAATATAATAGTGATATCATTTATTACCCCAAAGGAACTATAAAGGAATAAAACCATTAGGAAAATACTTAATAAATTTGAATAAAAAATTCAAATCTCTTAACAATGCTTTTGAAAGAGGAATTAACCAATCCAAGGAGTGATGTTACCATAGTAACGGGCCGTTGAAGGCTAATTTTCCGTTAAATCTATTAGACTTGAAGAAACGACGCGTGGGTAAGCGGCACGCAAATTGTGATGATAAAAATTTTACTTTAAATAGTTACAAAAAGTTTCGGAAGTTAATCTCGATAACCAAAGACGAATAGATGCCGACCTAACAAGATTTAACGATGTCCTGGAACCAAATACGAATAAATTAGTTAACCGAAATCCAAGACAAGTTTGAAAAAGATGTCCGAAGACTAAAACCAGTCCAAATTTGCAGAATATCCACTACCCCAGATGCCAACACATCAACACTATCTGAACTGATAAGTATCGAATAAATTCCTTAATCCCAAAAAGCCAAATTACTTTAAATATTTTTCAAATGATCAAATTTCTCACTATCGAACAAATATCATTTTCTTTCAAAGGTTTTAATGCATAATTTACTTATGTAAAAACATTTTATTAATCAAAACATAACCTCGCATAAGAGTGCTACTTTGTAACAAAAATACGACACTACCGAACAATTTGTAAAAACACATTATACTTTCTAAGTACGTATAAGGTATGGTAGTGTACTTTTTTAATGTAACCAACGTTTATGTCTTATTTCATAATCCAAAGAACCCCAGATGTTGAACAGATTAATATATTGTATGTAACTGTAGCCATAGCGGCAGAGAAATAATTTGTTTTCAGATCGATTTGCCAACCTTGAGATATTTGTGTTTCATGTTATAAACCGGAGCAATTTGTCATCAAAACATTTATAATCCTTTTGTCATATTAATTAATGACTGAATTTGTATTAAAATCACAGTACAGAGTATTACTATCTTTTTATTTCATAGGACGTTGTAGAGTATATGTGTGTTAGCAAGTTTTATTCAATAACCAACTAGCGCTCGTCACGAGTGGTCAAGACGGCAACCTGTATAGCGGCGGGAACCATTCGAACGCTCCAGCTGTCAATGCTAATAACACGTATCATCTTATAATTTAAATATTTTAATTGTTTTGATAGAAACAATTTGGCGCCACCCAGGATTCGCAACCCCTATGAATTAACAGGTAGGTTGTACTGGTAATTTTGACAACGCTACAGACCCCAGTAGCGACTTCGATTAATGTAACGACCGGTGTGAGGCAAACACACTACATTCACACTAATACACATAATAAACAAGTGTGAACACATTTCAACAGGTACGCAACCGATTGTCTCGTTACATATTGGCAACCAGCAACGTGAGGCTAGAAAGAATAACTAGCAGCGGTTATGAATAGACACGGTATGGTTACGAGGCTCAAAGGTAAGGCAGCATTAAACCAAGAAGAAAACCAAGAAGAAATGGAAGAAGTTGAGGAAGTAGAAGTTGAGGAAACAACTGGAGAACTGTCGGAAGAACATCCACAGGAGGACCAACTGGAAAACCCAAATCCACCCCAACCAGAACAGGAAATGGAAATAATGACAGGGGACCAACCTACTGAACCCACTCAGAAAGAAGACCTGAGCACGCAGGAGATGTTCAGGAAAATGATGGAACAATTCGGGCAAATGAACAGGAGCCAGGAAGAATTGAATAAAAAATTAGAGTCGGACAAGGAAGAGTTGAATAAAAAATTAGCGTCAGACAAGGAAGATTTGAATAAAAAATTGGAAAAACTGGACCTAAACAGTGAAGAATTGAAGAAGCAAATGAAGGAGAGCATAGAATTCCTGAATAACAAAATAGAGAGCAACCATGAAGACTGGAAGAGAAGTCAGGAGGCACTGGAAAAGAAGAGCGAGGAGCTGAAGAAAAAGATCAAGAAGGATCTGGAGATAGTAAATAAAAAGATGGAAAATAATAATGTTATTCTCCAACGGAAAATAGAGGAAGAAAGTGAGAAAACCAAGGAGGAATGGAAGCAACAGCTAGTCGAATGTCGAGAGGAGATCAGGCAAACGGTAACGGAGACCAACGAAACAGTGATACAAATCCGAGAAGAATTGAATAATAAAATAAGCAATGTCGAGGAGGAAGGTAAATTGAGAGCGACAGAATTCTACCAAGTCCTTACCGAAGGGTGCCAGAAGAACAAACAGGAGGTGGTCAAGGAACTGGAGGGGAGGCACCAAGAGATACAGATAGATGTAAACAATCGTGTGGAGAAGGTATACACCGTCATCGATAAGCTAGACGGAATGACCAGAGAAAACAGAGAGAAAATCCAGGGGATAAGTATACGGGAGAAACAAATGCAAGAAGAGCTAGATGCATTAAGAGAGAAACCTTATAATAGCACACAGATCATAACCAGTGAAAATCGAGAAATAATTAATTTCCGCAGCTACCGGAGGAACCCGATAGAATTCCTCAAACAGGTAGAAGAGCTGATAGAAAAAAATAGAGAAACCAGGTGGTCCAGTGTGAGAAGTATGATAGACGAAATGTTCCGAGACACCCATGACAACTGGTGGACGGCCACTCGACCTGAGATCAACGACACACAAGAGTTTAAGAGACAATTCCGGGAGAAATATTGGTCCAAGTCCACACAGAATGTGGTCCGCAATGATATCAGTAATGGAAGATACGAGTCACAAGGAGGACACACTTTAACATCCTACTTTTTGGGAAAAGTATGTTTAGCCAGAAATTTAGAACCCAAGATACCCGAGGAGTCTCTGGTAATACAGCTGGGTTATCATTACGAAGAAGCAATACAGAAGGCCAGAAGGCAAGGACAGATAAAAACAATTCAAGGAATGGCTAGTCTATTGGAGGACCTGGAGAATGGTGGTCAATACCAAAAAAACCGGATCATGAACCAACGGTACAACAAGTGGAATGAACATAATAATACGACCAATTTCAATGTACCATACAATCATCCACAAAACAATAACCGGAATAACTGGGGCCGAAACCATAATAATAACAATGAAGAACAGCTATTCAATAGAAATACCCAGAATCATTCTCCGAATAATCAGCCTGGTAACAGAGGTCAACAAAACCATCGTCAAGGGAATCAAGACAACAATAGAAACAGCCCAAATAATAACCGACCGAATGATAGTTACAGAGGAGCTGAACCTGAACAACGCACCAATGGTCACCCCAACGACCATAACTACTACGGCAACCGGTATCATCCTAGTTACCAGTACAACCGGGGACCCGGGGGTAATCCAAATAGAAGCGACGGCCGACGTCACGTAAATTTCATCAGTGGGAGAAGGCAGAATAACCACAGAAGATATAACCCGAATTGGCACCCAGACTCATGGTACCACATGTCCAATAATAATAACAATCAACCATCAGTGAGCAGGAACAATGAACCACTTCAGAATGGAAACAACCAGCAACAAGTGCTGAACAATGAAACGAACGACCAGTCAAATAACCTGGCCGTCAGCCAGCAACCACCTTTAAACTAAACGGGTCAGTGAAAAAGTATGAACGCCCTTCACATGACCAATCACTTGGGTTGATACGTCGAACAATGTCAGATAAGGAAACCAAAGTAATTACGATAATATACAACAATTATTTAAAGGATATTCGAGAGGAACTTCTCGAAGAAGAGGCCAAACAATTACCACAAAATAATAGTGAAATTGTTCACATCAAGGCGACAATAAACGGCACAATAACCATTATCATGGTGGATACGGGGTCAAATATCTCTCTAATCAACCAGCCTGAATTAGAACGAATTCAAGCTCACTCTCGAACACCAATCCCTACACTGCCAATAAATAATATAATCATCATTGGCGCAACTGGTAAACAGAACAAAACGGTGAGAAAACAAGTATCATTGGAGTTAGATAATCAAGAATCAACCATCCCTATTATATTTCTCGTGGCAAGTGGGCTACCATTCAACATGCTTATCGGATGTGATGTATTAAGAAGGTATTCAGCAGTAATAAACCTGCAGAAGGGAGTCGTGTTGCTCACTTCGGAACAAGGAACCTGGTCCGCAAACATTATAAATTGTATGTCAACTCCAATTGCTCTGAGCCAAGACCCAGGATTGAAGAGTTATTATTGTCAGAGGCGTGAACCACCTATCACCATGGCCGAGGGAGGAGGAACGCAAAGCCTTGTGGAAACAGAAATTGGAAGAGATCATAACCTTCCAAAGAGAACGGCCTCTACAAGAAATTAGTGAGCAACAGTCTAAAAAACTAATTGCAATTTATAACGACTATCGGCATGTCTTTTCAAACACCCCAGGAAAAGTTAAAGGATACCAGTGTAAAATTAGTTTCAGAGAACCGGTAGACTTCCACAGGAAATCATATCCCATAGCACATTCCCTGAAAAATGAAGTCAGGATGGAGATAAATAGAATGATTGCTGAAGATATTATTGAGTATAGCCAATCTCAATATACCAGCCCCATAGTAGCCATACCCAAGAAAAATGGCAAGGTACAAATTTGCTTGGACGCCCGAGAAATAAATAAAATGATTTTCAATGACCGAACCTCACCGGGAGAGATAGAAGAAATTCTGAAGAGATTTCATGGGATAAGATATATTAGCACCTGGGATACTGTATGTGGGTACTGGCAGGTGGAGCTGCACCTACACAGTAGGCAGTACATGGCTTTCATATTTGACGGTAGAAATTACCAGTTCAAAAGGTTACCATTTGGACTCATCAATTCAGTAGCAGTGTTCGTAAAGTGCATGGACCAAGTGTTGGGTCAAGAGGCACTGGAATTCACCAGTGTACGTTGACGACCTGCTTATCACGTCATCAAACTGGGACGAACACTGCGAAAGAGTCAAACATGTATTGGAAAAATTATCCAACAACAATATTACCCTTAAATTGGACAAATCGAAGTTTATTGCAAAAGAAGTGAAGTTCTTAGGATTCAACCTGACCGAGAAGGGAATCTCTCCATCCCAAGAGAAGGTTGAAGCCATACAAAATTTCCCATCACCGAGAAACAAAAAACAATTGCAATCCTTCCTAGGAGTATGTAACTACTATAGGAAGTTTCAAACCAACTACTCCCACCTAACAGCAAAATTTTCCAAACAACTCTCTTCGAAAGAAAAGTGGATGTGGGGAGCGGAACAAGAGGAAGTGCTCAAATTAATTAAACAAAAATTTGTTGATACTGTTATATTACACCACCCCAATTTTGAAAAACCGTTCTACCTAAACTGCGATGCTAGTGATGTAAGTCTAGGCGCTGAGCTGTACCAGGAAGACGAAGATGGAAATCACCTGGTCATTAGTTTCGCCAGCCGAATACTAAATAGTTGCGAGCGTAACTACAATGTTACAGAAAAAGAGTTGCTCAGCATAGTATTCGCGTGCGGCAAGTTTAGGACGTACATACTAGGATATCCTATCACGGTCCGAAGCGATCATAAATCAATATCGTTTCTCAAACAGTGTAAGTTGAGTCATGGCCGACTTACTCGATGGATACTTGCTCTGCAAGAATACCACATTACATGGGAGTATATTCCAGGACAAAAAAACATAGTGGCTGACGTATTATCCAGAATAAATGTAGTAAATCAGACATTTGAAGGAGAAAAGGGGAAGATAGCAAAAGTGTATTATATATTGAAAGAAGGAAAGACCTGGAAAATATTGTAAACCAAATAGTGTTGCAACAAGAGCAAGATACCAAAATATCCAACATCAGAAAAAGACTGATGGAGTCTGAAGCAATTATTAACAAATTTTACTGTGTATACAATGATATCTTATTTATAAAAACAAAAAAGAACCAAGACACATGGAAACTAGTAATTCCTCAATCATTAG
The DNA here is from genome assembly GCA_034769895.1 of Magicicada septendecula. Classification (NCBI taxonomy): domain Eukaryota; kingdom Metazoa; phylum Arthropoda; class Insecta; order Hemiptera; family Cicadidae; genus Magicicada; species Magicicada septendecula. The sequence goes on from CM068368.1 coordinate 616,810,263, forward strand.
AAAATCAAATCATCAAATATTACCATGTGAGATACGGCCACATGGAAACAATCAAAATGGTAAAAGCTTTAGAGGAAGATTTGTTCATAAAAAATCTTACAAGAAAAGTGAATAAAAACATAAAAACCTGCACATTGTGTCAGATGGTCAAAACCAATAACGAAAGGAAGAATGGAACGATGATACCCATCACATCAAGTGCCAAACTAGAGAAGGTGTTCCTCGACATATGTGGACCATTCCCACGTAGCGGAGGAAAACATGGATACAAGTTCATTGTGATCATACTTGACCATTACACCAAGTACACCAAATTATACGCTATAAACAGAGCCACAACAAAGAAAATATTAGATATTATTAAAAATAAATACATGTCAGAGATTGGAAAACCGTACATGATAATAACCGGTCATGGAACGCAGTTTAAGGGAAGAAGGTGGAGAGAAGAATTACTAAAACTAAACATTAAAACATATAAAACTTCAGTATACCACTCTAGTAGTAATCCTGCAGAAAGAATGTTGAGAGAGGTGGGACACATTTTGAGAACTTATTGTCATAATAACCAGAGAGAATGGTACAAATATTTATCTTCAACCGAAGTGTTTTTAAATATCAGCTATCACCAATTTACTGAAAATACACCCTACTTAATGATGTTCGAGAGGAAGCCAAATAAAGAAATCCAAGAGATAACAGAATTCCCAAAAAACCCAGAAGAACCGTATGATAAAAACAAATGGTACAGCCTAATAATGGAAAAGATTGAGAAACAAAAGGCCAAATATGCAAAAAACCAACCCAAAATAATCAAATATAAAGAGGGAGAAAAAAATATTAATTAAAAATCGTGAACTGCCAAGTACAATGGAAGGTATAGCAAAGAAATTATTATTGCTATATACTGGTCCGTATATCATCACAAGAGATAATGGTAATAATACTTACCAGATAAGCAATATAAATACAAGAAAATAAAGGGAGTTTATAACCAAACTTCGATAAAAAAGTTTTACAGTCTAATAAAAGATTGATATATGAAGTATGAAGTAAAAAAGTGAGATAATAAGGAATAAGTTACACACATTCCTATATAATATAAATGTAAGAATCACAAACTTACGATTATAATTAAACAAAAAATAACTAAAAAGGAATACGCTACAAACATTCCTTTAAAGTAAGAGAATTAACTTACCAAAGAATTATAAAAAATGATATTTAATACAGAATAAAATAAACAAAAGTAAAATCAAGCTCAAACTACTGAGATAAATACTGAAATTATAATGAATCAAAAGTATTCTAAGAAAAAAAAAAAGAAATGTGAACTGGTACAAGGAAGAGAGAGAAATTGTATATAAAACCAATATACAGATATGGCTAAAGCAGAATCTTGCTAAATGACTAAGAAAACAATAAAAAATGTCTAAGACAATTAAAATGATCACAACGAGCATTGAAAACAAAATAATGAAAAGTGAGATATGATGAAATTAACATATGAATAAATATAAAAACAATCAAGTGTATGAGCAGATGATAGTGTATAGTTAAGGTATAGCGGAAGGAAGAATGAGTAAAAGGCCAAAGTGATCTAAAAACAAACCATAAGGTGGACAATCCCAAAGTATATTATTATATTATATTATTATTATTATTATTGATTTAAGTCACAAGTTGACAAAGAAGGTATTTAAGATTGACTGTTGAAAAGTCCAGCAATCCAAATAAACTGAGCAGAGATGATGTGCCTCTGGTCTCAGAAAAATGAGTAGTAATGGGAGAAACCAACTACTATAAAGATAGGGAAAAAATTGTGTATGAGGGAAAATGCACCAATGGAAATAAATAAAAACAGATCCAAATAAAATGGAATGAATTAAGTAAGAAGAGAAATGAAGAATGGAGAAACAAATAAGAAAGAAAAGGAAAAAGGTTATCTATAACCGATAATTTCATAAAAAACTATGCTAGTGTTTTATTAAAATGATCAATTTTAGAGGAGAGGCATTATGTTACAACACAAATAAGCCAAACCCCGTACCAGGGATAAAAAAGATAATTCTTAATATAAAAATACTTCATATAAAATAAAATGTTTAAAAATGAATAAAATACAAATATTATGACACGACGAACGACGATATTACCCAACCCAAGTGATTGACCCAACAACAAAAACCCAAAGAAGGGAACCACGAAACATACTCAAGAAAAAAAAGGTGATTGACCAAACAATTATGAACTAACAAAGGAAGATAAAAAACCAGAACTAAAGAAGAATCAAAGGAAGGGAACAAATCCCTACGACTAAATAGAAATCAAACCAGATGAGAAGAGGAGAACCGAACCAAGATGAAGACAATTGAAGAAGATGAAGAAGAGGAAGAATGAAGAGGAGACAGATTAAACCCAAGGGGAAACTAACACACATATAAAGGGGAAAAATAGTAGACTCAAGGATAGAATGCTGTAAATAAACCCCAAATAATTATCCATTAATGAAACAGATAGTATTGTTATAATTGAATTAACTTATGTACCTATTTTAAAAACAAAAGACAATTGTAAAGTAACGTAGTGTAGAAAAGTACACTAACACAATTAGGAAGGTTAGATTTAACAAAAAATAAATAACCTAATATTATTAATAATAAATATTATGCTGTAAAGAAATAGTGAGAAATAATAGGAGAAAAGTATAGGGATTACCCATTAAATAACACTCAATACAAACAGTGAACCAGAGTAAAGTGCAATAGTGAAAGTGTAAATACCCTAAAAATAGTGAAAGTGTATCAGTGATGAACCTCTATTAATTAAAGGTGAAGGTGATACAGGGAAATAGTTATGTTAAGCAATAAAAATGTAATGATAAGTAAGAAAACACTTTATAAAGCATTGATAAACAATCAATGATTTGAGTGATCTTGTACACATTTATATAATTAAAAATAATTAAAAGTAATATTTCAAATAAATGTAAAAGAAGCATGTAATATTATTCAGGGAGAAGGCCCAGACAAAAACAGTTTGTATTAACATGGTATGGAGGAGATAGTAGTATAGAAATAAGGTTTTGTTTTAAAATTAAGACTACAATGAATAAAACACCCCATGTTGAAAGGGGAAATAACTTTCATAAATTTGCAAGAAGTGATGGATGTTTATCACTCAAGGTAGTAACAAAAGAAAGAAATTAATGTTAAAACTAACAATAACTAGCAACTTGTAAAGAATAGTTTGGTTCAATGTTATGAAGAGGATATGGCTGAAGGGAACTTGCAGTCCATAAGCCTAATTGTTATATTTTAAAATATGTGTAATGAAAGCTGTATTAAATAACAATTAAAACACAAACAGGATGAACGCACAACACAAACAAATATGATAACTAAGTGAAGCCCATCAGGCTGAATTCAAAATGTAATTTAAAAGAAATCCACCAAAAACCATCATGGCTAATCTTGGCTATGAAAACATCTAACTGACAGACACACTCAAATGTCAATTGTAACAATTTCGCGAGAAACTTTACTAATCTAAGACCAGTAAATGGCCAGTAATTATATGTAAATCATTTTAAAACAGAAATGTTATTATAAAAGTTTAAGTTAAGAAAGATATGTAATTTATCAAATGTCAAATATTTAGACTAAAGTTAATGTATAACAGAATATGACCTTATGAGGTATCATTGTAAACTTTGAAAGGAAAGAAATATAATAGTGATATCATTTATTACCCCAAAGGAACTATAAAGGAATAAAACCATTAGGAAAATACTTAATAAATTTGAATAAAAAATTCAAATCTCTTAACAATGCTTTTGAAAGAGGAATTAACCAATCCAAGGAGTGATGTTACCATAGTAACGGGCCGTTGAAGGCTAATTTTCCGTTAAATCTATTAGACTTGAAGAAACGACGCGTGGGTAAGCGGCACGCAAATTGTGATGATAAAAATTTTACTTTAAATAGTTACAAAAAGTTTCGGAAGTTAATCTCGATAACCAAAGACGAATAGATGCCGACCTAACAAGATTTAACGATGTCCTGGAACCAAATACGAATAAATTAGTTAACCGAAATCCAAGACAAGTTTGAAAAAGATGTCCGAAGACTAAAACCAGTCCAAATTTGCAGAATATCCACTACCCCAGATGCCAACACATCAACACTATCTGAACTGATAAGTATCGAATAAATTCCTTAATCCCAAAAAGCCAAATTACTTTAAATATTTTTCAAATGATCAAATTTCTCACTATCGAACAAATATCATTTTCTTTCAAAGGTTTTAATGCATAATTTACTTACGTAAAAACATTTTATTAATCAAAACATAACCTCGCATAAGAGTGCTACTTTGTAACAAAAATACGACACTACCGAACAATTTGTAAAAACACATTATACTTTCTAAGTACGTATAAGGTATGGTAGTGTACTTTTTTAATGTAACCAACGTTTATGTCTTATTTCATAATCCAAAGAACCCCAGATGTTGAACAGATTAATATATTGTATGTAACTGTAGCCATAGCGGCAGAGAAATAATTTGTTTTCAGATCGATTTGCCAACCTTGAGATATTTGTGTTTCATGTTATAAACCGGAGCAATTTGTCATCAAAACATTTATAATCCTTTTGTCATATTAATTAATGACTGAATTTGTATTAAAATCACAGTACAGAGTATTACTATCTTTTTATTTCATAGGACGTTGTAGAGTATATGTGTGTTAGCAAGTTTTATTCAATAACCAACTAGCGCTCGTCACGAGTGGTCAAGACGGCAACCTGTATAGCGGCGGGAACCATTCGAACGCTCCAGCTGTCAATGCTAATAACACGTATCATCTTATAATTTAAATATTTTAATTGTTTTGATAGAAACAATTTGGCGCCACCCAGGATTCGCAACCCCTATGAATTAACAGGTAGGTTGTACTGGTAATTTTGACAACGCTACAGACCCCAGTAGCGACTTCGATTAATGTAACGACCGGTGTGAGGCAAACACACTACATTCACACTAATACACATAATAAACAAGTGTGAACACATTTCAACAGGTACGCAACCGATTGTCTCGTTACATATTGGCAACCAGCAACGTGAGGCTAGAAAGAATAACTAGCAGCGGTTATGAATAGACACGGTATGGTTACGAGGCTCAAAGGTAAGGCAGCATTAAACCAAGAAGAAAACCAAGAAGAAATGGAAGAAGTTGAGGAAGTAGAAGTTGAGGAAACAACTGGAGAACTGTCGGAAGAACATCCACAGGAGGACCAACTGGAAAACCCAAATCCACCCCAACCAGAACAGGAAATGGAAATAATGACAGGGGACCAACCTACTGAACCCACTCAGAAAGAAGACCTGAGCACGCAGGAGATGTTCAGGAAAATGATGGAACAATTCGGGCAAATGAACAGGAGCCAGGAAGAATTGAATAAAAAATTAGAGTCGGACAAGGAAGAGTTGAATAAAAAATTAGCGTCAGACAAGGAAGATTTGAATAAAAAATTGGAAAAACTGGACCTAAACAGTGAAGAATTGAAGAAGCAAATGAAGGAGAGCATAGAATTCCTGAATAACAAAATAGAGAGCAACCATGAAGACTGGAAGAGAAGTCAGGAGGCACTGGAAAAGAAGAGCGAGGAGCTGAAGAAAAAGATCAAGAAGGATCTGGAGATAGTAAATAAAAAGATGGAAAATAATAATGTTATTCTCCAACGGAAAATAGAGGAAGAAAGTGAGAAAACCAAGGAGGAATGGAAGCAACAGCTAGTCGAATGTCGAGAGGAGATCAGGCAAACGGTAACGGAGACCAACGAAACAGTGATACAAATCCGAGAAGAATTGAATAATAAAATAAGCAATGTCGAGGAGGAAGGTAAATTGAGAGCGACAGAATTCTACCAAGTCCTTACCGAAGGGTGCCAGAAGAACAAACAGGAGGTGGTCAAGGAACTGGAGGGGAGGCACCAAGAGATACAGATAGATGTAAACAATCGTGTGGAGAAGGTATACACCGTCATCGATAAGCTAGACGGAATGACCAGAGAAAACAGAGAGAAAATCCAGGGGATAAGTATACGGGAGAAACAAATGCAAGAAGAGCTAGATGCATTAAGAGAGAAACCTTATAATAGCACACAGATCATAACCAGTGAAAATCGAGAAATAATTAATTTCCGCAGCTACCGGAGGAACCCGATAGAATTCCTCAAACAGGTAGAAGAGCTGATAGAAAAAAATAGAGAAACCAGGTGGTCCAGTGTGAGAAGTATGATAGACGAAATGTTCCGAGACACCCATGACAACTGGTGGACGGCCACTCGACCTGAGATCAACGACACACAAGAGTTTAAGAGACAATTCCGGGAGAAATATTGGTCCAAGTCCACACAGAATGTGGTCCGCAATGATATCAGTAATGGAAGATACGAGTCACAAGGAGGACACACTTTAACATCCTACTTTTTGGGAAAAGTATGTTTAGCCAGAAATTTAGAACCCAAGATACCCGAGGAGTCTCTGGTAATACAGCTGGGTTATCATTACGAAGAAGCAATACAGAAGGCCAGAAGGCAAGGACAGATAAAAACAATTCAAGGAATGGCTAGTCTATTGGAGGACCTGGAGAATGGTGGTCAATACCAAAAAAACCGGATCATGAACCAACGGTACAACAAGTGGAATGAACATAATAATACGACCAATTTCAATGTACCATACAATCATCCACAAAACAATAACCGGAATAACTGGGGCCGAAACCATAATAATAACAATGAAGAACAGCTATTCAATAGAAATACCCAGAATCATTCTCCGAATAATCAGCCTGGTAACAGAGGTCAACAAAACCATCGTCAAGGGAATCAAGACAACAATAGAAACAGCCCAAATAATAACCGACCGAATGATAGTTACAGAGGAGCTGAACCTGAACAACGCACCAATGGTCACCCCAACGACCATAACTACTACGGCAACCGGTATCATCCTAGTTACCAGTACAACCGGGGACCCGGGGGTAATCCAAATAGAAGCGACGGCCGACGTCACGTAAATTTCATCAGTGGGAGAAGGCAGAATAACCACAGAAGATATAACCCGAATTGGCACCCAGACTCATGGTACCACATGTCCAATAATAATAACAATCAACCATCAGTGAGCAGGAACAATGAACCACTTCAGAATGGAAACAACCAGCAACAAGTGCTGAACAATGAAACGAACGACCAGTCAAATAACCTGGCCGTCAGCCAGCAACCACCTTTAAACTAAACGGGTCAGTGAAAAAGTATGAACGCCCTTCACATGACCAATCACTTGGGTTGATACGTCGAACAATGTCAGATAAGGAAACCAAAGTAATTACGATAATATACAACAATTATTTAAAGGATATTCGAGAGGAACTTCTCGAAGAAGAGGCCAAACAATTACCACAAAATAATAGTGAAATTGTTCACATCAAGGCGACAATAAACGGCACAATAACCATTATCATGGTGGATACGGGGTCAAATATCTCTCTAATCAACCAGCCTGAATTAGAACGAATTCAAGCTCACTCTCGAACACCAATCCCTACACTGCCAATAAATAATATAATCATCATTGGCGCAACTGGTAAACAGAACAAAACGGTGAGAAAACAAGTATCATTGGAGTTAGATAATCAAGAATCAACCATCCCTATTATATTTCTCGTGGCAAGTGGGCTACCATTCAACATGCTTATCGGATGTGATGTATTAAGAAGGTATTCAGCAGTAATAAACCTGCAGAAGGGAGTCGTGTTGCTCACTTCGGAACAAGGAACCTGGTCCGCAAACATTATAAATTGTATGTCAACTCCAATTGCTCTGAGCCAAGACCCAGGATTGAAGAGTTATTATTGTCAGAGGCGTGAACCACCTATCACCATGGCCGAGGGAGGAGGAACGCAAAGCCTTGTGGAAACAGAAATTGGAAGAGATCATAACCTTCCAAAGAGAACGGCCTCTACAAGAAATTAGTGAGCAACAGTCTAAAAAACTAATTGCAATTTATAACGACTATCGGCATGTCTTTTCAAACACCCCAGGAAAAGTTAAAGGATACCAGTGTAAAATTAGTTTCAGAGAACCGGTAGACTTCCACAGGAAATCATATCCCATAGCACATTCCCTGAAAAATGAAGTCAGGATGGAGATAAATAGAATGATTGCTGAAGATATTATTGAGTATAGCCAATCTCAATATACCAGCCCCATAGTAGCCATACCCAAGAAAAATGGCAAGGTACAAATTTGCTTGGACGCCCGAGAAATAAATAAAATGATTTTCAATGACCGAACCTCACCGGGAGAGATAGAAGAAATTCTGAAGAGATTTCATGGGATAAGATATATTAGCACCTGGGATACTGTATGTGGGTACTGGCAGGTGGAGCTGCACCCACACAGTAGGCAGTACATGGCTTTCATATTTGACGGTAGAAATTACCAGTTCAAAAGGTTACCATTTGGACTCATCAATTCAGTAGCAGTGTTCGTAAAGTGCATGGACCAAGTGTTGGGTCAAGAGGCACTGGAATTCACCAGTGTACGTTGACGACCTGCTTATCACGTCATCAAACTGGGACGAACACTGCGAAAGAGTCAAACATGTATTGGAAAAATTATCCAACAACAATATTACCCTTAAATTGGACAAATCGAAGTTTATTGCAAAAGAAGTGAAGTTCTTAGGATTCAACCTGACCGAGAAGGGAATCTCTCCATCCCAAGAGAAGGTTGAAGCCATACAAAATTTCCCATCACCGAGAAACAAAAAACAATTGCAATCCTTCCTAGGAGTATGTAACTACTATAGGAAGTTTCAAACCAACTACTCCCACCTAACAGCAAAATTTTCCAAACAACTCTCTTCGAAAGAAAAGTGGATGTGGGGAGCGGAACAAGAGGAAGTGCTCAAATTAATTAAACAAAAATTTGTTGATACTGTTATATTACACCACCCCAATTTTGAAAAACCGTTCTACCTAAACTGCGATGCTAGTGATGTAAGTCTAGGCGCTGAGCTGTACCAGGAAGACGAAGATGGAAATCACCTGGTCATTAGTTTCGCCAGCCGAATACTAAATAGTTGCGAGCGTAACTACAATGTTACAGAAAAAGAGTTGCTCAGCATAGTATTCGCGTGCGGCAAGTTTAGGACGTACATACTAGGATATCCTATCACGGTCCGAAGCGATCATAAATCAATATCGTTTCTCAAACAGTGTAAGTTGAGTCATGGCCGACTTACTCGATGGATACTTGCTCTGCAAGAATACCACATTACATGGGAGTATATTCCAGGACAAAAAAACATAGTGGCTGACGTATTATCCAGAATAAATGTAGTAAATCAGACATTTGAAGGAGAAAAGGGGAAGATAGCAAAAGTGTATTATATATTGAAAGAAGGAAAGACCTGGAAAATATTGTAAACCAAATAGTGTTGCAACAAGAGCAAGATACCAAAATATCCAACATCAGAAAAAGACTGATGGAGTCTGAAGCAATTATTAACAAATTTTACTGTGTATACAATGATATCTTATTTATAAAAACAAAAAAGAACCAAGACACATGGAAACTAGTAATTCCTCAATCATTAGAAAATCAAATCATCAAATATTACCATGTGAGATACGGCCACATGGAAACAATCAAAATGGTAAAAGCTTTAGAGGAAGATTTGTTCATAAAAAATCTTACAAGAAAAGTGAATAAAAACATAAAAACCTGCACATTGTGTCAGATGGTCAAAACCAATAACGAAAGGAAGAATGGAACGATGATACCCATCACATCAAGTGCCAAACTAGAGAAGGTGTTCCTCGACATATGTGGACCATTCCCACGTAGCGGAGGAAAACATGGATACAAGTTCATTGTGATCATACTTGACCATTACACCAAGTACACCAAATTATACGCTATAAACAGAGCCACAACAAAGAAAATATTAGATATTATTAAAAATAAATACATGTCAGAGATTGGAAAACCGTACATGATAATAACCGGTCATGGAACGCAGTTTAAGGGAAGAAGGTGGAGAGAAGAATTACTAAAACTAAACATTAAAACATATAAAACTTCAGTATACCACTCTAGTAGTAATCCCGCAGAAAGAATGTTGAGAGAGGTGGGACACATTTTGAGAACTTATTGTCATAATAACCAGAGAGAATGGTACAAATATTTATCTTCAACCGAAGTGTTTTTAAATATCAGCTATCACCAATTTACTGAAAATACACCCTACTTAATGATGTTCGAGAGGAAGCCAAATAGAGAAATCCAAGAGATAACAGAATTCCCAAAAAACCCAGAAGAACCGTATGATAAAAACAAATGGTACAGCCTAATAATGGAAAAGATTGAGAAACAAAAGGCCAAATATGCAAAAAACCAACCCAAAATAATCAAATATAAAGAGGGAGAAAAAAATATTAATTAAAAATCGTGAACTGCCAAGTACAATGGAAGGTATAGCAAAGAAATTATTATTGCTATATACTGGTCCGTATATCATCACAAGAGATAATGGTAATAATACTTACCAGATAAGCAATATAAATACAAGAAAAATAAAGGGAGTTTATAACCAAACTTCGATAAAAAAGTTTTACAGTCTAATAAAAGATTGATATATGAAGTATGAAGTAAAAAAGTGAGATAATAAGGAATAAGTTACACACATTCCTATATAATATAAATGTAAGAATCACAAACTTACGATTATAATTAAACAAAAAATAACTAAAAAGGAATACGCTACAAACATTCCTTTAAAGTAAGAGAATTAACTTACCAAAGAATTATCAAAAATGATATTTAATACAGAATAAAATAAACAAAAGTAAAATCAAGCTCAAACTACTGAGATAAATACTGAAATTATAATGAATCAAAAGTATTCTAAGAAAAAAAAAAAAGAAATGTGAACTGGTACAAGGAAGAGAGAGAAATTGTATATAAAACCAATATACAGATATGGCTAAAGCAGAATCTTGCTAAATGACTAAGAAAAGAATAAAAAATGTCTAAGACAATTAAAATGATCACAACGAGCATTGAAAACAAAATAATGAAAAGTGAGATATGATGAAATTAACATATGAATAAATATAAAAACAATCAAGTGTATGAGCAGATGATAGTGTATAGTTAAGGTATAGCGGAAGGAAGAATGAGTAAAAGGCCAAAGTGATCTAAAAACAAACCATAAGGTGGACAATCCCAAAGTATATTATTATATTATATTATTATTATTATTGATTTAAGTCACAAGTTGACAAAGAAGGTATTTAAGATTGACTGTTGAAAAGTCCAGCAATCCAAATAAACTGAGCAGAGATGATGTGCCTCTGGTCTCAGAAAAATGAGTAGTAATGGGAGAAACCAACTACTATAAAGATAGGGAAAAAATTGTGTATGAGGGAAAATGCACCAATGGAAATAAATAAAAACAGATCCAAATAAAATGGAATGAATTAAGTAAGAAGAGAAATGAAGAATGGAGAAACAAACAAGAAAGAAAAGGAAAAAGGTTATCTATAACCGATAATTTCATAAAAAACTATGCTAGTGTTTTATTAAAATGATCAATTTTAGAGGAGAGGCATTATGTTACAACACAAATAAGCCAAACCCCGTACCAGGGATAAAAAAGATAATTCTTAATATAAAAATACTTCATATAAAATAAAATGTTTAAAAATGAATAAAATACAAATATTATGACACGACGAACGACGATATTACCCAACCCAAGTGATTGACCCAACAACAAAAACCCAAAGAAGGGAACCACGAAACATACTCAAGAAAAAAAAGGTGATTGACCAAACAATTATGAACTAACAAAGGAAGATAAGAAACCAGAACTAAAGAAGAATCAAAGGAAGGGAACAAATCCCTACGACTAAATAGAAATCAAACCAGATGAGAAGAGGAGAACCGAACCAAGATGAAGACAATTGAAGAAGATGAAGAAGAGGAAGAATGAAGAGGAGACAGATTAAACCCAAGGGGAAACTAACACACATATAAAGGGGAAAAATAGTAGACTCAAGGATAGAATGCTGTAAATAAACCCCAAATAATTATCCATTAATGAAACAGATAGTATTGTTATAATTGAATTAACTTATGTACCTATTTTAAAAACAAAAGACAATTGTAAAGTAACGTAGTGTAGAAAAGTACACTAACACAATTAGGAAGGTTAGATTTAACAAAAAATAAATAACCTAATATTATTAATAATAAATATTATGCTGTAAAGAAATAGTGAGAAATAATAGGAGAAAAGTATAGGGATTACCCATTAAATAACACTCAATACAAACAGTGAACCAGAGTAAAGTGCAATAGTGAAAGTGTAAATACCCTAAAAATAGTGAAAGTGTATCAGTGATGAACCTCTATTAATTAAAGGTGAAGGTGATACAGGGAAATAGTTATGTTAAGCAATAAAAATGTAATGATAAGTAAGAAAACACTTTATAAAGCATTGATAAACAATCAATGATTTGAGTGATCTTGTACACATTTATATAATTAAAAATAATTAAAAGTAATATTTCAAATAAATGTAAAAGAAGCATGTAATATTATTCAGGGAGAAGGCCCAGACAAAAACAGTTTGTATTAACATGGTATGGAGGAGATAGTAGTATAGAAATAAGGTTTTGTTTTAAAATTAAGACTACAATGAATAAAACACCCCATGTTGAAAGGGGAAATAACTTTCATAAATTTGCAAGAAGTGATGGATGTTTATCACTCAAGGTAGTAACAAAAGAAAGAAATTAATGTTAAAACTAACAATAACTAGCAACTTGTAAAGAATAGTTTGGTTCAATGTTATGAAGAGGATATGGCTGAAGGGAACTTGCAGTCCATAAGCCTAATTGTTATATTTTAAAATATGTGTAATGAAAGCTGTATTAAATAACAATTAAAACACAAACAGGATGAACGCACAACACAAACAAATATGATAACTAAGTGAAGCCCATCAGGCTGAATTCAAAATGTAATTTAAAAGAAATCCACCAAAAACCATCATGGCTAATCTTGGCTATGAAAACATCTAACTGACAGACACACTCAAATGTCAATTGTAACAATTTCGCGAGAAACTTTACTAATCTAAGACCAGTAAATGGCCAGTAATTATATGTAAATCATTTTAAAACAGAAATGTTATTATAAAAGTTTAAGTTAAGAAAGATATGTAATTTATCAAATGTCAAATATTTAGACTAAAGTTAATGTATAACAGAATATGACCTTATGAGGTATCATTGTAAACTTTGAAAGGAAAGAAAGATAATAGTGATATCATTTATTACCCCAAAGGAACTATAAAGGAATAAAACCATTAGGAAAATACTTAATAAATTTGAATAAAAAATTCAAATCTCTTAACAATGCTTTTGAAAGAGGAATTAACCAATCCAAGGAGTGATGTTACCATAGTAACGGGCCGTTGAAGGCTAATTTTCCGTTAAATCTATTAGACTTGAAGAAACGACGCGTGGGTAAGCGGCACGCAAATTGTGATGATAAAAATTTTACTTTAAATAGTTACAAAAAGTTTCGGAAGTTAATCTCGATAACCAAAGACGAATAGATGCCGACCTAACAAGATTTAACGATGTCCTGGAACCAAATACGAATAAATTAGTTAACCGAAATCCAAGACAAGTTTGAAAAAGATGTCCGAAGACTAAAACCAGTCCAAATTTGCAGAATATCCACTACCCCAGATGCCAACACATCAACACTATCTGAACTGATAAGTATCGAATAAATTCCTTAATCCCAAAAAGCCAAATTACTTTAAATATTTTTCAAATGATCAAATTTCTCACTATCGAACAAATATCATTTTCTTTCAAAGGTTTTAATGCATAATTTACTTACGTAAAAACATTTTATTAATCAAAACATAACCTCGCATAAGAGTGCTACTTTGTAACAAAAATACGACACTACCGAACAATTTGTAAAAACACATTATACTTTCTAAGTACGTATAAGGTATGGTAGTGTACTTTTTTAATGTAACCAACGTTTATGTCTTATTTCATAATCCAAAGAACCCCAGATGTTGAACAGATTAATATATTGTATGTAACTGTAGCCATAGCGGCAGAGAAATAATTTGTTTTCAGATCGATTTGCCAACCTTGAGATATTTGTGTTTCATGTTATAAACCGGAGCAATTTGTCATCAAAACATTTATAATCCTTTTGTCATATTAATTAATGACTGAATTTGTATTAAAATCACAGTACAGAGTATTACTATCTTTTTATTTCATAGGACGTTGTAGAGTATATGTGTGTTAGCAAGTTTTATTCAATAACCAACTAGCGCTCGTCACGAGTGGTCAAGACGGCAACCTGTATAGCGGCGGGAACCATTCGAACGCTCCAGCTGTCAATGCTAATAACACGTATCATCTTATAATTTAAATATTTTAATTGTTTTGATAGAAACAATTTGGCGCCACCCAGGATTCGCAACCCCTATGAATTAACAGGTAGGTTGTACTGGTAATTTTGACAACGCTACAGACCCCAGTAGCGACTTCGATTAATGTAACGACCGGTGTGAGGCAAACACACTACATTCACACTAATACACATAATAAACAAGTGTGAACACATTTCAACAGGTACGCAACCGATTGTCTCGTTACATATTGGCGACCAGCAACGTGAGGCTAGAAAGAATAACTAGCGGCGGTTATGAATAGACACGGTATGGTTACGAGGCTCAAAGGTAAGGCAGCATTAAACCAAGAAGAAATGGAAGAAGTTGAGGAAGTAGAAGTTGAGGAAACAACTGGAGAACTGTCGGAAGAACATCCACAGGAGGACCAACTGGAAAACCCAAATCCACCCCAACCAGAACAAGAAATGGAAATAATGACAGGGGACCAACCTACTGAACCCACTCAGAAAGAAGACCTGAGCACGCAGGAGATGTTCAGGAAAATGATGGAACAATTCGGGCAAATGAACAGGAGCCAGGAAGAATTGAATAAAAAATTAGAGTCGGACAAGGAAGAGTTGAATAAAAAATTAGCGTCAGACAAGGAAGATTTGAATAAAAAATTGGAAAAACTGGACCTAAACAGTGAAGAATTGAAGAAGCAAATGAAGGAGAGCATAGAATTCCTGAATAACAAAATAGAGAGCAACCATGAAGACTTGAAGAGAAGTCAGGAGGCACTGGAAAAGAAGAGCGAGGAGCTGAAGAAACAGATCAAGAAGGATCTGGAGATAGTAAATAAAAAGATGGAAAATAATAATGTTATTCTCCAACGGAAAATAGAGGAAGAAAGTGAGAAAACCAAGGAGGAATGGAAGCAACAGCTAGTCGAATGTCGAGAGGAGATCAGGCAAACGGTAACGGAGACCAACGAAACAGTGATACAAATCCGAGAAGAACTGAATAATAAAATAAGCAATGTCGAGGAGGAAGGTAAATTGAGAGCGACAGAATTCTACCAAGTCCTTACCGAAGAGTGCCAGAAGAACAAACAGGAGGTGGTCAAGGAACTGGAGGGGAGGCACCAAGAGATACAGATAGATGTAAACAATCGTGTGGAGAAGGTATACACCGTCATCGATAAGCTAGACGGAATGACCAGAGAAAACAGAGAGAAAATCCAGGGGATAAGTATACGGGAGAAACAAATGCAAGAAGAGCTAGATGCATTAAGAGAGAAACCTTATAATAGCACACAGATCATAACCAGTGAAAATCGAGAAATAATTAATTTCCGCAGCTACCGGAGGAACCCGATAGAATTCCTCAAACAGGTAGAAGAGCTGATAGAAAAAAATAGAGAAACCAGGTGGTCCAGTGTGAGAAGTATGATAGACGAAATGTTCCGAGACACCCATGACAACTGGTGGACGGCCACTCGACCTGAGATCAACGACACACAAGAGTTTAAGAGACAATTCCGGGAGAAATATTGGTCCAAGTCCACACAGAATGTGGTCCGCAATGATATCAGTAATGGAAGATACGAGTCACAAGGAGGACACACTTTAACATCCTACTTTTTGGGAAAAGTATGTTTAGCCAGAAATTTAGAACCCAAGATACCTGAGGAGTCTCTGGTAATACAGCTGGGTTATCATTACGAAGAAGCAATACAGAAGGCCAGAAGGCAAGGACAGATAAAAACAATTCAAGGAATGGCTAGTCTATTGGAGGACCTGGAGAATGGTGGTCAATACCGAAAAAACCGGATCATGAACCAACGGTACAACAAGTGGAATGAACATAATAATACGACCAATTTCAATGTACCATACAATCATCCACAAAACAATAACCGGAATAACTGGGGCCGAAACCATAATAATAACAATGAAGAACAGCTATTCAATAGAAATACCCAGAATCATTCTCCGAATAATCAGCCTGGTAACAGAGGTCAACAAAACCATCGTCAAGGGAATCAAGACAACAATAGAAACAGCCCAAATAATAACCGACCGAATGATAGTTACAGAGGAGCTGAACCTGAACAACGCACCAATGGTCACCCCAACGACCATAACTACTACGGCAACCGGTATCATCCTAGTTACCAGTACAACCGGGGACCCGGGGGTAATCCAAATAGAAGCGACGGCCGACGTCACGTAAATTTCATCAGTGGGAGAAGGCAGAATAACCACAGAAGATATAACCCGAATTGGCACCCAGACTCATGGTACCACATGTCCAATAATAATAACAATCAACCATCAGTGAGCAGGAACAATGAACCACTTCAGAATGGAAACAACCAGCAACAAGTGCTGAACAATGAAACGAACGACCAGTCAAATAACCTGGCCGTCAGCCAGCAACCACCTTTAAACTAAACGGGTCAGTGAAAAAGTATGAACGCCCTTCACATGACCAATCACTTGGGTTGATACGTCGAACAATGTCAGATAAGGAAACCAAAGTAATTACGATAATATACAACAATTATTTAAAGGATATTCGAGAGGAACTTCTCGAAGAAGAGGCCAAACAATTACCACAAAATAATAGTGAAATTGTTCACATCAAGGCGACAATAAACGGCACAATAACCATTATCATGGTGGATACGGGGTCAAATATCTCTCTAATCAACCAGCCTGAATTAGAACGAATTCAAGCTCACTCTCGAACACCAATCCCTACACTGCCAATAAATAATATAATCATCATTGGCGCAACTGGTAAACAGAACAAAACGGTGAGAAAACAAGTATCATTGGAGTTAGATAATCAAGAATCAACCATCCCTATTATATTTCTCGTGGCAAGTGGGCTACCATTCAACATGCTTATCGGATGTGATGTATTAAGAAGGTATTCAGCAGTAATAAACCTGCAGAAGGGAGTCGTGTTGCTCACTTCGGAACAAGGAACCTGGTCCGCAAACATTATAAATTGTATGTCAACTCCAATTGCTCTGAGCCAAGACCCAGGATTGAAGAGTTATTATTGTCAGAGGCGTGAACCACCTATCACCATGGCCGAGGGAGGAGGAACGCAAAGCCTTGTGGAAACAGAAATTGGAAGAGATCATAACCTTCCAAAGAGAACGGCCTCTACAAGAAATTAGTGAGCAACAGTCTAAAAAACTAATTGCAATTTATAACGACTATCGGCATGTCTTTTCAAACACCCCAGGAAAAGTTAAAGGATACCAGTGTAAAATTAGTTTCAGAGAACCGGTAGACTTCCACAGGAAATCATATCCCATAGCACATTCCCTGAAAAATGAAGTCAGGGTGGAGATAAATAGAATGATTGCTGAAGATATTATTGAGTATAGCCAATCTCAATATACCAGCCCCATAGTAGCCATACCCAAGAAAAATGGCAAGGTACAAATTTGCTTGGACGCCCGAGAAATAAATAAAATGATTTTCAATGACCGAACCTCACCGGGAGAGATAGAAGAAATTCTGAAGAGATTTCATGGGATAAGATATATTAGCACCTGGGATACTGTATGTGGGTACTGGCAGGTGGAGCTGCACCCACACAGTAGGCAGTACATGGCTTTCATATTTGACGGTAGAAATTACCAGTTCAAAAGGTTACCATTTGGACTCATCAATTCAGTAGCAGTGTTCGTAAAGTGCATGGACCAAGTGTTGGGTCAAGAGGCACTGGAATTCACCAGTGTACGTTGACGACCTGCTTATCACGTCATCAAACTGGGACGAACACTGCGAAAGAGTCAAACATGTATTGGAAAAATTATCCAACAACAATATTACCCTTAAATTGGACAAATCGAAGTTTATTGCAAAAGAAGTGAAGTTCTTAGGATTCAACCTGACCGAGAAGGGAATCTCTCCATCCCAAGAGAAGGTTGAAGCCATACAAAATTTCCCATCACCGAGAAACAAAAAACAATTGCAATCCTTCCTAGGAGTATGTAACTACTATAGGAAGTTTCAAACCAACTACTCCCACCTAACAGCAAAATTTTCCAAACAACTCTCTTCGAAAGAAAAGTGGATGTGGGGAGCGGAACAAGAGGAAGTGCTCAAAATAATTAAACAAAAATTTGTTGATACTGTTATATTACACCACCCCAATTTTGAAAAACCGTTCTACCTAAACTGCGATGCTAGTGATGTAAGTCTAGGCGCTGAGCTGTACCAGGAAGACGAAGATGGAAATCACCTGGTCATTAGTTTCGCCAGCCGAATACTAAATAGTTGCGAGCGTAACTACAATGTTACAGAAAAAGAGTTGCTCAGCATAGTATTCGCGTGCGGCAAGTTTAGGACGTACATACTAGGATATCCTATCACGGTCCGAAGCGATCATAAATCAATATCGTTTCTCAAACAGTGTAAGTTGAGTCATGGCCGACTTACTCGATGGATACTTGCTCTGCAAGAATACCACATTACATGGGAGTATATTCCAGGACAAAAAAACATAGTGGCTGACGTATTATCCAGAATAAATGTAGTAAATCAGACATTTGAAGGAGAAAAGGGGAAGATAGCAAAAGTGTATTATATATTGAAAGAAGGAAAGACCTGGAAAATATTGTAAACCAAATAGTGTTGCAACAAGAGCAAGATACCAAAATATCCAACATCAGAAAAAGACTGATGGAGTCTGAAGCAATTATTAACAAATTTTACTGTGTATACAATGATATCTTATTTATAAAAACAAAAAAGAACCAAGACACATGGAAACTAGTAATTCCTCAATCATTAGAAAATCAAATCATCAAATATTACCATGTGAGATACGGCCACATGGAAACAATCAAAATGGTAAAAGCTTTAGAGGAAGATTTGTTCATAAAAAATCTTACAAGAAAAGTGAATAAAAACATAAAAACCTGCACATTGTGTCAGATGGTCAAAACCAATAACGAAAGGAAGAATGGAACGATGATACCCATCACATCAAGTGCCAAACTAGAGAAGGTGTTCCTCGACATATGTGGACCATTCCCACGTAGCGGAGGAAAACATGGATACAAGTTCATTGTGATCATACTTGACCATTACACCAAGTACACCAAATTATACGCTATAAACAGAGCCACAACAAAGAAAATATTAGATATTATTAAAAATAAATACATGTCAGAGATTGGAAAACCGTACATGATAATAACCGGTCATGGAACGCAGTTTAAGGGAAGAAGGTGGAGAGAAGAATTACTAAAACTAAACATTAAAACATATAAAACTTCAGTATACCACTCTAGTAGTAATCCCGCAGAAAGAATGTTGAGAGAGGTGGGACACATTTTGAGAACTTATTGTCATAATAACCAGAGAGAATGGTACAAATATTTATCTTCAACCCAAGTGTTTTTAAATATCAGCTATCACCAATTTACTGAAAATACACCCTACTTAATGATGTTCGAGAGGAAGCCAAATAGAGAAATCCAAGAGATAACAGAATTCCCAAAAAACCCAGAAGAACCGTATGATAAAAACAAATGGTACAGCCTAATAATGGAAAAGATTGAGAAACAAAAGGCCAAATATGCAAAAAACCAACCCAAAATAATCAAATATAAAGAGGGAGAAAAAAATATTAATTAAAAATCGTGAACTGCCAAGTACAATGGAAGGTATAGCAAAGAAATTATTATTGCTATATACTGGTCCGTATATCATCACAAGAGATAATGGTAATAATACTTACCAGATAAGCAATATAAATACAAGAAAAATAAAGGGAGTTTATAACCAAACTTCGATAAAAAAGTTTTACAGTCTAATAAAAGATTGATATATGAAGTATGAAGTAAAAAAGTGAGATAATAAGGAATAAGTTATACACATTCCTATATAATATAAATGTAAGAATCACAAACTTACGATTATAATTAAACAAAAAATAACTAAAAAGGAATACGCTACAAACATTCCTTTAAAGTAAGAGAATTAACTTACCAAAGAATTATAAAAAATGATATTTAATACAGAATAAAATAAACAAAAGTAAAATCAAGCTCAAACTACTGAGATAAATACTGAAATTATAATGAATCAAAAGTATTCTAAGAAAAAAAAAAAAGAAATGTGAACTGGTACAAGGAAGAGAGAGAAATTGTATATAAAACCAATATACAGATATGGCTAAAGCAGAATCTTGCTAAATGACTAAGAAAAGAATAAAAAATGTCTAAGACAATTAAAATGATCACAACGAGCATTGAAAACAAAATAATGAAAAGTGAGATATGATGAAATTAACATATGAATAAATATAAAAACAATCAAGTGTATGAGCAGATGATAGTGTATAGTTAAGGTATAGCGGAAGGAAGAATGAGTAAAAGGCCAAAGTGATCTAAAAACAAACCATAAGGTGGACAATCCCAAAGTATATTATTATATTATATTATTATTATTATTGATTTAAGTCACAAGTTGACAAAGAAGGTATTTAAGATTGACTGTTGAAAAGTCCAGCAATCCAAATAAACTGAGCAGAGATGATGTGCCTCTGGTCTCAGAAAAATGAGTAGTAATGGGAGAAACCAACTACTATAAAGATAGGGAAAAAATTGTGTATGAGGGAAAATGCACCAATGGAAATAAATAAAAACAGATCCAAATAAAATGGAATGAATTAAGTAAGAAGAGAAATGAAGAATGGAGAAACAAACAAGAAAGAAAAGGAAAAAGGTTATCTATAACCGATAATTTCATAAAAAACTATGCTAGTGTTTTATTAAAATGATCAATTTTAGAGGAGAGGCATTATGTTACAACACAAATAAGCCAAACCCCGTACCAGGGATAAAAAAGATAATTCTTAATATAAAAATACTTCATATAAAATAAAATGTTTAAAAATGAATAAAATACAAATATTATGACACGACGAACGACGATATTACCCAACCCAAGTGATTGACCCAACAACAAAAACCCAAAGAAGGGAACCACGAAACATACTCAAGAAAAAAAAGGTGATTGACCAAACAATTATGAACTAACAAAGGAAGATAAGAAACCAGAACTAAAGAAGAATCAAAGGAAGGGAACAAATCCCTACGACTAAATAGAAATCAAACCAGATGAGAAGAGGAGAACCGAACCAAGATGAAGACAATTGAAGAAGATGAAGAAGAGGAAGAATGAAGAGGAGACAGATTAAACCCAAGGGGAAACTAACACACATATAAAGGGGAAAAATAGTAGACTCAAGGATAGAATGCTGTAAATAAACCCCAAATAATTATCCATTAATGAAACAGATAGTATTGTTATAATTGAATTAACTTATGTACCTATTTTAAAAACAAAAGACAATTGTAAAGTAACGTAGTGTAGAAAAGTACACTAACACAATTAGGAAGGTTAGATTTAACAAAAAATAAATAACCTAATATTATTAATAATAAATATTATGCTGTAAAGAAATAGTGAGAAATAATAGGAGAAAAGTATAGGGATTACCCATTAAATAACACTCAATACAAACAGTGAACCAGAGTAAAGTGCAATAGTGAAAGTGTAAATACCCTAAAAATAGTGAAAGTGTATCAGTGATGAACCTCTATTAATTAAAGGTGAAGGTGATACAGGGAAATAGTTATGTTAAGCAATAAAAATGTAATGATAAGTAAGAAAACACTTTATAAAGCATTGATAAACAATCAATGATTTGAGTGATCTTGTACACATTTATATAATTAAAAATAATTAAAAGTAATATTTCAAATAAATGTAAAAGAAGCATGTAATATTATTCAGGGAGAAGGCCCAGACAAAAACAGTTTGTATTAACATGGTATGGAGGAGATAGTAGTATAGAAATAAGGTTTTGTTTTAAAATTAAGACTACAATGAATAAAACACCCCATGTTGAAAGGGGAAATAACTTTCATAAATTTGCAAGAAGTGATGGATGTTTATCACTCAAGGTAGTAACAAAAGAAAGAAATTAATGTTAAAACTAACAATAACTAGCAACTTGTAAAGAATAGTTTGGTTCAATGTTATGAAGAGGATATGGCTGAAGGGAACTTGCAGTCCATAAGCCTAATTGTTATATTTTAAAATATGTGTAATGAAAGCTGTATTAAATAACAATTAAAACACAAACAGGATGAACGCACAACACAAACAAATATGATAACTAAGTGAAGCCCATCAGGCTGAATTCAAAATGTAATTTAAAAGAAATCCACCAAAAACCATCATGGCTAATCTTGGCTATGAAAACATCTAACTGACAGACACACTCAAATGTCAATTGTAACAATTTCGCGAGAAACTTTACTAATCTAAGACCAGTAAATGGCCAGTAATTATATGTAAATCATTTTAAAACAGAAATGTTATTATAAAAGTTTAAGTTAAGAAAGATATGTAATTTATCAAATGTCAAATATTTAGACTAAAGTTAATGTATAACAGAATATGACCTTATGAGGTATCATTGTAAACTTTGAAAGGAAAGAAAGATAATAGTGATATCATTTATTACCCCAAAGGAACTATAAAGGAATAAAACCATTAGGAAAATACTTAATAAATTTGAATAAAAAATTCAAATCTCTTAACAATGCTTTTGAAAGAGGAATTAACCAATCCAAGGAGTGATGTTACCATAGTAACGGGCCGTTGAAGGCTAATTTTCCGTTAAATCTATTAGACTTGAAGAAACGACGCGTGGGTAAGCGGCACGCAAATTGTGATGATAAAAATTTTACTTTAAATAGTTACAAAAAGTTTCGGAAGTTAATCTCGATAACCAAAGACGAATAGATGCCGACCTAACAAGATTTAACGATGTCCTGGAACCAAATACGAATAAATTAGTTAACCGAAATCCAAGACAAGTTTGAAAAAGATGTCCGAAGACTAAAACCAGTCCAAATTTGCAGAATATCCACTACCCCAGATGCCAACACATCAACACTATCTGAACTGATAAGTATCGAATAAATTCCTTAATCCCAAAAAGCCAAATTACTTTAAATATTTTTCAAATGATCAAATTTCTCACTATCGAACAAATATCATTTTCTTTCAAAGGTTTTAATGCATAATTTACTTACGTAAAAACATTTTATTAATCAAAACATAACCTCGCATAAGAGTGCTACTTTGTAACAAAAATACGACACTACCGAACAATTTGTAAAAACACATTATACTTTCTAAGTACGTATAAGGTATGGTAGTGTACTTTTTTAATGTAACCAACGTTTATGTCTTATTTCATAATCCAAAGAACCCCAGATGTTGAACAGATTAATATATTGTATGTAACTGTAGCCATAGCGGCAGAGAAATAATTTGTTTTCAGATCGATTTGCCAACCTTGAGATATTTGTGTTTCATGTTATAAACCGGAGCAATTTGTCATCAAAACATTTATAATCCTTTTGTCATATTAATTAATGACTGAATTTGTATTAAAATCACAGTACAGAGTATTACTATCTTTTTATTTCATAGGACGTTGTAGAGTATATGTGTGTTAGCAAGTTTTATTCAATAACCAACTAGCGCTCGTCACGAGTGGTCAAGACGGCAACCTGTATAGCGGCGGGAACCATTCGAACGCTCCAGCTGTCAATGCTAATAACACGTATCATCTTATAATTTAAATATTTTAATTGTTTTGATAGAAACAATTTGGCGCCACCCAGAATTCGCAACCCCTATGAATTAACAGGTAGGTTGTACTGGTAATTTTGACAACGCTACAGACCCCAGTAGCGACTTCGATTAATGTAACGACCGGTGTGAGGCAAACACACTACATTCACACTAATACACATAATAAACAAGTGTGAACACATTTCAACAGGTACGCAACCGATTGTCTCGTTACATATTGGCGACCAGCAACGTGAGGGTAGAAAGAATAACTAGCGGCGGTTATGAATAGACACGGTATGGTTACGAGGCTCAAAGGTAAGGCAGCATTAAACCAAGAAGAAATGGAAGAAGTTGAGGAAGTAGAAGTTGAGGAAACAACTGGAGAACTGTCGGAAGAACATCCACAGGAGGACCAACTGGAAAACCCAAATCCACCCCAACCAGAACAAGAAATGGAAATAATGACAGGGGACCAACCTACTGAACCCACTCAGAAAGAAGACCTGAGCACGCAGGAGATGTTCAGGAAAATGATGGAACAATTCGGGCAAATGAACAGGAGCCAGGAAGAATTGAATAAAAAATTAGAGTCGGACAAGGAAGAGTTGAATAAAAAATTAGCGTCAGACAAGGAAGATTTGAATAAAAAATTGGAAAAACTGGACCTAAACAGTGAAGAATTGAAGAAGCAAATGAAGGAGAGCATAGAATTCCTGAATAACAAAATAGAGAGCAACCATGAAG
Organism: Magicicada septendecula; assembly: GCA_034769895.1. Classification (NCBI taxonomy): domain Eukaryota; kingdom Metazoa; phylum Arthropoda; class Insecta; order Hemiptera; family Cicadidae; genus Magicicada; species Magicicada septendecula. Next base: position 616,835,218 of record CM068368.1, read on the forward strand.
ACTTGAAGAGAAGTCAGGAGGCACTGGAAAAGAAGAGCGAGGAGCTGAAGAAACAGATCAAGAAGGATCTGGAGATAGTAAATAAAAAGATGGAAAATAATAATGTTATTCTCCAACGGAAAATAGAGGAAGAAAGTGAGAAAACCAAGGAGGAATGGAAGCAACAGCTAGTCGAATGTCGAGAGGAGATCAGGCAAACGGTAACGGAGACCAACGAAACAGTGATACAAATCCGAGAAGAATTGAATAATAAAATAAGCAATGTCGAGGAGGAAGGTAAATTGAGAGCGACAGAATTCTACCAAGTCCTTACCGAAGAGTGCCAGAAGAACAAACAGGAGGTGGTCAAGGAACTGGAGGGGAGGCACCAAGAGATACAGATAGATGTAAACAATCGTGTGGAGAAGGTATACACCGTCATCGATAAGCTAGACGGAATGACCAGAGAAAACAGAGAGAAAATCCAGGGGATAAGTATACGGGAGAAACAAATGCAAGAAGAGCTAGATGCATTAAGAGAGAAACCTTATAATAGCACACAGATCATAACCAGTGAAAATCGAGAAATAATTAATTTCCGCAGCTACCGGAGGAACCCGATAGAATTCCTCAAACAGGTAGAAGAGCTGATAGAAAAAAATAGAGAAACCAGGTGGTCCAGTGTGAGAAGTATGATAGACGAAATGTTCCGAGACACCCATGACAACTGGTGGACGGCCACTCGACCTGAGATCAACGACACACAAGAGTTTAAGAGACAATTCCGGGAGAAATATTGGTCCAAGTCCACACAGAATGTGGTCCGCAATGATATCAGTAATGGAAGATACGAGTCACAAGGAGGACACACTTTAACATCCTACTTTTTGGGAAAAGTATGTTTAGCCAGAAATTTAGAACCCAAGATACCCGAGGAGTCTCTGGTAATACAGCTGGGTTATCATTACGAAGAAGCAATACAGAAGGCCAGAAGGCAAGGACAGATAAAAACAATTCAAGGAATGGCTAGTCTATTGGAGGACCTGGAGAATGGTGGTCAATACCGAAAAAACCGGATCATGAACCAACGGTACAACAAGTGGAATGAACATAATAATACGACCAATTTCAATGTACCATACAATCATCCACAAAACAATAACCGGAATAACTGGGGCCGAAACCATAATAATAACAATGAAGAACAGCTATTCAATAGAAATACCCAGAATCATTCTCCGAATAATCAGCCTGGTAACAGAGGTCAACAAAACCATCGTCAAGGGAATCAAGACAACAATAGAAACAGCCCAAATAATAACCGACCGAATGATAGTTACAGAGGAGCTGAACCTGAACAACGCACCAATGGTCACCCCAACGACCATAACTACTACGGCAACCGGTATCATCCTAGTTACCAGTACAACCGGGGACCCGGGGGTAATCCAAATAGAAGCGACGGCCGACGTCACGTAAATTTCATCAGTGGGAGAAGGCAGAATAACCACAGAAGATATAACCCGAATTGGCACCCAGACTCATGGTACCACATGTCCAATAATAATAACAATCAACCATCAGTGAGCAGGAACAATGAACCACTTCAGAATGGAAACAACCAGCAACAAGTGCTGAACAATGAAACGAACGACCAGTCAAATAACCTGGCCGTCAGCCAGCAACCACCTTTAAACTAAACGGGTCAGTGAAAAAGTATGAACGCCCTTCACATGACCAATCACTTGGGTTGATACGTCGAACAATGTCAGATAAGGAAACCAAAGTAATTACGATAATATACAACAATTATTTAAAGGATATTCGAGAGGAACTTCTCGAAGAAGAGGCCAAACAATTACCACAAAATAATAGTGAAATTGTTCACATCAAGGCGACAATAAACGGCACAATAACCATTATCATGGTGGATACGGGGTCAAATATCTCTCTAATCAACCAGCCTGAATTAGAACGAATTCAAGCTCACTCTCGAACACCAATCCCTACACTGCCAATAAATAATATAATCATCATTGGCGCAACTGGTAAACAGAACAAAACGGTGAGAAAACAAGTATCATTGGAGTTAGATAATCAAGAATCAACCATCCCTATTATATTTCTCGTGGCAAGTGGGCTACCATTCAACATGCTTATCGGATGTGATGTATTAAGAAGGTATTCAGCTGTAATAAACCTGCAGAAGGGAGTCGTGTTGCTCACTTCGGAACAAGGAACCTGGTCCGCAAACATTATAAATTGTATGTCAACTCCAATTGCTCTGAGCCAAGACCCAGGATTGAAGAGTTATTATTGTCAGAGGCGTGAACCACCTATCACCATGGCCGAGGGAGGAGGAACGCAAAGCCTTGTGGAAACAGAAATTGGAAGAGATCATAACCTTCCAAAGAGAACGGCCTCTACAAGAAATTAGTGAGCAACAGTCTAAAAAACTAATTGCAATTTATAACGACTATCGGCATGTCTTTTCAAACACCCCAGGAAAAGTTAAAGGATACCAGTGTAAAATTAGTTTCAGAGAACCGGTAGACTTCCACAGGAAATCATATCCCATAGCACATTCCCTGAAAAATGAAGTCAGGATGGAGATAAATAGAATGATTGCTGAAGATATTATTGAGTATAGCCAATCTCAATATACCAGCCCCATAGTAGCCATACCCAAGAATAATGGCAAGGTACAAATTTGCTTGGACGCCCGAGAAATAAATAAAATGATTTTCAATGACCGAACCTCACCGGGAGAGATAGAAGAAATTCTGAAGAGATTTCATGGGATAAGATATATTAGCACCTGGGATACTGTATGTGGGTACTGGCAGGTGGAGCTGCACCCACACAGTAGGCAGTACATGGCTTTCATATTTGACGGTAGAAATTACCAGTTCAAAAGGTTACCATTTGGACTCATCAATTCAGTAGCAGTGTTCGTAAAGTGCATGGACCAAGTGTTGGGTCAAGAGGCACTGGAATTCACCAGTGTACGTTGACGACCTGCTTATCACGTCATCAAACTGGGACGAACACTGCGAAAGAGTCAAACATGTATTGGAAAAATTATCCAACAACAATATTACCCTTAAATTGGACAAATCGAAGTTTATTGCAAAAGAAGTGAAGTTCTTAGGATTCAACCTGACCGAGAAGGGAATCTCTCCATCCCAAGAGAAGGTTGAAGCCATACAAAATTTCCCATCACCGAGAAACAAAAAACAATTGCAATCCTTCCTAGGAGTATGTAACTACTATAGGAAGTTTCAAACCAACTACTCCCACCTAACAGCAAAATTTTCCAAACAACTCTCTTCGAAAGAAAAGTGGATGTGGGGAGCGGAACAAGAGGAAGTGCTCAAATTAATTAAACAAAAATTTGTTGATACTGTTATATTACACCACCCCAATTTTGAAAAACCGTTCTACCTAAACTGCGATGCTAGTGATGTAAGTCTAGGCGCTGAGCTGTACCAGGAAGACGAAGATGGAAATCACCTGGTCATTAGTTTCGCCAGCCGAATACTAAATAGTTGCGAGCGTAACTACAATGTTACAGAAAAAGAGTTGCTCAGCATAGTATTCGCGTGCGGCAAGTTTAGGACGTACATACTAGGATATCCTATCACGGTCCGAAGCGATCATAAATCAATATCGTTTCTCAAACAGTGTAAGTTGAGTCATGGCCGACTTACTCGATGGATACTTGCTCTGCAAGAATACCACATTACATGGGAGTATATTCCAGGACAAAAAAACATAGTGGCTGACGTATTATCCAGAATAAATGTAGTAAATCAGACATTTGAAGGAGAAAAGGGGAAGATAGCAAAAGTGTATTATATATTGAAAGAAGGAAAGACCTGGAAAATATTGTAAACCAAATAGTGTTGCAACAAGAGCAAGATACCAAAATATCCAACATCAGAAAAAGACTGATGGAGTCTGAAGCAATTATTAACAAATTTTACTGTGTATACAATGATATCTTATTTATAAAAACAAAAAAGAACCAAGACACATGGAAACTAGTAATTCCTCAATCATTAGAAAATCAAATCATCAAATATTACCATGTGAGATACGGCCACATGGAAACAATCAAAATGGTAAAAGCTTTAGAGGAAGATTTGTTCATAAAAAATCTTACAAGAAAAGTGAATAAAAACATAAAAACCTGCACATTGTGTCAGATGGTCAAAACCAATAACGAAAGGAAGAATGGAACGATGATACCCATCACATCAAGTGCCAAACTAGAGAAGGTGTTCCTCGACATATGTGGACCATTCCCACGTAGCGGAGGAAAACATGGATACAAGTTCATTGTGATCATACTTGACCATTACACCAAGTACACCAAATTATACGCTATAAACAGAGCCACAACAAAGAAAATATTAGATATTATTAAAAATAAATACATGTCAGAGATTGGAAAACCGTACATGATAATAACCGGTCATGGAACGCAGTTTAAGGGAAGAAGGTGGAGAGAAGAATTACTAAAACTAAACATTAAAACATATAAAACTTCAGTATACCACTCTAGTAGTAATCCCGCAGAAAGAATGTTGAGAGAGGTGGGACACATTTTGAGAACTTATTGTCATAATAACCAGAGAGAATGGTACAAATATTTATCTTCAACCGAAGTGTTTTTAAATATCAGCTATCACCAATTTACTGAAAATACACCCTACTTAATGATGTTCGAGAGGAAGCCAAATAGAGAAATCCAAGAGATAACAGAATTCCCAAAAAACCCAGAAGAACCGTATGATAAAAACAAATGGTACAGCCTAATAATGGAAAAGATTGAGAAACAAAAGGCCAAATATGCAAAAAACCAACCCAAAATAATCAAATATAAAGAGGGAGAAAAAAATATTAATTAAAAATCGTGAACTGCCAAGTACAATGGAAGGTATAGCAAAGAAATTATTATTGCTATATACTGGTCCGTATATCATCACAAGAGATAATGGTAATAATACTTACCAGATAAGCAATATAAATACAAGAAAAATAAAGGGAGTTTATAACCAAACTTCGATAAAAAAGTTTTACAGTCTAATAAAAGATTGATATATGAAGTATGAAGTAAAAAAGTGAGATAATAAGGAATAAGTTACACACATTCCTATATAATATAAATGTAAGAATCACAAACTTACGATTATAATTAAACAAAAAATAACTAAAAAGGAATACGCTACAAACATTCCTTTAAAGTAAGAGAATTAACTTACCAAAGAATTATCAAAAATGATATTTAATACAGAATAAAATAAACAAAAGTAAAATCAAGCTCAAACTACTGAGATAAATACTGAAATTATAATGAATCAAAAGTATTCTAAGAAAAAAAAAAAGAAATGTGAACTGGTACAAGGAAGAGAGAGAAATTGTATATAAAACCAATATACAGATATGGCTAAAGCAGAATCTTGCTAAATGACTAAGAAAAGAATAAAAAATGTCTAAGACAATTAAAATGATCACAACGAGCATTGAAAACAAAATAATGAAAAGTGAGATATGATGAAATTAACATATGAATAAATATAAAAACAATCAAGTGTATGAGCAGATGATAGTGTATAGTTAAGGTATAGCGGAAGGAAGAATGAGTAAAAGGCCAAAGTGATCTAAAAACAAACCATAAGGTGGACAATCCCAAAGTATATTATTATATTATATTATTATTATTATTGATTTAAGTCACAAGTTGACAAAGAAGGTATTTAAGATTGACTGTTGAAAAGTCCAGCAATCCAAATAAACTGAGCAGAGATGATGTGCCTCTGGTCTCAGAAAAATGAGTAGTAATGGGAGAAACCAACTACTATAAAGATAGGGAAAAAATTGTGTATGAGGGAAAATGCACCAATGGAAATAAATAAAAACAGATCCAAATAAAATGGAATGAATTAAGTAAGAAGAGAAATGAAGAATGGAGAAACAAACAAGAAAGAAAAGGAAAAAGGTTATCTATAACCGATAATTTCATAAAAAACTATGCTAGTGTTTTATTAAAATGATCAATTTTAGAGGAGAGGCATTATGTTACAACACAAATAAGCCAAACCCCGTACCAGGGATAAAAAAGATAATTCTTAATATAAAAATACTTCATATAAAATAAAATGTTTAAAAATGAATAAAATACAAATATTATGACACGACGAACGACGATATTACCCAACCCAAGTGATTGACCCAACAACAAAAACCCAAAGAAGGGAACCACGAAACATACTCAAGAAAAAAAAGGTGATTGACCAAACAATTATGAACTAACAAAGGAAGATAAGAAACCAGAACTAAAGAAGAATCAAAGGAAGGGAACAAATCCCTACGACTAAATAGAAATCAAACCAGATGAGAAGAGGAGAACCGAACCAAGATGAAGACAATTGAAGAAGATGAAGAAGAGGAAGAATGAAGAGGAGACAGATTAAACCCAAGGGGAAACTAACACACATATAAAGGGGAAAAATAGTAGACTCAAGGATAGAATGCTGTAAATAAACCCCAAATAATTATCCATTAATGAAACAGATAGTATTGTTATAATTGAATTAACTTATGTACCTATTTTAAAAACAAAAGACAATTGTAAAGTAACGTAGTGTAGAAAAGTACACTAACACAATTAGGAAGGTTAGATTTAACAAAAAATAAATAACCTAATATTATTAATAATAAATATTATGCTGTAAAGAAATAGTGAGAAATAATAGGAGAAAAGTATAGGGATTACCCATTAAATAACACTCAATACAAACAGTGAACCAGAGTAAAGTGCAATAGTGAAAGTGTAAATACCCTAAAAATAGTGAAAGTGTATCAGTGATGAACCTCTATTAATTAAAGGTGAAGGTGATACAGGGAAATAGTTATGTTAAGCAATAAAAATGTAATGATAAGTAAGAAAACACTTTATAAAGCATTGATAAACAATCAATGATTTGAGTGATCTTGTACACATTTATATAATTAAAAATAATTAAAAGTAATATTTCAAATAAATGTAAAAGAAGCATGTAATATTATTCAGGGAGAAGGCCCAGACAAAAACAGTTTGTATTAACATGGTATGGAGGAGATAGTAGTATAGAAATAAGGTTTTGTTTTAAAATTAAGACTACAATGAATAAAACACCCCATGTTGAAAGGGGAAATAACTTTCATAAATTTGCAAGAAGTGATGGATGTTTATCACTCAAGGTAGTAACAAAAGAAAGAAATTAATGTTAAAACTAACAATAACTAGCAACTTGTAAAGAATAGTTTGGTTCAATGTTATGAAGAGGATATGGCTGAAGGGAACTTGCAGTCCATAAGCCTAATTGTTATATTTTAAAATATGTGTAATGAAAGCTGTATTAAATAACAATTAAAACACAAACAGGATGAACGCACAACACAAACAAATATGATAACTAAGTGAAGCCCATCAGGCTGAATTCAAAATGTAATTTAAAAGAAATCCACCAAAAACCATCATGGCTAATCTTGGCTATGAAAACATCTAACTGACAGACACACTCAAATGTCAATTGTAACAATTTCGCGAGAAACTTTACTAATCTAAGACCAGTAAATGGCCAGTAATTATATGTAAATCATTTTAAAACAGAAATGTTATTATAAAAGTTTAAGTTAAGAAAGATATGTAATTTATCAAATGTCAAATATTTAGACTAAAGTTAATGTATAACAGAATATGACCTTATGAGGTATCATTGTAAACTTTGAAAGGAAAGAAAGATAATAGTGATATCATTTATTACCCCAAAGGAACTATAAAGGAATAAAACCATTAGGAAAATACTTAATAAATTTGAATAAAAAATTCAAATCTCTTAACAATGCTTTTGAAAGAGGAATTAACCAATCCAAGGAGTGATGTTACCATAGTAACGGGCCGTTGAAGGCTAATTTTCCGTTAAATCTATTAGACTTGAAGAAACGACGCGTGGGTAAGCGGCACGCAAATTGTGATGATAAAAATTTTACTTTAAATAGTTACAAAAAGTTTCGGAAGTTAATCTCGATAACCAAAGACGAATAGATGCCGACCTAACAAGATTTAACGATGTCCTGGAACCAAATACGAATAAATTAGTTAACCGAAATCCAAGACAAGTTTGAAAAAGATGTCCGAAGACTAAAACCAGTCCAAATTTGCAGAATATCCACTACCCCAGATGCCAACACATCAACACTATCTGAACTGATAAGTATCGAATAAATTCCTTAATCCCAAAAAGCCAAATTACTTTAAATATTTTTCAAATGATCAAATTTCTCACTATCGAACAAATATCATTTTCTTTCAAAGGTTTTAATGCATAATTTACTTACGTAAAAACATTTTATTAATCAAAACATAACCTCGCATAAGAGTGCTACTTTGTAACAAAAATACGACACTACCGAACAATTTGTAAAAACACATTATACTTTCTAAGTACGTATAAGGTATGGTAGTGTACTTTTTTAATGTAACCAACGTTTATGTCTTATTTCATAATCCAAAGAACCCCAGATGTTGAACAGATTAATATATTGTATGTAACTGTAGCCATAGCGGCAGAGAAATAATTTGTTTTCAGATCGATTTGCCAACCTTGAGATATTTGTGTTTCATGTTATAAACCGGAGCAATTTGTCATCAAAACATTTATAATCCTTTTGTCATATTAATTAATGACTGAATTTGTATTAAAATCACAGTACAGAGTATTACTATCTTTTTATTTCATAGGACGTTGTAGAGTATATGTGTGTTAGCAAGTTTTATTCAATAACCAACTAGCGCTCGTCACGAGTGGTCAAGACGGCAACCTGTATAGCGGCGGGAACCATTCGAACGCTCCAGCTGTCAATGCTAATAACACGTATCATCTTATAATTTAAATATTTTAATTGTTTTGATAGAAACAATTTGGCGCCACCCAGGATTCGCAACCCCTATGAATTAACAGGTAGGTTGTACTGGTAATTTTGACAACGCTACAGACCCCAGTAGCGACTTCGATTAATGTAACGACCGGTGTGAGGCAAACACACTACATTCACACTAATACACATAATAAACAAGTGTGAACACATTTCAACAGGTACGCAACCGATTGTCTCGTTACATATTGGCGACCAGCAACGTGAGGCTAGAAAGAATAACTAGCGGCGGTTATGAATAGACACGGTATGGTTACGAGGCTCAAAGGTAAGGCAGCATTAAACCAAGAAGAAATGGAAGAAGTTGAGGAAGTAGAAGTTGAGGAAACAACTGGAGAACTGTCGGAAGAACATCCACAGGAGGACCAACTGGAAAACCCAAATCCACCCCAACCAGAACAAGAAATGGAAATAATGACAGGGGACCAACCTACTGAACCCACTCAGAAAGAAGACCTGAGCACGCAGGAGATGTTCAGGAAAATGATGGAACAATTCGGGCAAATGAACAGAGCCAGGAAGAATTGAATAAAAAATTAGAGTCGGACAAGGAAGAGTTGAATAAAAAATTAGCGTCAGACAAGGAAGATTTGAATAAAAAATTGGAAAAACTGGACCTAAACAGTGAAGAATTGAAGAAGCAAATGAAGGAGAGCATAGAATTCCTGAATAACAAAATAGAGAGCAACCATGAAGACTTGAAGAGAAGTCAGGAGGCACTGGAAAAGAAGAGCGAGGAGCTGAAGAAACAGATCAAGAAGGATCTGGAGATAGTAAATAAAAAGATGGAAAATAATAATGTTATTCTCCAACGGAAAATAGAGGAAGAAAGTGAGAAAACCAAGGAGGAATGGAAGCAACAGCTAGTCGAATGTCGAGAGGAGATCAGGCAAACGGTAACGGAGACCAACGAAACAGTGATACAAATCCGAGAAGAATTGAATAATAAAATAAGCAATGTCGAGGAGGAAGGTAAATTGAGAGCGACAGAATTCT